>CAJNDT010000903.1:32500-116511 GCA_905221615.1 Symbiodinium sp. CCMP2592
AAGCTTGAGCACCACGTTGGGGATCGGTTCGTTACCAGAGTCGCGGTGCGGCTTGGCCTCTTGATCGCAGACGATCGCAGAGGATCGCGAAGAGGGGAACAAGCAATCGGGAGCCCGTTCACGAACATGGCGGGTGAGCACCTGGATTGCGCACGGCCAGAAGTGGCATGAGGATCTCAGGCGAGTGATCCCTCCATGTCTGTAACCCCCCGCGTAGAAAGCGCCGCCACATTCGTTGGCTTGTGTTGACCTTGATCAGGGACCAGCAGAGTCAGCTGAAGCACCTCGCCGAAGCTTTTGTGCTACGGTCTCGACATCAGCTCCACCCGACGTGCCCGAGAAGGACAGGTAAGGCATATACACAGCGTTCGAAGCCGCAGACCATACAAACATGTTTAAAACGACAATTATCACCTGAAGCGCAGCCGAGCGACGAGTTAAAGTCGGCGAGCGCCTTGGACCTTCTTGGCCGCATCCGCAATGAGCTTCCACTCCTTCTCGGGGATCCTGTTGTCTCGCTTCGGTTTCTTGGTGGGATCCTCCTTGGCGATCTTCTTTGCTTCCTCGTCCTTGGAGGGAGTCTGGAGCCGTTGGCGGCGGAAGAGGAACGCCCTCGTCTCGAACCTGATCAGGATTGTTCGAGAGTTGCTGTCGGTTCTGCTCCATCTTCGAGGGTCCGTCGCCGAGGTACGAGCGTCGTTCCACAAGTACTTGTGGTTGGTGAGCACCTCCACTTTCGCCTGCGAAAAGGAAGTGCAGGTCGCGCGCTGCTCCGAGTCGGAGGCGGTATAGACCTTCTTCCGAATGGCACGATCCGCAGACATCAAGAACGGGAGCCCCGGGCACTCCGAGCGGAACTGCTCGAGCTCCTGCGCGTATTTCAGAGGTCCTTCAGCGCGAGAAAATCAGGTATATACTCGAGCGAGGTGAAGAACAACGTCATCACGTCGGTGACAGGCTTGGGATGATCTGCCCTCGAGATGGATAGCAGGTCCTCCGCATTTCTCGAAAGCCCCGACTTGACGATGATCACGTCAGAGCGAGTCCGAACTCTGGGCAGGCTCGTGGAAGGGGGCGAGTGTTATGCGGCCGATCGCATGCCGCACGAACTCACGCCGTTCTGAACTGCTTGCGATCGTCGGCACGATATGTGCCATTTCTGTCAGAGGATCCCCAGGGTGACACCACCTGCCCATCGCGATCGCAATCGGCACACGCCGGCTGGGGAAATCCTCCCCCAGCGATGGATGGGCCAATCTACTATTTGGCTCCAGAAGGTGGTCACCAGGGCCGGCTCGCCAAAGCTCCGCCTGTGATACGCATAGCTCCGAAGAACGCAGGTCCTGCTCCAAAGCCCAAAGGGGCGCCAGCGATTTCGCCCGTGGATCTTGGGCCTAAAGCAGCTCCTGCTGTCGGCTATGTCCGGGCAGATCCTTCCGCGGGCCAAGCCGAAAGCGGAACCTTCCGCCGCCTTTCGGCAGACCGAGGCCGAGCTCAGCCGGCTGTGCCGCATCCCTCGACGATCCGATCGAGGATTGAAAAATTTTGGCGTGGGGAAGTTTTCTCGTCTGATGTGTCCGATCACCGATGGTGCGGTCTTTGGCATATGCCAATGTGCCACCCCGGAGATCGGGGTTTCCGGTCGGACTTGTGAAGATCGAGCGAAGTTTTGTTCAAATCTGTGGCCGACTCCCACGTTGCGATCGCACGAAAAAGGTGGAGCGACCGCAAGCTGTTCAGCGAGTGAGTCGAGGGGTGTAGATCGTGGAATCTGATATATATATATATATATATGCTCACCCCCCCCCGTTGACAGACCATGCCCTTGTGATAGTGTACTCTCGTTCGGTGACTAGGCGGAGATATTGTATCTAAACACACCACACATGACGACAATCTGTAAAGCAAATCCTTTACAGTACATATACCAGGTATACTTTTAACATGCCATGTACTGAGGACGCATGGACCAGACGCGCAACACATGAGTTATGAGTTTTGTGGTAGCATTGATATAGGATGAGTATGAGTATTAATATTGGTATTAGTATTCGTATCAGCAATAGTATTAGTGTTTACTGTAAGTATATATATATATATATGTATATATCGACAGTAGTAAGTATACATTAATGTTAGTGCTCATCTTCGTTTTGGTGTTAGTGTTAGTGCCAGTGTCAATGCCAGTAATAGCACCACTGCTAGTATTAGTATCAGTCTTCATGCTGGGTTTAATATCAGTTAATAATGGCAGAGGTGCTAGTATTGGTATCAAAATTAGAGTTAGTTTCGATATGTTACTATCCCGATAGTTTCGTATATCAGCAGGTTAGTATATCAATACATTGATGTGTTCGAGAGGCAACATATTTGTATACTTGCATATTCGTAGATTTAATATTTTAGTACAAGTGATGCATGAGTAAACTAATATATTACTGTATTAATATATTAATATATTAACATACCAATATATTCGTACATTAGTGTATTAGTATACTAGTATATGCAATATACGTGTATTGTCTAAAGATTTATAAGTATATCAATATGTTGTCATATTAGTACACTAACCTGCCATGTCGGTATACTTGCATATTACAGTAGTCGTATACTAGTATAGTAGCATATTAGTATAGTATATTCACACATTAACAAGTAGTGTATTGTTACATTGGTATATGGGTATATGCTTGTCCTAAAACATCAGTACGTGAATGCATTGATACATATCGGCATTTTAAGATAATGGTTGAGGTTCTGGTGTGCATTAGCATATGCACGTGTCTTTTGTAATGGTATTAGTCTTCACATCAATATGAATATGACTATTGGTATCTGTAGGAGTATTAATGTTAATATTCGTATTAGGATTATCCATAGTCGCATTAGCCTTAGTATAAGTGTTAATAATGGTATTAATACTGGCACTATCTTGAATATTCAACAAGTTATCAATGTAAGTATTAGTATTGGTGACAGCATTACTGTTAACTATACGCAGTAGTATCCGTAGGAGTATCAATACTTATGTAAATCTTGGTGTTGGTATAAACAGTGTGATTGGTACCAGCAATAGTGCTAGTGCTAGTGCTAATATTAAAATGAGGTTATGTATTCGCATGAACGTTTGTCTTATATTAAAATTACTCCTGATTACATGCAAATACTAACAGATAAATACATGCATGAGCTGGTATGTATATTTATGTACGTTGGTATATGCAGGTGTGTATTAGTATTGCAAGGTATTACAATACACTGCTACCAATATGGGCATATTTATTGATATGCGTAGGAGTATGAACGTCAGTATTAATCATTATTAGTATTTGTATGGTGCCCATTCGTATTGGCTTAAAAAAATGTAAATATTAGTGTTAATGCTGGTATTAGCTTGGGCAGTCAAAAAATGATCAATGTCAGTATTAGTATTGGTAATAGTAGTCGTAGGAGTACCAATTTAAAAAAGAATATATATATATATATATAAACACTGACAATCGTCTAAACAGACCTTGCCTTTGCAAGTGAGTCGTAGCGCATGGTCTGTCATCCGATGGGTCACAATCAGCCCATTGAAAATCAATTCCAGAAGTTCCAAAATTTCCGAAACTTCCAAATTTTCCAAAAATTCCAAAACGGCCCGACCTAGTCGACAGGATTTTTCCAAAACATAAGGGCGGACTTTTTGGAAATTTTGGAAATTTCGGAAATTTTGGAAATTTTGGAAGCTAGGGGAGAGAATTTTGGAAATTTGGGAAATGAGTTTTTGAAAGCTGAGTGCCCCCTCCCCCCGATCACAGACCATGCACTACGACTGAGTTGAAAGGGCATGGTCTGTCAACCGGGGGGGGTGACCATATATATATATATATATACATACATACATACATATACATATACATATCTATATATATATATATATATATATATATATATATATTTATTTATTTATTTATTTATGTATTTATACAACCAAAAGGTTTACATATACATGTAAGCCTACATTGTAGTTACCAATACATAAATGCACATGCACAGACCTACAATCATACATACATACATACATACATACATACACATACGCATATGCTCCAGCTCCCGGTCGGCCCATGCAAATCAGATGCTCATGACCATCCAGCCTTCGATGGAGAGATCGAGAAAAAGACGGGCTACACCGTCGGCTTCTGAGCATTCGCTTGCTGACGTTGATCCCACACTTCAGCCGGTGATGCTTCAGATGGATGGGATTGCTTTGGGTTTGCCAAAATGCGCACTCAGGTCAAGGGCATCCTGTCTTTGCCAGTGAAGAGCAGCTGGGCCGAAGACTCCGGAGCATGTCCGAACATGTATTGCAGACAGGAAGTAGGTATGCTGTTGCGAAACATGCCATGGTTTGTGAAAATGACTTGTTTTGGCTGCTTGTGCTCGCAGCTTGGACAAGGGGAAAGTGTAAGCCAAGATGTCAACACTGTAGTCTCCACACAGGTTTTTGCAGTCTACAGCATCAGCATGGCCAAGTGAAATTTTCCAAAGGGCATATTCAGACCAACTAATTACGTCTGAACTGGTTTCAGTGCTCGCCAGGCGTGCTAAACTTGGATAAAGCCATCGGCGTCATCCAGGTCTCGCCCTTAAATCCAACAGAAGTGACTATACATCTTTCTGGCGAAGCGAGCAGGGGCTGGACAAATTGATTACACCAAGGGCACCAAGCGATTCATGCATACGAAATTCTGAAAGCTTCTCCACGAGCTGTTAAATGTCTATACAGCAACACAGACTTGCACCGGCCTCTAGGTGTTGAACAAGCGCAGCTCGCCCAAGGGAGAGCCGCTTGGCTTTCGCTGTGTGCATGCAGGGTTGACTGTAGGGTTGCTGTGGTGTGGCTGCTGAACACTGCGTTCGGCCCAGACGGGTATCACGCCTGAGGTTCTCAGAACAAGATGCAGTGGAACTGCAGAAGCTTGCGAACCTCACTCGCATTGCTGAGATTTTAAGCCCGGCATGGGTTCATCAGCTGTCTCCTGCTATCGTCCTTAGAAGAGCTTTAGAGTGCAGGGAGCAATCGCTACAGCTCCTGTGCACGAGGATGGTTATCGGCGACTCCTTCTACCGCCAGCGGTACAAAGCTCTTGAGGAAGTGACAGCAGCTTGGCAGCTGTGGCTCACGGGAGGCCAATCTGTGTTGGGTTTGTGTTCAAGAGCACAGGGGACCCTATTTCACGTGAGAGAAAAAGGCCTCTGCAAGCGCAGAGTTGTTGTTCGATGTAATTCAGGGCCACTTTGACTCGGAAGTGCAAGCCGTTCTGGACCAGCACCGAGAGAGGACTGTGAAGCTCTGCTTGCTTTGCATGCTGAAGGAGGAATTGCGCGCATGTGTCAACATGATTTTGCATGTTGACCTATTCGCTTGATATGACCTAAGCATGCACAAAGCATGTCCTGACAGCAGCCAGGATGTATTTGAGCCGGCAGCAGTCTCCGGCCATGAGCCTTGCCTCAATCACAGCAAAGGCAGCTCTCTGGATCTGATTGCTAAAGCATGCGTACCAGAAATGAGTCGAGCTTGTGCAAACATGAAATTCCCGCTTCCTGGCACTGCCCGCTGCAGAGATGCAACATGCTGCCGTCACCTAGGAGCACTCCACCGGAGATCCTGCGGTCGTTAAGCCGTCAGCCCTTCCTGCGCGAACACTCGCCACTGACTCTCGGATGATCAAAACATTTGGGAATGGGGGCGGGCTTGTGTTGCATTCGTGGTGACTGTGGTGCAGCTGTGCCACTGGCGAGGCAAGTGGAAGATCTGGCTTCCCTTAACTTTGACGTGCTCGAGCAGGCTCTAGTGCGAGAAGCAGATGTAGAAGCATTGCATGCGCTGTCAAGATCGAAGCTGTGAGGCAGAGATGTTTCTCCAGGAGTTGGTGCTCGCCTCAGGGCAGCTTGTGAGAGGATCTGAACATGGCATTCTTGGTGTTTTAAATCATCAAACCCGCAATAAGCGTGTCCATCTCGACGATGATCGTCAGTCTGCTGATCGATCCTGTAGCTGTGGATCCCAATGTCAAGCTGGGCTCAGGTTCCAGATATCCTCAGACATGCTGGCTGCCGCCCGACTAGAAAGCGAGCATATGGACGTTCGATATCAGAGCGGGTCTTCGGTGGGCTTATCCGGATATCCTCTACTGCAAACAGAGCACATGCTCTTCAATGTGTTTAGCCTCGGCTTAGCAGTCACCTTGCATCATGCAGCAAGCTGTCACAAGGCATCGACAACTGCGGCATTCCGGAGAAGCAGCTGATGGCCTATCCTGAGGCGGTTTTCAGGGGCTACAGAAGCTTTGGTCGATTATTATGACAAGTCAAGCATGTGATACTCTCAATTGGAGAGAGTTAGTGTTCGCGGTCAGCACTTGTTGGTTCAGCGAATGCAGTGGCGCATCACTTTACTGCTGATGCCTCATCGTTGCCATATATATTGGGCCGTAAAACTGAGGAAAGAATCCTTTCCACAACGCTTACCACGGCTTCGCGGTGTATCAGCTGCCGGGGTGCAAGATTACAAAAGAGCCCAGACAGTCTGGCACCCTTCACTCCACATCACCCCTAAATATACCTAGCCGGAATCTCGGAGCCAAGGATGTGCTTCCACCAGCTCAGCACCATCGACACATTCAGCCAACTCACAGCGACGCAGGCGAGGGTCTCTAAGGGAGGAAAGCGCATGTCGAGACATACGGGATGGGTTGGGAAGATTGCTGCAAAACGATTTCACGAATAGATCTGTCAGGATCAGGATTCGGCAGACAAGAAGTTGCTTGTGCCCATTGAAGTTGAAGTGTTAAACAGCATCTTGCTTGCAAGGGCTTTGGTCTCTTGGTGGCGGCGCTGTGTCACGACATCGACCATCCAGGCCAGGCCAGAATCACCAGGATTCGTTCAGGTTGGAGGCTCCCAGTGCTAGGCTCCAGCAGAACCTTCATCTCGTGTCCCCCCGCCCCTCCGCGTTTCACACAAAAGACGCAACGTACTGTGCCTGTCAAGCTCTTTACGCCTTCCCGGCTCCTGCGGCTGCAATCGCAATGTCGCAGCCTGCCCTAAACCGAAGAAAAGGGAGATGTGGCCAGCTTCAGACCGGGACAAGTCGGGGGACGGCTCCGCAGGAAGGAACAAAAGAAATCCAGCAAAAAACGCTCGTAAAGTCAAGCCAAGCCCCTTCATGGTCGCTTGCGGCGCCATATATGACAGCTGAATCGCCCGAACTGCGGGTGACCATGTCACTGCCGAAATTTGCTCTTCCTGCTCTCGAGGGGTCACGAACAGCTACTTGATCAGGCTACTTGGCCTAAGTGAAGTTGTTCCGCCTTTTGAGGATGTGTTTGTTGCGAAAAGCAGTGTGTGCATGGCATGGGCTGTTCTTGCCCTGTGGTTTCGTGTTTGCAGCCCCTCGTTACATCGGAAAAACTGAAGCTGAAGCCGTGAACCTAAAGCGGAATCCTGCATGTTCAGGGCTGCAGGTCACCCTCAGTGGGACCTTTGGGGGAAGAGCTGCCCTGAACGAGGCAACCATCAGGAAGCAGTTTCTGCTCTGTGGGTGCAGGCTGTTGGCATTTGGAAGCAACGATGCCGTCCTGCATAATCGTGCCTTTTCGTTCGTCATCGCGTCGTTCTTGTGTTGGCTGTTTCTGTTTGTCGTTGCGTCATTGCTGTGGCTCACGCTTTCAGCCTTCGGGCTGGACATGTCACCAATTGGCTGGGCCAGGCGTAACTGAGGCCAGACACATGCCTGAGTCGCTTGCTCTCTCGCTCGCTCGCTCACTCAAGGCTGCAAGATGATTTGGCTTTACGCTACAACGACAACTCCGTGCTGGAGAACCACCACGCGCAGGGCTCCTGGAGGGGTCTGGAGGGCTGCGGATTGAGGTTCGTTGGCAAAGTCTGTTGACGGGATCGGCATCGTGCTTGGTAGGGCCAGGGAAATGCTTGAAGTCGAAAGTCGGGCTGAAAGCCGTCGCGTGCTTTGGCTTTGCTTTTCATGACAGTCTTCGGATGATTGTCGGGTAACTGGAGCGGGTTCCTCGTTTGGAAGTGCGAAGAGGGCTTTCGTGATCCTCACTCGGAGCTCTTTCCCATGCTCTTGGCCTGTGCCTCTTGTGTACTTGCAAAGGTCCGTCGCATGCACTCTTCTCCGCGACGAGCGAACGGCTATAGGCCCGACTTCACTTCTAGCTTCGTTGCGTGTTGGACTGCATCTTCATGGGACGCGGGAATCGGGGGTTGCACAGCACTAGAGATGGCCGTTTATCACAGTGGAAAACAGTAAGCTATTGGACCGAATGTACACTCTCTCGCGCCAGAAAGCTCCTTGTATTGCTGCAGCTTCTTGAACCCCTGGACAGGTAGCGGCTTAGCCAAAGAGGAGCAGGCGTGGAGAAAGAAAGAGAGAGAGAGATAGAGAGAAGCAAAGCAAGAGAGAGAGAGAGAGGAGAGCGAGCCCTAAACCCCGAGCAAAGCAAAGAGAGGAGAGAGCAACCTGCCAATAGCGGGTGTGCGCTGCGCACGAGGGAAGGGACCAGGACGCTGTCCCGACCTTCAAGCCCGGTAGAGAGAGAGAGAGAGAGAGAGAGAGAGAGAGAGAGAGAGTGCGAGCGCGTCCTGACCGTCCTCCTCTGAAGCGCAGACACCCGTGAGCCGCCTTTGCAGCAAACGCCTGCCGTAAAGTGCCTTAGGTACACGCTGAGGGGGGGGTCCGCCATGCTTTTAAGGGTTAGGCCATGGGGCTTGATTGCGAATTTCAGGTTTCTTGTTGTTTTCCAATGGTGGCCACCCACCTCAACTTGACCTGCATCACGCACAGCCCTTTTACACAACTGTGTTGGCACCTAACGTAACACTCGTGCCTCTTTCGTTGCTTGCAGCCTTGGCATGAGCGGGGGCCCAGAGATGGTTTGATTCTTTTGTTGGATGATGCTTGGCCTTGCTCAGTCGGGGGATGCATTCAACAGACATAGATGATCTTGCGTGCGGAAAGCCATGCATGTTAGTGAGTGCTCGACCCTTGTTTTTCTTTGGCCATCCGACCAGGTCGGGAGTGCAAGTTTGCAGGGCACTACTCAAGCAGGAGAAATTGCTGATATTGACTTTGAAGGGTTGCTTGTGTGAAGCACTTTGACAGGGGGATGCATGCTTCTATACAGCTGAGCCCCTAGGTGCCAACCACCGAGGGGAACTGGACTCCCTGCTAAATACGCGGGGGTGCGTTCGCGCACGGGGGAGTCGCCGGGACGCTGCGACTTCTCCAAGCCCGGTAGCAAGCAAGCAAGAGAGTGCGAGGATGTGCAAGCCGCCATGGCATGTCAAGTGTTCGACGAGCTTACGCGAGGCCAGTGGGGGCAACAAGTGCGGGCCGCTTTTGCGGGCCTGGAACAGGCACACGGAGCACTTCGACCGCCATGGGGGCCACAGCCATGGGAGACCTTGACTGGCTTGCTGTCGATTGGGGACAAGCAGTGGAGTTGCTGCTGGAGGATGCGGCGGAGGTGATGGAAGAAGAGATGCAGCTTAACCAGGCACACCCAGCAGACGTTGTGGCTCTGAGTGAGGGGGCGACAGAGGCATCGCCGTCGAGATCGGGGACTGTTACAGAGCAGATGCAAGCGGTGCATCTGCGCCGCAGGGGCGCCAGTCGCTCCGCATGCTGTTCGCCAAGCTAGCGGAGACCGTCGCACCAGTAGCAGTGGAGAAGCCGCCATCATATGTTGGGGGACAGCCAACGACACAGCCTTGGCGGCCGCTCTCAAAACTAGAAAAATGGTCGGGAAGTGTGCCCTGTTCGGACATGGGGGTAGCAACCACCCGTCCCAGCCGGGTCTAAGAGGGACCAACTCCTACACATTCCTACAGCCCAAGCAAAGCAAAGAGGGAGAGGGAGAGAGAGAGAGAGAGAGAAAGCGAGGGAGACAGGGAGCCGCGACATGCGTACATCAGATTGCAATGATGATTATTCCCGAGGCTCTGGCTGGGTGGAAAGATCAGACCTTGCCTTTCTGAAGTTCTCATAGCCAAGACTCGGACATGCGGTGATAGGTGGTCTTCCGCAAGACCATCATCAAGTGCATCTTAGCCACTGCACCCTGGATGGAGCATAGACCCCGGGAGCCTTAAGGGTTTCGGCACTCCAGTCGGATCGAAAAAGTGCAAACTCAGGACATGGCGCACCATCAGAGCTGCTGCCAACGCTTGATAGGCCGAGCGCGCAAAGGGCAACTGCGACGAAGCTTAGGGCCGATGTGGGGTACTGTAGGATTGTGTTGTCACCATCTTCGGGAGTGCCTGCCTTTTGTTCGTGCCTTGTCCAACTGTCGATGAAATTGGCTGAATGGAGCATATCGCCGGTTTGCACAGAGAAAACCGCTTCGCCAGCCGCTCGTGCTTCGGCTCCACCAGGCTGCCACAGCGCCGAGGACTTCAAGGCGACTGCTGAGGAAGATCCTCAGTTCCTCATGTGCTCCGGCTTAAAGACTGCATAAGGCTTCTGCTCAGGGGTTCGCAATGGTCTCCGGGCTCAGGAGTGTGTGCGTGCACGCGGCGGATCCTTCGCTGCAACTACATCCCCGTGTCCCGATTTCTCAGTGGCTCCTGCAAGAAAAGCTTTGACATAGCCACCTAATAACTAAGGACAACACCACCGTATCCATTCCCTCAAGCCCAGTGCCACCAAACTCACGCTCGCATCGGAAAATGTTTCCTTGCGTCCAGTCCCAGGGAAGCCCAGATGAAGAAAAACCTCTGCTGGGCATCCTCTGTGGACGAGCTCGGTGCAACCCCACGTGCAAGCCTGCAAGCATCTTGCGAGAAGCCCTGAAGCATCCTGAAGCTTTGACTCTGACGCGACATAAGGATTTGTCTGCCCAGGCGCTGGATTGGGAGGTCCGACCATCTGCCTATGTCGAGATGAGGGCATCAGCATGCATCAGAACTAGAGTCACTAGAGTCCTGTTTGAGGTCCCATGCCCTGATTCCTGACAAGTGCATCCGACATATCTTTCCCGCTCAAGCAAATTGCATGGCCCGCAAGGTGGCCAAGAAGTGGGAAGAACGGATATGCCAAGAGCTGCCTGACAGGCAAAAGTCAAGGAGGGCAGAGCAGGAGCACACGCATAATTGCCCCATGGGCATGAGCCTTGCAGCTGATTGTTCGGCGTGCGCCTTCGACATATAGGCTATCCACTTGCTGCTTTGGAACTGGAACTCATTGCTTAAAGTCCCTGCAGTCTTGCTGGCAGAATCGTGAGTGGAGAGTGGAACAACATGAGTACTGTTACTTGTAGCAATTGTGATGTTCGTACTGCCTGCTGCGAAGATCGCCCACATGAAGTCGAATAGCACATTGCTTGCTCGCTCGCTCGCTCGCTCTCTCTCTCTCTCTCTCTCTCGCTCTGTCTCTCTCTCTCTCTCTCTCTCTCTCTCCCTCCCGGTCCCTCTCTCTTTGTGTCTTTGTGTTTCTGTTTCACTCGCCTCTGCTCTCTCCCACCATCCTACCCGCATCTAGTTTCTAGATCTCGCTTCCACCCGCATCTAGATTCTGGATCTCGCTTCCTCTCGATCACTTACTGCCAAGGTTTCGGGAGCAAGCAGCCAAGGCTGGGGTGTTCATAGGGTCTTGAGCCAAGTGTAGATGCCTTGGGATATGTTCGTTGGGTCTCCCTCTCATTTTCAGGTTGGGTATGGCTCCTGTGCGCGTGTGTGTGTGTGTGTGTGTGTTGAAAGAACTGCTTCGCCCATGCTCGTCAACCCAGATTGCCTCATCGCTAGGAAGTGGAGATGGGGTTCACGCCCGAGCCATTCATGCAGTTCAAGATGGAGGATTGGGCTGTCGTTGCACAGTCTGTGGATGCTGTGATTGCAGCACTGCAGTGGAAGCCTGGAGCGCAAGCGAAGCTGTGGTACTTCTTTGTGTCAGGACATGAAGCAAAGGGGCAAGTTGCAGCGGGATTTCGTCGACTTCGTTTTGCGGCCGCTTTGGGCTCCTCGGCTTCAGTCCACTTAGACAGGCCACAAATCAAAGGCATTGATAAGTTTGACACTGGTATCATGGTGAGACCTTTCCTGCCTTGCTTGCTGAAGCCATGTAGGTCACGTCTGTCCCCCGCCGATCTGAGGAACCATACGCGCAGCTACGCGATTGCACTGTTTGCAACGTGTTTATGTGCTGGAGGCAGTAGACCTTTTCTGAAGGCTGCACTGCTTGGGGGTCCGGATGTCTTCAGCTCAGGGAATTGTTGTTGCACCATTCTGTCGCTCGGGCAAGACATGTGAGTAGCTCTCATCTGAACTTCAACTTGGGCCGATATCCAGATCATGTCCGAACCCTACGGACTGCAATGAAAAGCGGGTCTCTGTCACAGGTCAGCGCAGTTCCTACGCGTCAAAGCTCCCAGCAAATTTCAAGCCCGAAAGTCTAAGTGATCCAATGCAACCTTCAGAAATGCTAATGCTCAGGCTTGAGCCCAGTCTGGACCCGTGCCTGTCAAACCTGATCAAGTGCCTGGCCTGGAAAGCATAGCTGCAAGGGGACCTTTCCTTGAGGTGGGTGAAGCAAATCCGTGCATGGTGTTTGTTGACGCTGCCCATGACGCACTTGGAATGACCAAAGCTTCTGCGCGCACCGAGGAATCGAACCCTCTACGAAGTGCCAGGGCCTAGGAGATCCTGTTTGCAGTGTTGCCGGCTACTTCGACGTGTCTGCAGTCGCGACAGGCCTCAACAGACCCTTTCAGAGAAGTGCGCCCCGAGATTAGCCTCCCTTCTTAGCTGGCAGAAGACCCTCTCTCGACGGCGGGTCAAACCCCAAAATGACAATTGCCCAAACCCAAACTGTTGGACATTCGGCAAGCCAGGAACTAGCACATAAGTCGCAATCTGACCTGTGCAGTTTCATTTATATGAACCCGGCTTGTCGCTCACCTCGAGGCGGAGGATCTACGGCTCTGACCAGATGGACTCTATGGCAGAATCGGCGCCTCGGAACCGTGAGTTCGCTCTTCGTTCGGTGTGCATCCCCACGACCACTAGCAACAGTAGTAGTCGTCGTCGTCATAGTACAAGTAGACGTAGCACCAATAGTAGTCGTCGTCGTTGTCGTCGGACCAGCAGCAGCAACAGCAGCAGCAGAAGCAGGAGTAGTAGTAGTAGTAGTAGTTGTTGTTGTTGTAGCTGTTGTAGTTGTAGTTGTAGTTGTAGTAGTAGAAGTAGTAGTAGTAGTAGTAGTAGTAGTTGTTGTTGTTGTTGTTGTAGTTGTAGTTGTAGTTGTAGTTGTAGTTGTAGTAGTAGTAGTCGTAGTCGTCGTAGTAGTAGTAGTAGTAGTAGTAGTAGTAGTAGTAGTGGTAGTAGTCGTAGTAGTAGTAGTAGTAGTAGTAGTAGTAGTAGTAGTAGTAGTAGTAGTAGTAGTAGTAGTAGTAGTAGTAGTAGTAGTAGTAGTAGTAGTAGTAGTAGTAGTATAGTGGTAGTAGTAGTAGTAGTAGTAGTAGTAGTAGTAGTAGTAGTAGTAGTAGTAGTAGTAGTGGTAGTAGTAGTAGTAGTAGTAGTAGTGGTAGTAGTAGTAGTAGTAGTGGTAGTAGTCGTGGTAGTAGTAGTAGTAGTAGTAGTAGTAGTAGTAGTAGTAGTAACTTAGTAGTAGTAGCAGCAGGAGCAGGAGCAGGAGCAGGAGCAGGAGTAGTAGTAGTAGTAGTAGTAGTAGTAGTAGTTGTTGTAGTTGTAGTTGTAGTTGTAGTTGTAGTGGTAGTGGTAGTGGTAGTGGTAGTTGTTGTTGTTGCTGTAATAGTAGTAGCAGCAGTAGCAGGACCAGTAGCAGCAGCAGCAGCAGTAGTGGGGTGGTGGCCGCGGGGGGGCAGTATAGTAGATCCAGCAGAGGACCTTGACCTCCTCCTACCTGGCATGCCTCGCGGAGACGCACCTCCGCAGCTGACCCCGCGGACCGTTGCTGCCATCGTGGAGGGCCGCCACGCCGAGGAGCGAGCCAAAAGCAAGGAGAGCAAGTAACGCAAGCGGCATTCGGCTTTGGCACCAGGTCCAGGTGTTACACAAAGTGTCACCTTCTGCCAAGCCAGAGAAGCCCGGCTGACTCGTTTCCAGAGCAATGGGCAATTGATGGGCTGGATAATGGTAATCCTGCTGCCGGCGTGAAACGCATGCTGCAGCGAGCCTGTAAATTATTTCGTTCGCGAAAACAAAGCGTTTTCGCTGAAGGTGTTGTTTGAACACCGCGGCTTTACACGCCTGAAGCTCTGATTGGAACTGGGCCCTCAGAGACTTGAGTGGTGAGTCGCTGATTCGCCGGGCTGACATCCTACCCGAAGAGGTTTGTATTCTTGGTCTCATGCCGTGTTCTGTATGTATTCACTGTGACGTTGGTGTCGGGCGCGAAGACCTACCAAGCCAACGCGGGTTTCAAGGTTGACAACCTTAGACTCGGACATGCAAGCTATTTGCACACGTTTCTTGCGTCTGCGCACTTTCCACGTGGCTGGCACTTTTCAGGCACCTGTGAATATCGCATAGGAAGTGTTGCGGAAGTGCTTGTGTACCGGGCGGAGCGAAAAGGAGAAACTGTCAGATATCGATGCTGCCACCAGCTGCATAGCAGCAGTTTCAAGCTAATCATGTTGCGGTCGGACATACATCATGACTTTGTGCAAGGACAAGTCACTAGTCCGAAAGCAAGACCGCACGAAAGTTGGAATCCTTGCTCTCGGCATCATCGGCATCGCACCGTCCCTTTCATAACTTTCCCTGCGCATCAATCGGGTCCCACACCCCTGGCGAGAAACGAGCAGCTTTCGCTCCGATTCGAGATAAGTACAAGAAGTGCGGAGTGACAGCAGAGTTGGGCAGTGTAGTTACCGAAACCAAAGGCGACATGGCGAGGCCTGCACAGCGAAAGGAGCCCGGATCCTGGTCTTGCGTTATGGTCCTGAGTTTTCTTGTGTGCTCCCGTCATTCTGGGCAGAGACCGAGGCTACACCACTTTTTGCGACGCCGCTCTGGGAATCGAAGAGTCATCCCTGACCAGTTTTCCTCATTTGTAGGAAGCATTGTAAGTGGCACTCGCCAGAGCGGTGTGCTGCCTGCATACGCTCTATTCCTGCTGTAGCATGTAGCTTTAGTGGTGAAGCAGACGGCATGTTCGGGATCCCGGCGTGCTTCACACAGTGTCATGCATGGCATCATCGTTCCGAAACACCGTCGATGTCATCGCATGATCAGCAGGCAAGTACACCGCAGCGATTGCGACGATGATGACAACGATGGCGATAGCAACCCAGAGAATTCCAAAATCAGTCTTGAGTCTTGTCGTTGTATGCAAATGAGCAGCCCGAGATCCGCGACAGGGGTCGAGGCATCCCCGCCTCCTCGTCCGAAGGAGCGTCGGAGACCTGCGCAGCTTCATGTCTTTCTAAGTCGCAGAGGACGAAAGTCAAAATCAAACTTGTTCCTATGATTCATAAGAACCTTGTCCTCTACGTACCTTGTAGTGCAGAAAGTTTGGAATGCTGCTAATGTGCTGCAGGACGTGTCACCTCTGGCAAATGCATCACTGCTTCGAACTTAGCCTTTGGGGGTGTTCGGCTTCCGGGAGGGTAAGCAGCGGACAGAGTTGGTGGACAGGTCCTTTCAGAGGGCCTGGCGTTTGCCTGTCTCCGCTTGCAGCTTTTGATTTTAGCAGTTCCAGCCACCAAAAAAACTTTCCTGAAGCAAAGCAAGGTAGCATGTGTTTTTCCTGCACCCTTTTGACAGCTGTCGTCTCGAAGGGCGCTGGAAGCAGCACGCGTCCAGGCCGCGCTGTGCAGACTCTGCCCGAGAATAGCAAGTCCAGGTTTCCATAGGCCTCCCTTGAGCCACCATCCCTCGATTTCCGCTGCGCCGTCACTGAGCATCGCGCTGGCTTTAATTGCCCCGATGGGGCAAGATCCGACTGGCTCTAGGGCTAAGCCTCACGAGACAGCGCCTGGGGCGAGAAGGGAATTGCTTTAAACTCTCAGTGTCAACCCAAACTTCAAAATCTTGGAAGGCTTCGCCCGTTCCTTCCAACCCCTTCGACCTGTCTCCCGCCTCTCGGACCAAGAAAGAGATTTGGATTCTGGGTGCACTTGGGCAGCTGTTGGAAAGAGATTTGCAAACTTTATGCGCACGGTGCAGTGCCAGCGTTGCGGCTTGACGAAGTGGTCGACAAGGATGATAGAAAGGAGTTGCCATATCATCTACTGCCATGATTGTCATGCAACCCGGTCATGCTGGAAGCCCTCTTCAGCTCACCTAGGCGGAGCTGAAGCGCGCTACGACCCCACCTGCCAACGCCAGCACTCCGTGCCGACCCTGGACTTGACTTCCAGTCTTGATATCGACGGTCTTAGGACGAGGGTCCTCGCATGGGAGCAGCAATGGCTTCACAGAGTACTGCTGGAGTCAAGACCACGAGACCTTGCTCAGGACGTTCTGGCCTCGGTCGGCCACACCTCCAACAGCAGGCGGCCTGCTTTCTGGCCCTTCCATGGATTTACAGCCCCCTGTTAAGCGGTCGCGACCTCGCTGGACCACTGCATAGGTAGACTCCCAGAGGTTGCGCCTTTGAGGAGTGATGAATTCCCAGTCTGCGACGTTGCTCACAAGACCAACTACTCATGGGAGCCTTAGGTTACGGCCACTACCAAAACAGCTGTACGGGATGCTGAATATGCATACTGCTTGACTTACCCAGCGAAGCAAGCATGACATACCTGGCAAGACTATTCGCGAATTCGGAGCTCAAAAAAAGTGGCCCAAGATTTTGTGCAGCCAATCTCGGCGGATTTTGGCGGCGTGACCGCACTCCTGTCGCCAATGGCCGATGCCTTCCACGGCTGTCGCGAATATGAACGCTGTTTTGCACTGACAAACCCCGAGAACGTGGCGACTTTGAAAGAACAGCTTTTGGCACGGGTCCACCTGCATTGGCACAAGTTTGCTGTAGGGGGACCTTCGTTGTGCTGTCATCGGTAGGGACGATTGTGGAGTGAGTGCTGCATGTTCGTTTGGTGAGCCGTTGTGGCGGTCGATGAGAAGTGGACGCAGAGCCCGCTCGCAGGCGTCAGTGGAAGCCATTACAGTACCCACCTCCCTGTGGGAACTCAACATTGTTGGATTCACGGCTGCAGCTGTCACAGCACACTGTCCTGCCCGATGTCTCCAGGCCGCCGCTCCCCACCACCTCGGCCTCGGGGACGCAGCCCCGTGGAAGAGGCACAGCCCAGCCTAGGAATTCGAGCAAGTGTGGGGCAGTTGTATAGAACCAAAAATAACGAGATCCCAAGTAATTCTAAAGACCTCCACAAGAGGTCCCCGGCCAGACTCAAAGCTCGTTCTTGGTCTCCTGAGGTTTTCCACTCTCTTTTAACATCTTGTTTCAAGCTGAATATGCGACAGTTCGACGGGCCGCGACGTGCAAGTGAACACTTCAAGCGTGGTTGAACCCTTGCGACTGTGCGTGGCTTGTGCCGCTCTGGGCAAGCCCAAAACCGAAACTGTGCTCCCCCACAGTCCCTTGCATTTTGGGAGTTGCATTCTTTCCATCGCAGTCCTGTACGTATCGACACATGCAATTTGGACTCATGGGGCTGTCTTGGGAGCTTGAGGGGTGTTCCTGGAATGGTTATTGGGTACGCTGGGGTTAGCGTGCCTGCCGCTGGCCTGCCTTTCTACCACCTACCTAGTACACCTACCTAGTGGGAGCTAGGCAGGGAGGTAGGGAAGCAGGGATGGGTGGGTCCGGCAGGGCAGGGTTGGTAGACAGCTAGGCAGGCGGGAGGGTGCGTTACAATACCTTACATCAGCTCACACGTATGCTACTATGCGACACTATGCTGTACTGTAGTTTTTATGTACCACATCCCAGTACAGAGTACTCTACTCTGAAGACTGAGTCGTAGTATGCTAGATTTTGGGATGATCTACAATCTGTGGTTTACACCTGAAACTCGACTATCTTCTACTCTTCTGTAATCCGTCGCCGTCTTGGTATACTATGTAAAACTGTGTGACATTATATCGTTCTGCGAGTATACACATGTGTTGAATCCTGTTTGTGTAGTCAGCTAGTCAGCAAATTGCTTTCTTCAGTATGGCCGCGGTTCGTTTCCGCACGGTTTGCGTGAACCTGAACCGTAACCTTGTGCGGTTCGGTTCTTGCGGTTCCGGTTCTTTCGGTTCCGGTTCGCGGTTCTGACGGTTCGCTATCTATTTACTATGCTAGTGTTGCATAAGTGTGTACCTGATACTGGTAACCCTTCGTCCCCAATAAATTCCAGTAAAGTTCAGGTTCGGTTGCGTTCGGTTGGGTTCGCATGAACCGGTATGAACCGGATGGCGGTTCTGAGCGGTTCGGTTCTTGTGCGGTTCGGTTCGCGGTTCCTACCGGGTCCGCGGTTCATCCTCTTCGACGATTGCAAGTTTGATGCTGAAACGTGGTGCCTGCCTGTTGGTGTTGGGGGAGGGGCTCTGATGGAGGGGGGGTTCCAATTCTTTCGCGTTTCGGGCGCGAAGGGGGCAGGAAACGCCAAAAAACGGAAGAATCTGTGGTCGGGGCCTGTTGGTGTTGGGTAGGAAAGGGAAACGGCAAAAAACTGAAATATAGGGTGGGATAAGGGGGTGGGGGAATCTGGGCTGTCGGTGAGGGGGCTCTGGTGGGGTGGAGTGGCGAACAGGGCGGGAGACTCCATGGGACGGCAAGAGTCGTTCTGGTGGGGTCCAAAGAATCTGCGACCTGGGCTTGTCGCATGAGGTCGCTTTGATAGTTACAGGAAGGATGCGTTCGCTCACCGAGCAGGAGAGAAGGAATCGAATCGTTGCGGTTCGTTGCGGGTATCGGTGAATCATTCTTGCGGTTCGATTTGATTCGTGTTCAGGGGTTGTCTGATGGAAGGGGCTCGGGGACAGGCACCGGGATGTGGCCAGTCGCTGCTCGGACGGGCCCCGCGAGGGAATACAGGGTTTTGCACTCTTGGGCCTTAAAACGTTTGGAACCCCGTACTCCCCCGCGGGGCCGGTCGCCGCTCGGACGAACCCCGCGGGAGAGTATAGGGTTTTGCACTCTTGGGCTTTAACTGTCTGGAATCCCGTACTCCCCCGCGGGGCCGGTCGCCGCTACAGGGTTTTGCACTCTTGGGCCTTGAAACGTTTGGGCCTTGAAACGTTTGGAAACCTGTACTTATCCGGGGCCGGTCGCTGCTCGGACGGGGCACCTTCAACACCTTCCAGATGTCGGGTTATGGGAACGGTTCGGTTCACGGTGCGGTTCCTAGCGGTTTGCTGCAGCGGTTCGGTTCGGGTCATGGCGGTTCGGTTTCTGCGGTTCGGCTCGGTTCCAGAACCTTCCTGAAATTCTGGCCCAATTCTTCCGTGTTTCGGGCGCGAACGGGACCAAACACCAAAAAGCGGAAGAATCTGCGATTTGGGCCTCTGCTTGGAGGGTCCCAATTCTTCCGCGTGGTGGGCGCGAACGGGGTCGGAAACGCCAAAAAGCGGAAGAATCTGCGACAGGGGCTCAGGGGGGGCAGGATGGAGTCTTCCGCGTTTTGGGCGTGAACGCAGAAACGCCAAAAAGCGGAAGAATCGGCAATCTGGTTTTGGGGGGGAAGGGGGGCTCTGGTGGGGGAATTCTTCCGCACTTCGGAACGGCGGGAGGCACAGGCCGGCACAGGTGACGCCGGAGAGGCGAGGAGGCGCAGAAACAGAAAGCCAGTGGATGAAGGAACCTGTTTCCGGTTCGGTTTCCACGGTTCCGATGCGGTTCGGTTCCGGTGCGGTTCGGTTCTCTGCGGTTCGGTTCCTGCGGTTCCGCGGTTTCCACGGCCTTCATGTTTCTTGCATTCTTACTCGGCTACTTATGTAGTTAGCCAGTCAGTCATTCACTCAGACAGTCCATGACAAGCACCTCGCCTTCTCTTGCCTGTCCAGCGTCGTTGGGTGCTGTTTCAAGCTCCGTCTAATCAGTCGAACACAAGCTACCCCCAAGTCAAATCAAGGGCTTTTTCGACAGCCGTGCGAGTTTAGCAACGTGGAGATGGAACGTAACGGCGAGTAGTTTGAACAGTTCGTATGCAGCGAGCAACACAAAACTTTGGCTGCAAGATACGTGTCAGGATTTCTCGTCAGGCCCCAACCACCCAAATCTCCTGAGGCGTCAAGTAAGGGTTCAGTCACACGCCGGCACCGCAGCAGCATTGGTCCCAAGCCATTCGGTAGACTTTTCAACCATACATGCGTTTGATTCATACAATATGGAGGCCAGCAGACGCATCTTTCTGCCGAAAATAGAAGAATGATGACTCACCTGTCGGCTTCAACTTTCTCATAACCGGCTCCTCGCGCCCGCGGAGTTCCAGTTTCATGGCGCCCGCTTCTGTGCCAAAGTGTGCATGAGCCGATGCGCCCCAGGGCCAGGACCGGGAAGCGAATGCACAAATGGGAAGCTTGAAGATGAACCTAGACTCTCACCGGATGCACAGGCTAGAATCGGCTCAAAGCTGCACAGGAGTCCCAAGACGACTCCCCGGCCTGGCGCGGAAGACAGTCTCGAGAAGGCACGCAAAGCTCAGAGCCACGTGGAATTTTTGTGTAACCTGGGCAATGCACTCCAACAAATTTAAGCTTCATGCTTAGATCGCAGAGGCCAGTGTGCGTGTTGGTCTCACACGACATGTGTGGGGGCAGGCTACCGAGACCGGAAATGAGAAAGACAAGTATGACCATGGCACACGCGGAGTTGCTGCAGCCACTCTTGGTGCCGTGGCTGAATATGAACCCCGCATTGAATCGCTATTTGTGCAATGAGAACCAATGGGCTCTTTAGCAATGAACTTGGAGATGGGGGGGGTTGGCGGATTGGCAGACTCTGAAACCACATCCTTCTTCTGTCTCCGCGTCTCCACATTGCCCGCAACATGTTCGCTCCGGGGGAGAGAGGGTTCTTTGTGTTTATTCCGCTTTTGAGTGCTTGGCCGGAATCATCACTGCACATGTCTTTGTGTGGCTTGCGTCAGCTTCTCAGTGCCGAAATCAGAGCCGAGTTGCTAGTGTGAGTGTTCCTATAAGCAAGCTGAGGCCTGGGACTCCTCGGCGTCGGTTTGTGTGCCGTGGCCGCTTTGAAGCTGCATTCGCTGGCTGCAGGACCAGGGCGTTTCCTCACTCTTCTACTTCAAGTCACCGTCGCTCTCTGAAAAGCTATAAGCTATGCAAAGATTGCAGGACCGTACTCGCTCTCCTCTCAGAAGGCGCCGTCGGGGACAACAGATGCGGCTCCTGTGTCCAGCCGTTGGAGTGGCTCAGGTAGGTCAGGCAAGGCTGGGTCACACTCTGCGGCTCGAGGCTCCAAAGAGTGGCCATCGAGAGAGACGGCAAGAAGGATCGTTCTTGGGGGGCAATCGAGGCGGAGATGCGAATCTGTTGGTGCTCCTCGTGTGCGACGGTTTTCCAAGACTTGCCAAGCCGGGCACTGGTAGAGCCTTCACAACCACATGCTCCTGCAGGAGCGAAGCCGCCACAGATGCCTCAAGACCAAATGCGAGGTCTTCACGCATCACCATTCTAGCATAGTTTGGGCTAGCCAGCAGGATCGTGGTCTCCAAGCCTGCATTTCAAGCTTGTCCCCTGCAGGTTGGGAAGAAGGCAGCTCGTTGACCGCTGCCCAGCGCCGTTTCCAGCGAGCTCCTCTGCCCAAGCCATCGGGCATTGGGCGCTTCAAGCTGGTGCCAAGACCACAGCACTTGGAGGCCTCAGAGTTTTTCTACGTGACCTCCCTGCCTCTTTCTGCCTCGGAAGGCCTTGCATTCTCAAGCTCAGCCCGGCGGCACACTTCAAAGTGCGAACACGTCCCTGTGACTGGGATGGCAGTCATCTTCATCGTTCTGCGAGAGGGCAGAGGGCGAGCCGCGGCGGGCCTGGACTGTCAGGTGGTGGGCGACGAGGCAGCCCACGCTGGCAGCCGGAGGTGAAGAAAGGCACGCGCAGCATCTGCACGTGCATGGGGCGGTTCGATTCGACAGGCTTGTGAAAGTCTCGGAACCTCAACCCATGTTCGAATAAGAACTATGACAGAGCGAAGTTTCATGGTCATGTACTGCAAGCTGGTTCGCCTGGTCATTGCTGCACGCAGAAAGATCTGCTGCAATGCTCTTGTGCTTGGCATAACCATTCTCGCAATGTTTTCATGGTAGCTGCATTGCGCCAAAGTGTGTATTTCTTCCAGTATTCATATCCAAAAAACCATCCAATCACAAAGCAGCCCAGATGTCAGTATGCTTATGGCATGCCTCTGATCCAGCAAGAGACTAGTACAAGGGAGGTTTGAGTTTTTTGTTTTGGTTTCTCGTGAGACTCTTCCCGGCCACCGAAGCAAGGCTACGTAAGGCCTTGCTAAATCCTGCGAGGGGGACTACGGAATTTGAGGAAAAGGAGCACACCGCTGGAAACAGATTCGACAAACAGCAAACAAACTGTTGGTCACACTAGGGAAACTTGACAAGAAGGAGGATTGGGGAGTATGAGAAAGAGAAACAAATCCGTTGAAGAAGATTGGAAAATTATACGTTCCAAAAGGACGGGGGGATGTCATGTGAGAAAACGGAACAAACCTTTCGAAAGGATAAGAGGGAGAACTGCTCTGCAACTATCAGAAAACTATGCGAAAGGGATAGAGCATTCCGAGAAAAGCTCGAAGGTTTTGAAGAGATGAGACAGGGCAGCAAACAGTGCAAAAGGGGCGCACAGCTGTGAGAAAGAGGAGCAAACCGCTCGAACGGGGCTAAACTGTTGGAGAAATAGCACAAAACCATAGGGAATGTGAGAAAAAGGAACAGGTCGCGAGGAAGAGGAGAAAGCCGCTCGAACGAGCCTAGACAACGGAGAAGATAAGAAGTGTCCGAAAGGGACTAGAGGATTTGAAAGAAAAAACGGCAGACCTCTCGAAAGAGAGTAGAGTAGAAACAGAGAAACAGATTGCCCGAAGCGGACTAGGAAGTGTGAGAAGAAGGTGCAGACGGCTCAGAAAAGATTAAAGAAGATTAGTCAAAAAGGATTAAACAAGAGAAGACAGCGAAGCAACGTCCGAAAGAGACAGCAGCATAGGGATGATGAGACAAATGGTCCGAAACGGACTGGTGAAGTTCAGGGTTTGGAGCAAAGCATGCGAAAGGGACTAGGGAATGTGAGGCACAGCAGCAAACTCGATGAAAAGCGTTTGAAAGGATGAGAAGGAGAGCCAAAGCGCTCGAAAGAGACTAGAGAACTGAGAAGGACAAACACACCGCTCGAAAGCAGATAAAGAAGATTCCCTGGTGCTGTCGAGCAGCTTCTCTCCCCTGTTCTACTCTCCAATCTGTTGCGAGTGGAGTGGTTGCGCCTTTTCCCATCCCTTCTCCTTTTCGAGACCCTAGACCTTTTTCAGCAGCTTGCTTGTGTTATTCAGATTGTCGGATCACTTTAGAACGCTTTGCTTTTCTCCCAGTCTTCTCTTCCGTAGTCCTTCCCAAGCAGTCTGGGCAAGACGAGAACGAAGTGCAACGCAATTAACTGGTCTCAAAATTTCATCCCAAAGTTCCATAAGACCCGGGTCCCCGTACCCATGTAGCACCACCTCGGCCCTCGGTCTTCCCCGATGGCACGAGATCGCAATGAAAGATCAAAGGTTGGATTTGTATTTTGCCGAGCATGTACGAGGCCTGCAACTAAGAGCAGATTTGCACACGGCCAGGGCAGCTTTGGATGCCTTCGAAGCCGCCCTTGGTGTGTCCCCCGCAGTGCTGGGCACGATTCCAATCCCCGTGGGCTCGGTGGTGGTGCCTCGGCTTGCCCGTTGGGCTGGCAATCGTGGGCTTCTACGTTTTGGGATGTGGGCTCCGGAAGCAGGGACGTGCTGCACTTCCAAAGGTCTTTCCCAGGCCACCGAGTGGAAAATCTCAAGCAAAAAGCTTACAAATGCTGGCGGTCTCTCGTGGTTGTGACTCTGAGATGTCTCGTGACCCAGGTCTCTATTCGGGACAGCCTTCGCTCGGCACGGCAGTCCTGCGCTGAGCTTGTCGGCTATACACTCCTGCCGCTCGGCTTGGCCTGGCTCTGCGCTGCACTAGACGTTCAAGACATGAGGTCATGAGGACTCAACCTGGCCACCGAGTGCATTTTTCTAGATCGAATGTCAGGGCATGATGCCCAGGATACACTTTCATAACGAGCACTTCCCTGTAACTGTACTTTCAATCCACAGCACGCCGAAGCAAGTCACAATGTGTGGGGCTGTGAGAAGCCTCCGATTGCGCTGACTGTTAACCAATCTAGATCAGTCTACAGGGGAGTGCCAACACTGCAGCAACTCCTCCAAATGCTGCTAACCAGTAAGAACTGGTTTGCATGTCTGAAGAGACCGAGCTCTGTGAAGACGGGTTTGACCATTGCAAAGAAATACACCCGATCCAGATGGCTGTCCAGCTCCTGCGAGGAACCACGTTGGTCTTGAGCTGCAGGAGGACACGACATGCCCAAGCGAAAGCTGATGAAGAAGCCGCTTGATCTGTAAAGGCCAAAACGCTGCGAAGCTGCAACAAAAAGCTGAAGGTATCCAGACGCAGCGCACTGTTGCGAACAAGCACATTCAAGTCCTGATGCCTGGGTCCTGAATTCGAATAAAGCGTGCTGGCCGTGTGACCCAATCTACAAGCAACATTTCCAGGACTGCCACACTGCGGAGTGGCATTTTGTGCTGCGGTGGCGTGGGCGCACCGCAGTTTGTGCGACGAGGTCGTCGATGCATCTTAAGTCTTCAGTGATTGAGAATGCCTGTCCCATCGGGCTAGAGAACCACCCTGCGCTTCGGATCTCACCACTGCTGAGCTATGGTCCCAACACCCCCGAAACCCGACATCAAAGCCGCCGACCCCTTCCGAGGCAAATGCTAATAAAAGTACCCCAAGATCCAGTCGGAATTCTTCAATCTAGAATGGGCAAAGGGCGGGTCATTCAACTAGGGAGTAGAATAAATTGGGGTTCAGGGTTTGGGGTTGCAGTGTGGTGCGCCTCTTTGTTCTTGATGCAGCTCCTTACATTCGTAGCCCTTAAGAAATTCAGACACGGCACCACTTCGATACTGGATGAACCTGACTTCCATCGCGAACGCGGTATGCTCCAACTCGGTGCCCCCACGCGGCACACCTTTCCGAAGAGAACCAAAAAAAAACCTCTGCACCTCTCTGAGAGCTCAGAAGAGCCCTCTTCCTCCTTGGAGGCCGGAAGGCGCCTTCCGGTTCGCTGCCACGCTCCGGCAGATGCAACTTCAAGGACACCTTGCGGCCTTTTTGTTCTTATAGATGATGCGAGCTGCTGCTAGCAAGCTTTGAGTTGTGCTTATATCCTGGTATATGTGTCATGATAACCCAGGGGTTTAGCAATTCTCCATGCTGCCAGGTGCAGTGGCTGTTCCTCTGCATAGGTCCTGGTGACATAAGTTCCTGCTTGAATAGAGTGTGTCATGAAAGTCCGGAGTTCTGAGACAGAATACATCCTGGCCGACTCTCGCCACGTCATATCTTGTGTGGATGAGCGCGCTCGAGAGGAGCAAAGTTCTCCGGCGATGGAAGTCCATCCAATTTTCTCTTGGAGGACTGAATATAAGGGGCGGCTCTGCATCAAGAGGCATGATTGAAAAGTATCAACCGCAAGCTGTGGAAGAGAGTATTCTTTCCTGGCGCGGTGTCCCAGCGACGCCTCAGAGTCCGGAAAGTTCTTGCACAAACGGAAGACCGGTGGCCACGCCAGCGATGCAGCTCCTGCGGAGAAGCACAAAGAGCCTAGAATATAGAACACGGATGCATCTGTCCACAATGCGCCGGCACGCAAGACCAGCAACGGACGAATCTCACCAGGTTCGTGCCGTAGATACAGGCTTGTATTTCGAGTTGCGACCCGCCCGCCTCCGAGACCAAAGGTCCCTGGCCATCGAAGACGACACGTCGAAAAGTAGGATTCCAAAATGCGAGCCTCTTGCTGACACACTGCAGCGCCGCGCTTGCGCGCACTTGGCCCTTCAGATGTGCACCCGCGCGGGCATCTGCCATTGATTCGTTTACTGGTTCAGTGTTGCAGAGCAGAACCTTATTGCAAGGCTGCGTCTTGCGTCTTGCAGGGCGCGGAGACCCGAAACCTGCACCCCGACTCGCAAACCTTGAGAAGCTCCTTGAATGTTGCAGGATTGGCCGCACCACTGCTGGCGAGGACTCCACCTCGATGCGGTACGGAACTGGATGCCGGTGCCTTTTGTCAAGCCTCTCGGAGTTATTCAAGTGCCACTGCTCACAAGGGGTCTCAGCTTGACAGCGTGCGATGGAACTGCAGCTAAACTTTTTCGGGATACCCAAAGAAGGCTATGGTTGGAGAAGATTGCAGGAAACCAGGGGCACTGCTAGCCTGCTTTCACGCAATAAAAAATCTCGGTGAGATTCTGTGGGCCGCACTGGGAGTCCCTTGAAGGCAGTACATCAAGGCCATGGCAGCCTACAAGGCCGAGATGGGACAGCTCCCGGCTAACCTTCTGTTTTGCGTCGGCGTCCTTCCTGAGAGGCCAAATTTTTCCATTGGCATCTTACGGATGACCAAGCATGGAGACTGCAGCTTGTCTGACTGCCTGAAGCCCTTGTTGAGATGCCCGCCCCCGCTCCCGCCCCCCGGCTTTATCCTGCCAACGCTCAGGTATGTCCCGAGCCGACCAAAGCTTGTCGAAGCGCAAAGGGCGCAGCTTGCAACTGCAAGAAGACTTCCCGAATGACCGTTTGCTTAGCTTCGCAAGCAGTGCAAGCAGAATGTCAGGCTGAGTGCGGTCTCCCACGGACTGCCTAGATTGCTAGCAGGGCAATCCAAAAGCTCGGAGCTGCCTGCGTGGAAGCAGTCAACTTAGGACTTCTCCGGAGTTTTACAGTGAGGACGACGTGAAGGAGGCATGGACGAACACATTCTCGCCAATCCATGCACATCGGCCCGTGCGAAAGCTGAGCACTATGTGCATAGTAGCAGCATGAGTGGTTATACGGCTACATATACAGACGCACACATACAGGCATGCGTGCATGCATACATACATTCATGCTTGCACACATCGGTACATAAACACATACAGAAATGCATGCATGCATGCATACAGAGAGTTAGTTGCATACATGCACACGCACACACACACACACACACACACACTCACGCACGCACGCTCACACATGCATACATCGTGCGTATATACACCCTTACATACACACGTACATACATACATGCATACATCATTGTCGTGTACGCACGCACGTGAAGTCTCTTTACCCTGTCCCATCACTTCGATGCAGGTATACAATTGCAGAGTCTGTAAATCTGTGCATAGCAACAAAGATAGACAGGCCTGTAGAATTTGCAATTCGATTGCTACGTGCTGATTCTACGGCATGGTTTTGCTGCCGTCTGCAGGTGGTGGACTTTGCAGCACGCCATTTCGTCACAGTTGTCCCGGTGATCGAAATGCCTTCTCATGTCCTTGCCGTGCTTTCAGTTTACCCTGAGTCGTGAACTCAGACACCATGTTGGTACGAGTCAGGAGCCATGCAGTTTCGAGTTCGTCATGTAGCACTTGAAGTTGAAATGCATCCTGTACACCCATCCTGAAAAGACAAGCATTTAGGATTCTGCGAGTGCAAGTCTCAGAATCCGCAGAAACACCGGCTTTCCATGTTAACCTGATGTCCGATGCGACTCGTACCCGGTTAAGGCTGGCGTGCCATTCAGGCCCCTTCCAGGTGCCAGTCTCCCGCGAGGGCATTTACAAGGACATTGTTTGCAGGCAGTCATGGAAGTGCCACGGAATACGGGACCGTGTTTTTCGAGCAAAAATGTCTGTTTTTTGCGACAGGATAGTCTGAAATGGCAAACCCAGCTGTAGAAGGTAGTGAGTTGTTCGCAAGATGATGTGGGGTGGCGGGTTCTGCAAGACCCCGACACCCGAAAGGGCATGACGGATGGCAGATCCGAAACAGGAACCCAAACCCCGGAGAATGCTTGTTCGTTCGAGAAACAGACAAACTTGACAAACCTAAGCCATAAACGGGGCGCCTGCGTCCCCATGACACCAAGCCTCAATCGGGATCGGTGAGTGGCAAAGCCAGAACTTGTGCAAGGTGTGATGTGCGGCCAACCTTCAACCCTAAGCAGGATTGTTGGTTCTCGAAAGTCCCAAAACCCTACTAGGAAATGATCGCCGGAAGACCTAAAGCCGATACACTCAACCCTGAAAGCTGCCCCCAAGACAGGACTCCAAAACTCACCACAGCGCAAGCCCTTCAAAACCCCAACGGCCCCAAACTCTGACAGGAGATGTCGGTGGCAAACCAGAAACCCCGAACTTTGAAACACGAGGATGGGCCTCGGCACCCAAGCCCTCGTGGGGTGGCCTTCCTCGCTTCTTCTTATGTTGTTACAATTCTTCCTTTTCTTCGCCCGACCCCCCCTCCGCTGCCATATCCCCTTCCCCCGCCAAATCCCCAACTCACCCCCGGCCACTTCGCCTCCGAGGGCCAACAGCAATCCTAGTACCCCCCTCCTAAAGGGCAGAACTAGCATAGAATGTCTCTCTGTGTGTGTGTGTTTAGGTCTGTAGTCATGCTTTGCCTCGGCAAGGTGCCAAACACGGACCCGCATTTTGTGGTTTTCTGTAGGTTTTGTTCTGATTGGGCACGTTTGCTTGATGTTGTGATCTAAAGTCTAAACTCTTCACTTTCATTCACAAGCCAGAACTGAAGAGTCACTGCCCGCAGCCGCTCCAGCCTTCCAGGAACTCCTCTGCGTTGGCAAGGCAAGGCGCTCTTCAGCAGAAGCGTCAAATCATCCCAAAAACCAGATTCAATTTTGCATCAAGGTCAAGTAATGTTATTCAGTACGCTCATAGCTTAAAGGTCTGTCGGGACCTGATTTCCCTGTATTGAAGCAGGCTTCTACCCTGCAGTTCGCCGCGGATGTTCTCACAGACGTTGCGGGGCTTTTTCCGGGCAGGTGCGCAGTGGGGCCCAGGGGTGAAGGAAAAGAGCTGGGCTTCTCGATCCATCCGACCACAGCATGCCACCATTTGCCATATGTCCTTGCACGTGTCAGGTACATTCATGTCGGCGGCGACGAGGCCGTTTTCGATGCATGGCAAGAAAGTGAGCACGTGAGGCAGGGCATCCGGGCGAGGGCACAAAGGGAGCCCGGTCGGCAGGAATGTCCCACCGAGCCTAAGATTTTCGAAAGCACGGGCATCAGAAGGGAAGCCAGCGAGTTATAAATACTAACCGCAAGACCCCAGTTGAGATCTCGAGTCCAAGCACACCCAAGCTCCACAAGCCCTGTTTCGGCCAGGGCATTTGCAGGCCATGCCGGGCTTCGCAACTTGGGGCCGGACATTTTGGAGGCACGGTGAGCCGGACGCTTCCCATCCTGAAAAATCGGCCTTTGGGTGCTGTCTGGGACCGGCCTTTGAGGCCAGAAGCAAGGGTTTCTCATGGCACGGTTGTGTGAGGCTTGGTTCTGCGCGGTGGGGAAGATCCTGAAGGATGCACTCGGATGCACTGCGAGTTGGTTTCTGCAAACGGCGTCAATGCAAGATTTCACCTTGCTCTTCCCCTTTGAGAACAATCCTTGCTACCGCCTTCTGCTAGACTCCTGAAGCCTATCATCCTCAAGGATCACGCAAATGGCACATGGCTAGTCACCCCAATGCCCAAAGCTTCGAACGACGCGAAATGAGAGTTCCTTCTTGCAGACAGCTTCCTGTGAATGTCTTCTACATGGTGCATTCGGCGGGGTCAGATCGTGCAAGCAACGATGACTTAACACGTGGCGCAGAGGAGCTTGGCAAACAGCCCATCATGCACCTTGGAATTTGTTCGAGTAGGCTCCTGAAGTCTAAGGGAAATGGGAGACCAGATTTCACAGTCGGAAGCGTGAGCATTACTCAGCTGCCTGAGAAGCTTGACAAAAAGGGACGAGTTGTTGCCGAGGTGGGACGACCACTTTGAGAACAGGCCGTGGTGCACCAGACTGTGCCCCAATGCTGAAGAGGCAGCATCCGCTGTACCGTTACCACATGACCCATAAACGCGGCGAAACGCAAAAGACAAACTCCTGTTCCACATGGGAGGACTGGATTGTCCAAGCATGGAAGATGCAGCCACCCGTTGGGGACGGGGTGGCCGGAGGCTGAATGAACCTGGATAGGGCGTGCAGGGCTCATGAGTACAACAGAGCCTGATTCCCAAGGAGATCTTCGGAATTGTGCCAGTCGTTTACGTCGAACGGTGTTGAGATTCTTCTGGTGCAGTGGAAGAAAGTGCAGCCATTGCTCGTTTGACTCTTGTGCTTATGCTGGTTTGCATTCACCTGCTACGGCAAGGAAGTCGAGTCGAAAACATACACATAGTTGTCACACCAGACAAGACCATAGATTTTGAGCTTCTGCTTACCATGGGTTAGCAAAACATATTTCCCAGCATGAAGATACACACCCGTTTTGTCACATTCTATAGATCCTGTCGGTCTGCCGCTGTCTGCTCACAGGCCACCCTGTGTCCCCAGTTCCAGTTCTTACAAGGTACCCGCCAAACCACGGCGTAGAGGCACATCCCCAGTGAGCACATCTCGTGACCATGATCACGACGAAGTTCTGTACCCTGAAAGCCTTTTCACCTGACAAGTTTGAGGTTAAGGCTGGGACGAGAGTCTACGTAGACGTAGTCGCCTAGGCCGTGTCGGAGGTCCCTTCCCCCTCCTAAGTTGTGGAGAAGCCTTGTCAAATGCGGGTCAAATCCTGCCTGAGACGCTGTAGATGTGTTTCATGGCTTAGCTCGAGAAGACGTTTTTGGCCTGGCCACATGAATGCCCAGAGACCAACGAGCTATCCTGAATTGCCGCCGAGGCGGGTGATCCGAGCTTCCCCTTTCGGAGCATCTCTTCGTCCATGAAGGTGGCGAGCCTTGGCGCAAACGACACGTGCTACTGCTGCGGTTCACGTTCAAGGCAGCAAGCTGTGCATTATCAACCTTGGGCCCTTCGGCCTTCGGTCTGAGAGCGTAGCAAAGAGGCACACGCATCGACACTCCTGCCTTATGAGCATTATGAGATATTATGAGGTATCTTGACTATCCACTGGCATCCATTGACTTCAACCGCACCCTGGAGATGCTGCCTTCGACTGGCCCTCGAATGCTGGGACCGCGGTCGTGGTTTGCTTGGAGTTTTGCACCAATGTGGAGCTTCGACAGAAATCCACAAATTCCAAAGCTTGACTCAGCCGCTGTGTCCCGCAGGAGGATGTGCCACGATGTGGACTGAAGACAGTGTGCCTAATGCAGTCGGGGCGAAGGCGGGCTGGACGAAGTCGGCCAATCGCTGAAGGTCACAAGAACGAATCGGTATAGGGATCAAGATTTCAGTTGGAAGACCGGAGTTTCGACCTGGGAGGCAGGATGACGCATTCATGCAAATGCTGACAACACAAGCCACCCCAACACTCCAGTACCGACCCATGTGAAACCTTTGTGGCGCCTAAGATGCGCAAAAAAAACAAGGTCGCGCCCGGGCGTAGCAAGGCAAAACGGCTTCGGTAGGGAGTGTGTTTATTTGGTCGCATTGCCTCACTTCAATCGCTGTGACCTAGCAGTCCAGCGGATCGCTTCCGCAGAGCGCTTTGGGAATTCCGCAAGGCAAGACCAGACCTGCTGCCTTGCAGGTCTACCCTCGTTACCTGGGCATCGCAGAGAGGTTATGGGGAGGTCTCCCACGCCTTGTGCATCACTCACAGTCACATGTGGCTTGCTGTGCCAGGTATCGTCGACCCGAGGCACCCGCGCGCCCTGGATGAAGCCAGAGTCTCAGCCCGCTGACCCCAAGTTCCGCCGAGGGAGCTGAATTTTTGGACAGGACCTCTGGACGACTGCCAAAGCACATTGCGGTCCAGAGGGGCCTCTTGCCCCGCATTGGACTCGTTGCGGCAGCATGGATTGCCAGACGGCGGACACCTTTCATCCGCAGGTTTCTTTCCGTCAGTGGCATCCGTGCTGTCGCTGTCGAAAGCCTTTCTCGCGCAAGATGTATGGATGTGCAGATAAAGGGTTATGTTATAATCCTTTCTTGTTGCAGCATCAGCGATGCCGGGAAAAGGGAGGGGGAAGGGAGACGCACCGCACTCTTGCCGGCCCCCCTCCATACACTTTCTGCCCTCACCCCTCTGGCCCCCTTCCCTGCAACAAGCCAGCAACAAATATGTGACAAGGACTCGCGGAAGAGCGTTGTACGGCCTCTAGTAACTCTTCGTCGCGACAGTCTGGTTCTCGACTCCTTCAAGGGGCGCTGTTTCGGTGTCTCTCGAGAAGGTGTCTGTCTTGTTTTCCGGCTCCGTGCAGCCCCCTCGCTTGTCAGCTGGGTACCCCGTGATTTCCGCTAGCTGCAAACATGACGTTGCCTATGTGTTTTTCGCTGGGTCTTTCGGTTTTAGCTTCCGGCCATACAACGCTGCCTTTGTGCATGCGGATAGCTTGAGGGGTTGCGATTACCTCACGACGTTTCTTCGCAGGGTGGCCTGCTGGGGCTCAACCCCTCGTATCGAGGTCCATAGAGTCTACTGTGGGATCTAAGGCTGCTCAGCACGGACCTGGGCTTTGCTTGCGGTCGATTCGAGCCCATGGAGAGCATCCGGAGCCCGGTGAGCTGGCAGAGAATAGAGTGTGAAGAGATACAGAGGATGCTCTGTCAAGCTCGTTTATGCACTTGCTAGTCTGGAAGACTTGGCACACATTGGTTGCTGGTTTTGTTGAATGGTCCCCCATGGTACAGGGTTCCGGCTCTTTGAGAGATAGATAGATTGATAGATAGAATCTGACGGGCTCCTGAACTCGCCGGGTAACCGCCATCTCCCCGGAGCAGGTACCTGACGGGCGGAGGTTGACAAAGGGCTGTTGGGGGAGGGGGTGCGAGGTGTTGGGTAGATAGTATCTATTGCCTAACCTCCAACCTGGGGGTATCTGGCGTGGATAGATAGTATCTGACGGGCATCACTTTTAACCTGTTACCTTTATGTGTCTGCTGGTAGGCGGTTCTGCGAGCTACATTATGACCTTGTCATGTCCACCATGTGTGCTAGAGGTGAGCCATGTGTCCAGCTGTGTGAGAAAGCGATGGACACGGAGTGTTTCTGCCTGGTCGTGGGTCTAAATGTCTGTCTAGCCATCTATCGATCTGTCTACATGTCATGTCTACCTGTCTATCTCTCTAATCTCCGGTGCGAACCCCTGCGCCAGTGCTGTAGCCCCTGTCGGGCAATCCCTCAGTTAGCCGCGATTACTGTCTAAAAGTCCATCTACCGGGATACGGGTTACCCGCCGTATGTGTTGCAAGGCTTACCAGGCTTCGTTGGGTTACTTTGATGAGAACAGCTAGACTGCGACCACTACAACAGACTTCGTGCACTTCTACGGTCCGTGGCGCTCCATGATTGCAGAGTTGTCTGGTCCAGGACTTTAGACTGTTTCCAGAGCCGCTTCCCATTCTTTGCTGCAAAGAAGAGTTGAGTCAACCCAGGTATTCAAGAACGCAACGATCTCGTCAAGCATGGTCACCTGGCCAAATGAGTCTTGCTCTGCAAGTCCTGCAACCCGTCGGACAAGCGGGAAGCCAAGGAGTCGTTCTCTCCAGCCTTTTCTGAAGGCGGCACGGTCAGCCGTTAGTCTGATCGCCAATACCTGTGCAACGAAGACCGTGCAACCCTACTTGCCAAGACCGTGCCATCGACACCAGTGACGAGAGCTACTTCTGGGCCGTTGCACCCAAGGCAGCTTGCAGCTCACAAAGGACATGCTTGGACTTCTTCCCCACATGCCACACAGCGTGGAAATTCCCAAGTCAGGCCGGCGACTACATGGACGTCACTTTCCGCGCCGAGGCCTTCATCGGGCGTTCTGCGCACTGCAAAGAAGGCTTCGGGTAGTGATGTGGCCAGAATTACCGAAGTAGCTCGAACTCGTTCTGCTGGGCCCCCGGTGGCAACGAAGGGACAAGCAGTGCCAACGACCAGAACAGGACAGCCAGCACCACGGCCTCGTCAAGGGGAATGATGCCAGCTTTTCCGCGAAGTGGTCGCTGAGCTGCATGGAAGTTGACATCACCTGTTGCAGATGTCGAAGCCAGAGTTTCAGCAGTTCGAACCAGGCACGTAGTCTGTCAGAGTGTATTTCTGCAATTAAATCGCACCAAATTCCCACCGTGAATTAGGCTGGCATGAACTGTGTGCCGCCTCTGCATGCTCCTACCATGTTGGAATGTCATTCCCACAAAGAGCCCGACGGCTGATGGCTAGTGGTTCTCCTACGAAAGCTTGGTGGTTAAAGATTTCCAGAGCTGTCACCTCATGTAAGAGTCCTTGTCCCGTACGGGGCCGGTACTCCGGATACACTTGCAAGTGGGACCATCGACTATAGATGTTGAGGCTTAGCCGACTTACGATCAAGACGGGCTCGAAGGACCCGAACATGTGATCCCCAAGCTAGAGCACGCTCGATGCTGCAGTTCTGAAGTCGCACCTTGTCGTGTCAGTCGCCTCGAGGGCCGGCATGATCAGAGCGAATGTCGACGGACTTTAGCGGAGCAGACACGGATTTGGGCCTTTGCTGCTATGTGACGAAGACACTTGCGTACGCACATTGTCCAGGACCGACCTGGCGATCAACTTCTCAAAGGCATGACGAAGGTGATGCAGTGGTCGCAGGACTATTTCGTGGATTTAGCTGCTTTGGGACGGTTCTCTCAAGTTCTGTCAACTTGCGCTCTCGATACAGGTCCAGTGTAGACGTCGGGCAGGACCCTGCGACCGGAAAACGCCAGCGATCGTGGGTCGCTCTGTGCAGCTTCGATGGTGGCATTTGTGATGCCCCAAAGAACGCTGCTGGTCTGGATAGCGTTGGCTTCCAATGCAAAATAGTCCCTACGGTGCCAAGCTGAGGTCCTTGCAAAGGGCCCCGTCTCGTCGATCCGGGTTCTGGTCCTAGAGAATCAGGAGCCTCGGACCATGAAAGACGTCCCTAATTAAACGCCTCAGATCGGGCATCCCTCATTCCGTTCTCTGGCACACGTCGCATCAAGATTGCCAATGCCGTGCAGCGACTTTTGTCGTACTCCTCCAAGTCATTCCACCCAGTCGTGGAGCCTTCCGACCTTTTCTCGCACATAGCATGCACAGCAGGAGAAGTGGATGACAATGCCGACCATCCTGGCTGCACAGTTGCAATTCCAAGAACCAGAAGAGGGCAGGGCGAGGGTCCTGCAAGGTAGCACGTTCAACGTGACGTGACATGCACAGGGTTGTTGCAAGGATGTGAGCGAAGGCTTGCTTGCAATCGTCTATAAATGCTCGGCGTCATATGCCGACCTGCGGTGGCGGTATTTTTTCTGTATGTTTCCGTTTTTTTGGTAGGTTTGTTCCGGTCTCCTGCCCAAGCAAGCAAGCAAGCAAGCAAGCAAGCAAGCAAGGAGGGAGGGCAGGAAGCAAGCAAGCAAGCAAGGAGGGCAGGAAGCAAGCAAGCAAGGAAGGCAGGAAGCAAGCAAGCAAGCCAGCAAGCCAGGAAGCGAGCAAGCAAGCAAGCAAGCCGGCAAGAAAGGAAGCAAGGAAGGAAGGAAGCCCAGGCAAGCAAGCAAGCAAGAAAGGAAGCAAGGAAGGAAGGAAGGAAGCAAAGGCAAGCAAGCAAGCAAGAAAGGAAGCCAGTAAGGAAGGAAGCAAAGGCAAGCAAGCAGGCAAGTAAGCAAGCAGGCAAGGAAGCGAGGAACCGAGGAAGCGAGGAAGCAAGCACGGAAGCGAGGAAGCGAGGAAGCAAGCAAGCAAGAAAGGAAGGAAGCAAAGGCAAGCAAGTAAGCAAGCAAGAATGGAAGCAAGGAAGAAAGGAAGCAAAGGCAAGCAAGCAAGCAAGCAAAGAAGTTAGCAGGCAAAGAAGGAAGCAAGGAAGGAATCGAGGAAGGAAGCAGGCAACCAAGCTTCGCAGCCCATGCCTGTAGAGCAGAAGCATCAGAAGCGTATCTGTAGACTGTGATATACATATATGTGTGTATATATATATATGAGCCCGATACCTTTAGGGTCTATTTAGCTAGCTTCTTTTATATACAATATCAAACGCTTAGCTGAATGATATCTAGCCATATCGTGAATTCTACAAGCCGAAACCCGGAAAGTTTCACCCTGATTCGGACATATAACTTAATGCACAGTGTGTCAATTGTAATGACATTGTTAGACAGCCGTTTAAATTTCATATACGTCGTCATTGTGTTACTACTACTCCTACTGCTACTGCCACGGCTACTACTACTACTACTACTACTACTACTACTACTACTACTACTACTACTACTATTACTACTAGTGCTACTACTACTGCTACTACTGCTACTACTACTACTACTACTACTAGTACTAGTACTAGTACTAGTACTACTACTACTACTACTACTACTACTACTACTATTATTACTACTACTACTACTACTACTACTACTACGATTATGTATTCACCAAGAATCCTATGAAACACATGTTAGAATCCAGAAAACCAATAATCCTACATCGTAAGTATTGACTATACTCCTGCTGGTAAGATTCCTTTTCAACGCAATCTATAATCAGTAAAACTTCGATAATCCTAGTAAGCCTATGTCACTGCTAATTTTACCGCGTGTGGCTTCTGTAATACTACTCCGAGCAAAGTAAGAGAACAACCCTTACAAACACCCATAATCATGTTAAGTATTGCCTGTAGCCCTGTGTTTAATCATAGTAAACCCGGCCTAGCTGGGGCTGGGTAGGGCTTGGGCTAGAGGCTGGGGGTCGGGGCTGGGGCTGGCAGCAGGGGGCAGGGAGGGCAGCAGGGAGGGGAGGAACAGTGAAAAGGGTGGTAAAGAGGAGCGCTGGGGGGGGAAGGGATGGGGGTAAGGAGGGCAGAGAAAGAAATAGGAAGGGAACAAGCGAGGGGTGGGGGGGGGGGGGTGGGAAGATGGCGGGAAGCGGGGTTCGGGGGGATATGGGTTAGGAGTGTGTGGGAAAGTTCAGGATTTCAATTAATTGAAATAATTGAAATATAGCAGATTTCAATTATTTCAATTATTTCAAATGTCGGGGCCACCTAAATAATTCAATTAATTGAAATAATTGAAATCCTGGTGGCCCGTGGGCCCCATCCACGGAACCCCAGGATTTCAATTAATTGAAATAATTGAAATAATTAAAATAATTGAAATGGGGCCGATTTCAATTGTTTCAATTATTTCAATTGTTGGGGTCACTCAAATAATTTAAATAATTGAAATGGTGCCGATTTCAATTATTTCAATTATTTGAGTTGTTTCAATTATTTCAATTAACTGAAATCGTGGGGTTCTGGGGTTGGGCCAGGAACCTCACCGAATCCAATTATTTGAATTATTTGGGGTTCCCAGACAATTGAAATAATTGAAATAATTGAAATCCTGGTGGCCCGTGGGCCCCATCCGTGAAAGCCCGTTCGGGATTGTAGTACCCCTACTGTATAGGAACAGGCAAGCGGAAAAAAATACAAAGAAAAAACTGACAAAAATACCGAAAAAAACGCACGTCCCCGACCTGCACTGTATCTCGGCATGGCCCAAGGCTGAAGAGATGACCGAGCCGGAGCTTTGGATGAGGCAGAACGCTTCTCGAAGCTCCGAGAAATGGCGGCGGAAACGGAAATACAGTGATTTGGACTTGGAGAAAAGATGTTCTAGTTCTTCGGGTCTGGGTTCAAGCGATATCCGGATCGCCTCTTGCAGCTGCAGAACCCAAGCTTTCCTGAAGGTCCGGCAAGGCTGGCTTATGATTTCCAAGGAACTGGAAGGCTGATTCGCTGAGTCGCCTAGAATTCTGGCTCCTTGCATATAAAGGATCTAGTGCCAGACATTGCCAGACAAATTCAACCACTTTCAGCATCAATCCGCCTCCTGGCCGTGTCGGAAACCCAGGCCGAACCAACGGCACGACGCGGCAGCCCCGCCAGGTGCCTTCTCAGAGCCACAGCAAGTGGAGTGTTCTTAAATTGGAGGTCTGTGTGTACTGACGATGCTCCTGCTTGGGACTTGGGGTCTGTAAGATGATGGTCCCTTAATCTGTTGCTGATGAAAATATATGAAAATTTGACGTTGCCGATTCGTTGAGAGGTTCCACTTCGCACGAAGCCACCGGTCAACGTGTCTGCAGCCCTCCGGCAGCTGGAACACAGAGATGCTTTGCTGCAGAGAAGGTCCCGACTTTTTGTGGATCCTTGTACCCAAGTTGTTCCAGCATTGTGGATTTGGCAGTGCTTCGCTAGATCTGCGTGGTTGTTGTTGTTGTTGCGCAAACCTGTTTTGTACTCGCCAGCCAGCCGCAACGAGCAAGCACAGCGCAGGGAATGCCTTACTTGGACATATGTGCATAAGCCAAGAAGCCCATAGACCCATTCACTACTCGCCTCGGTTCTGGCTTTAAGCAACCCATCAACCCCGAACCCAATGAGTTTGGCCAAGTGGACTTTGAGATTCGCTTTTCACTGCGGCGTGGCACAAACTGTTCGAGCGAGAGGCTACCGGACCCATGGCATGAGATGCGACAGTATCACTAGGTTCAGAGTGTTCTTGTCGTGAACGAGCTTGTGATTCTCATGGTGCCTAAAAGGAATCCTCCTGTCGTTTCTAAAATTTCTGGTGAGTCTGGTGCTGCGGACAGGTGTGCAAGCATCCTAGATTCAAAATTAATCTCGAACTTTGGGCTGCGTGTTTCAATGTACATGTGTTCAGGTTGACTTGCAAGACTAACACGAGAAAGCACGAAAAGCAAAAACTCAAAGCTGTGCAGGCCACAGCTCATCCGAGCACCGAGAACTAGTAAGCCTGAAGCTGTCGCGAGAGGTTTGACTCGCTGGAAAGAAATCCATCGCCTTCTTTCCGAGGTCTTAGTCTATCGCACATCTCTAGTACCATCACGGGCTTTGCATCAAAGTCATTAGAAACCAATGGAGTGTCCTATGCAGTATTGCACAGGCGACTGTGCAAGGCTCAGGCGGCAGCGTGGTGCCATCGTTAGCAGGTCCGAGCGGAACCTATGCAGCCCAGGATAGTATTATCACAACAATTCTGGCAAGCGGTTTGGCCAGGTAGAGTTTTCGCGGCCATGATACAATTGCACGTTGACGGGTGGGAGCTGTTGAGCTGCTCAGGTGCTTCGAGCCTTCGGCAGGGACGGCAGCTAAGCACCGCTTGGGTGCTGAAATGATGCAAATCCCGGGCCGAGGATGTTGCTCTGCATAGTTACTAGGACGACGGCCTTCAGGACTTGCCGGGGTTCAAGTCGTGCAATGGGCGACTCAAGTTCCGGTGCAGTACGCCTCTACGAAGAAGCAGGGAAACCACAGCCGCCGCTCGTGTGGAGGAATTGGGCAATGCCTCATCTAGATGTGTTTTTGTTGTGCCGGGGGGGGCCACTATTCAGCTGACAGCATTGCTGACAGTATGATTTCGGTGCGCTAGCTTCTTTTCGACATGTGCTGTGCTGCCGTCGAAGTCTCAGCGACGCAGCAAAGCTGGAGCGCAGCAGCATTCACCGCGACAGACGTTGCCAGCGGAAGCAGGCATCGAGAAATCGGTTCAAAATCGAGCAACTAGTGTCCTTGCAGAGAGTTCTTTGCTCTGAGAGGTAAAGTAGCAGCCGTTGACCGCGAGCAGAAGTTCGACGGCATGGACATTCCTCGCAAAAAACAGAAGTGGGTGCATGTTGTCTTGCTAACATCCCAGTCAGATGCGTTGGGCGCTTTATGCAGATTATCATGCGGGCAGTTAGACACAAGGCAAAAGGGGTCAGTGCTCACAAGCCTTGTTTCACACTTGTATCGTGGAGAGGAGCTGTTCGAACTGGTTTTCAGTACGTCAGAGTGGTGATTGTTGTTGGAATGGATATCACAGGCCTCCCCCTGGCCAACGTTTTTGGTGCTGCAATGCATCGAGACCGACAAGACCTCACCATTTCTCCTGGTGAGGGATGGTGAGGGTACACCCGAATGAAATTCAAGTTGCCAGCCTTCGAACCCCACCAAAAGTCGAGCAGGCACGGGCGCGTCGCGATCTCAGCTCAAGCGGTGCCTGAACAGAGAGAGCAGTTTCCGCATTGATGGAGGCAAGCGATTGGCAGTCTAGAATCTAGCCCAGATGGTTCGAGGTGCGGCTGGTGAGCCACCATCTCTCTCGCAGGCAGATTGACATTGAATGACAGCTCGGTTTCCTCTCTACTGTCACGTCAGAGCAGCAGTGGAGTGCAGTGAGTCACGTGGTAGTGGCCCTGGCGACGTCGAACAGAGGTCCTGCCCATGGAAGACTAGCGAGAGCGGAGTAGTGACACTGTTACCCCCTATACTCACCTGACATTGACGTAGTACTGCCTCGTTCCACTTTGGTAGCCGGCCGCGATTCACCAGGCTCCATTGCCAGGGCCGGCGCCCAGGCCGACACCTTGGCAGGACAGAGCCAACGTGTTGGATGTCTGGATGTGTGCAATGCAGCCCTCGGTCCATCCAAATGGTGAATGTGCGATGAGACTCCACACTGGCATGCATGGAGGCATCAGTAAGGATCTGACTTTGAGGTACCAGAAAGCTCAACACACACTGGGCGCAACATCGCCAAGACAAAACGTGTCAGGAAAGTCCTGCGTCTCAACGATGCTTTGCATCCTATGCCTATACATGTAATTATTAGTATTGCTAGCGATTCTCCGCAGCAAGGGCAGGGCGGACAGTTTTCGAAAGTCAGCATACATGTCAGAGGTGTTGGGCCGTGGATTAGTTTGGATCTGGGTGAAGCTATCAGCTGTATGTAGCATTATGCCGTTTATGGAAGTTTAGGTCTGCAACGAGTGCTTGCTGAGCCATTGCGCATCGCGGCGCAGGACACATCTAACCCACCCTGCGTCGCTGAATGGGAGGCTTCCGGCGAACTCTTAACTTAGGAGGGGACTCACTTGACTACGGATTTGGGGCGCACAGCAAGAAGGAGCACCAGCTGCATTGCAAGACGAGGTCTTCGGAAGATGGAACGTGAGATACCTTTTGCGCTTGAAGACCTTGTTCACGTTTTGCACCAAGACCTTCTATGGATCATCTCGTTTGCGAATTCATTCGCACAGCGGCCTCAACCTCTCAGGGATTCAGGGTAATCACCGGCGCCGAGTGACAAGGTCTCTCAAATAGTTCATGTCAGCATCATCGCAAAGGGCGAGAAAAAACTCGCACCACAGCATGAATACCGCCACTTCCCTGCTAGTGGATTGTCGTCCCAGTCATGATTCGTTTTGCACGGCAGGTGGACCAATCGGCACCTTTGCAGAAAAGACTGGTTACTAGCTCTGAACTGTGCTTCGGAATCTGCTCTGCCTGGCCGCTCGGAGTTTGTTGAGTCTGTTGCAAATTCAGCCTTTGCAAAACGCCCTCCAAGGAGGTGTGCCTGGAAGAGCTTATCGGCACCGGCAGCACGGCGGAGGACGGGCCAGGGCAGAAACAAGTCTCCCCGAAACACACACGTACGGAGATGTAGAACGGCTCTCGCATCCTTGCAGGACACCGGGCAGAACCGTACAGACGTTCACAGAGAAAACACCTTGATGTTGTCTTCAGCTCACTTGAAGTCTACTCCTGCAAGACTGTTCAGATCCTTTCTCTGACAGCAGCCAACCACAAACGCCAGGTGTACAGGGCAACCTGGCATGGAACAGACGTGGCCGCAAAGAAGTTGCGATCCAAAGGCCAAGTCGGCAAAGATAGGTTTGTTTTGAGTTTCTACTTTTCAGCTAGACTTGTATGAGCAGGTGCTTGGGTAGGTCTCTCCGCTGGCATGCGCACATACCGTATCGGACGAACGGAAATCCTAAAGTAGGATGTTCTGTAGACTTCAGACATGGTGTTTCTGATGGTAGAAAGTCCTTGGCAACTTCATGATAGGGGGAGGGCTATTGGCTCCTGCAGGCCAACTTTCAACCGAATTCAAGCGTGAGATCTCAGTGCTACTCCGCTTGCCTGGGCCTTGAGCGATGCCAGTAGCGGACACAGACGGGCACTTGTGTCGGGTGCAATCACACATTCTGTGGATGTCTGGCAAGTAGTAACGAAGAGCAGTCTTCCGAGAGACGAAGCCAGTCCAAGAGCATCGCACCATCCAGGCAGCTGAGCTCGTAGCAAAGAATCTCAGATGCTCACGATCGTTACGTCGTTACATGCCTACAATAAACCCAGCAGTCTGAGAAGCTGCAGGCGACACCCGAATTTGGTGCTCTTCATGGGCGCCTGCACCAAGGAGCGGGAAAGGAGAATCTTGTGGGCTTGCGGATCGGTGCGCTTCCTGACTTCCGTGACAGTGATGATCAGTGATGAAAGCGAGCTGCGTGCACAAGCGCTGCATCCCGAAGCAGCGACGCCTTTTGTCCGCTGCCAACGAAGGGTGGAACTCGTCGTGTCTGAATGCAGACCCTGGAGGCCCCTCAAGCTTTGATCATCTCGGAGTTCTGCTCTGGTGGGACTGTCTTTGTCAGAGCCTTATGGGTAGAGAGGCGGTGCCTCAAGCTCAGGGAAAGAAGGCAAACAAGGAGAAGCAGCATCTCGTGCCAGCTAGAAAATGAAGATATTCGCCATTCGACTCAAGACTCTCCCACAACACAGAGGAAAAGCTTTGGTCTGGAGGCCATCAAGCTCGCAAAAAGTACAAAACCATCCCCTGGCAGATCTCAATCAGCATCGGGCACGCATTCTGGGCAAAAGCATCACCCAAGCATCCACCCGAAGTTGAGGAACCGTCGACCTTGCAGCTGTAGAGCCAGTTTTACAGGAATCTGGATTTTTGGCTGAAGTAGCCTCTTGGGTTTTCTGTGGCGCGAGGCCTTGCTCCATCAGCGCCGCGATTTGTCGCTTCCTTGGCCTCAGCGGCTCCCGATTGCCTTGGACGTGGCGAAGGCTTGGCGATCAGAGCTGTGTGCCGATGCTCAAGCCGAATTTTAGAGCGAGGTGGTCTTGTGGCTTCCAAGCTTCCTGCCAGGGGATGAACTTCCTCCATCGGCGGCAGGCCACGCTCCCCGGCTGTTGCGGTTTGGGGCTCGGGTTTGGTTTGAAGCACCTCTATACTATAGCCTCCTGGCCCTCAGCTGCCGGCAGGTCGTGCACAGAGACTTGAAATCGCTGAACTTGCTCCTGGCCTGCCCGATCCGTGGCTCCGATGATGTTCCCGCCGTGAAGGCGCTCACATGTTCCGCTTATGCCATTTTAGTTTCGGTTTTGGGGCCGCGGTTTGATTCGGCCCTCCGCGTACTATGCCACCCCGTATGGCTGATAAATGTCTTTCGCTGGAGTCAGAGAGCTCCCCAGAAGCCAGCATTGCGTCAAAAGCTTCGGGTTCTTAACGGTCGCACCCGAAAGAGAGGAACAAAAAGGCAGCTTCACGACTGCCTGGCGTGGGAGCACGAGGTGTCAGACTTTGGCCTGTCGCGGGCCTTCCGCCCCGATGCGGCGCAGGCCTGCAACCAGACGGCAGCGGTTGTCGGAAGTACAAATTATCAGAATGAACTCATCTTGCAACAAGCTCGGAGTAGAGAGTTCTGGGGTCTCCCATCCCAGTGCCGAAGCACAGTTCAATCTGTTATCATGCAGAGTGCGCATGGACGCATGGCGATTGAAAACCATGAGATTCGGCGCAGCGCCTCTGCCAGAAAACCGGAAGCAGGCGCATCCTAGAACGTCAGTTTACGTTGGCCTTGGGTTGTCATAGCCCAAATCGCTCTAAGCACAAGGCCCCGATGTAGCTTTCGTGGGCCGTTGTCATATTTGGGCATTCACAGAGCCAAGCACTGTGAATCCTTGTGACATGCCGGATTTCTGTGGCACTTGCCACAGGCGCACCCCCGCAACCAGATCTGCACAGACAGCTTGTCGCAACATCTGCTTAGCTCATTGGTGTTCTTGTTTGTTGCTCGCCCTGCGAGCAGCCATGTCACGGTGTGCTTCGTGCCCCAAGTCTCAATTTCAATGCTGACTTCTCTGCACCTGAAGCCGCCGCAAGCCATCACACACATGAGGCCATGATGACCAATGGTGCCGGAACGTACCACTGGATGGCTCCGGAGGCGTGCACGCCGCACGAGGGTTTGGGCTTGAGGTGCCGAAAGATTTGTCGGATGCCTAGCCTCCGAGTTGTTCGACACTTAGCTTAAAGTCCGTCGAAATGAGAGGATATGGGAGTCATCCGGGAAGGGAGATAGAACGGGTCCCAGCATTTCGAATGACGGCTTGTTTTGACAGGTCCTGTCTGGCCAAGGCTACGACGAAAAAGCTCGGGACCTGAACATGAAGAGGCTTCAGAAATGCGGCATGGGGTTTCGTTCTCCTGGACTCGACCCAAAACCCCGAATATCTTCAAGGGTTCGAAATCCCGAGCAATCACTGCGACACTCAGGTCGATGTCTACTCGTATGGCATTTGCCTTTTCGAGCTCATCACCCGGCGCATCCCGTACGAGGGGTCAGGCCCACCCACAGTTTTGCACTGAGGGACCGCAGCTTGCGATACCCCGAATGCCAACATCCCTACGCACCGCCGAAACTTGCCGACCCTTCGCCAGTGACGAAGTAGCACAGCCACGCCCAGATCGATGCATGAGCATGCACATACATATTCACAGTATCCACATCCATGCACATATGCATGCATGCATATATACATACGTACATACATAAGTATGCAGAGAGCAGGTAGGCAGGTGGGCAGGCAGGCGGGCAGGTGGGTAGGTGGGTGTATGCATATATATATATATATATATATATATTTATTTATTTATATATATATATATATACACACACATCACAAATACACCCGCGTGCCATGCAAGACGACACGAGAAAGACGGCAGCCATGCTATGCTTAAATCGACGTCTCCTCTGCCTTTGGACCTGGCGGACTGCCAGCCATCACCTGTTTCGCAAGTCATGACCTCTTCGCGGTGACCGGGCGCTGCAGGGATCCAACTTTCATCGGACATCAATGTATAAGTTCTCGACGCGGCTATTGTCGTCGGTTTTCTTCATGTTCTGTCCCCAGTGTAACCTCACACGTCCAGAAACCATTTTTCAGCAGACCAGGACAGTTTCGTCAGCCAGGTTTGGAGCCGGTATCCATCGCGGTGGCCGTCAGCAGGGGCAAGCGGCCGGACGTGGCCTTCATCCCCGAGGCCGGTTGAGAGTTCAGAGTCCGAGTAAACTCGGCTGCACGGCTGCAGCTCGGGGCACAGACAACAGCCGGGCTCTCCAGTAATCTGCTTCGGCATGGAATTCGGAAGCCCTCCGAAGTGCGCCGGCGGGGACTGGGGCAGACCAGATCATGCGAAGTGGCCGCTTCAGACAGACTCGCCACGACCCGAAGCCGCTCGGCGCAGGACACCCCCGCCGACCTTCGCTTCACCATGAAATGTTGCTGGGCACACCGCGGGCACCCGAGCGAGCGAGCGCCGCACATCCTACGCACTTTCTCTGTAGCTTCTCAGAGCTTTGCCTCTGAGGTTCCAGCGGTCGTCCAGGTTTCGATACGATCCTGGACAGCGAGGGGTTTTCTCAGAGCAAGCGAAGGGCGCTCTTTTCATGCTTCCCCTTGCGAGGAGACTCTGAAGCTCGTCAAGTCCACGAGGCTTCCATGGCCCAGAGGAATCGCATTCTTGCAAAGCCAGTTCTGTAATCACCACAGCTGCAGGGAAGAAAGCTGCTTCAAGCATCAAGTGATACCGGGAGCCAGTGCTAAGCCGTGACAAGTTCTGACAAGAGCCCCGAAAGCACGTAGTGCCGAAGCTTGCTTCCACGTTGCAAATGCCGAATGCTGAGTCTTCGAAGCTGTTCGGAACGAGGCTGTGGCACAAAGATGCAGCTGAAAAGCCAGCTCATTGCATGTCAAACAACCTGGCTGCCGCGGCTTCTCGGATCAAGCTGTCGCAGCAAGTACCACCGCACGCACCGCCCTTTGTTCCACAGATATCCTGCACTAGTTTCCAAAAAAGAGCGACCCCCACAAAGGTGGTGCCCGAATTCTTGCATCCCACCGCAACAGGCACCCGTAGTTCGAGATTCAAAGCATCACCCCCTTGCCACAGATTTGATGACTCTCAGCACCACACTCGCACAGTGCTATCCTGACACATCACGATATTGTCACCATGTGGCCTAGCAGCATTGGCCGCGCAACGAATCGGGAGGCATTCGCTTGAAAATGCTGGCCTTGCCTTGCCAGTCATCTCGCTGATAGCACGGCATCCTCCACGCGCAGTGTTTGCTTCAGGCGTTCGCGGAGCTGCTTGACAGCTCGTGGTCGGCTTTCCGGCAACAGCTTCTGGAGGCGAAATGCTGCGAGGTCAAGCCAATGATCTGTACTTTGGGGTGCCACTCTGTTTGTCTTATAAGGCCTATCCGGATACGACGGCCAGCCGGCAGACACCGTCCGAGGTCCTTGAGGTGTGCTCAACCAGATTCATCCTCTTGCCATCAAGTTGTGAAGAAAACCCACTACGTAGGCTTTCGTCACAACAGGATGGCAAGAGTAGATTTGAGAGCTTGTGGGTCAAAACTTGTGTTCAGTTGAGTGACACTCAACAGCCCCGTAGTCTAGGTGGACCGACCCCGGGTTTCCAACAAGGGCGGCCGCAAGTACTTGCATAGATTGAATGGAGTCAGAGGATGCGTTTTTTTAGGCCTGGCCGATTGCTGACACCCCACCCATAACTGCGTCTCAAAACTCAGCCCTCAGCACGGCTTTGCATAGCCTCAAAGTATGGTTGTGGGCATGGGCTAGTTGTTTGGCCTACCGATGTCCCACCGGATACCCAAGCCAACCTGAACGCATTGTACATCGTTCAGCCCGAAGCGAACTTAAATACCAGTATCGCGGTTCGAGCTCAACACCAGGGAAGATCGAGGGGTTTGGGTCTCTTGGGTTTACGACCTGGGGCCAGCATGGGCTTCTTGGGCTTCCGGTTTAAGTCGAAGTCCTGGGTGCTATACATACACATGCAGCCTTAGGCTTAGCGGCCGGCCGCATGTATCTAAGTAGATCGGCTTTACAAGGTGCGATCCCGAAACCCGATACTCTGATCGATGCAGACTCGGCATCCCAAGTGGAGGTCCGCTTCGATGTTGAAGAACCAACGAAGCCACCGGAGTCCCGGCAGCACACACATGCACAGTTGGTCGTTATACTCTAAGAAGGAGAGCGACATGTGAGTGAGTGGTATCCGAGCTGCTGTTACAACCATGTTGCAAATGACTCCTAGTCTTCACTGACAGAACAACTATGTGACGATAGCCTTAAGATATACTGGATGGCATGACACCCTGTTAGTATTATGTTTTGACATCTCCAAGTATTCCAAGTATGTCTTTTCAGGCTGAAAGATAGCGCAAGGTGGATCGACGCAAGCTCAAACTGAAACGCATATGGAAAGATAGAGTAGATTAAAAGCATACCATTTTGCCCAATATCCAGCTCTAGCAGTAAATAGTGTGAAGGCTTCACGGAAGGATGAGAAAGGCGTACACACGCCGTAAAGAGGTTGGACGAGCACAATCCGTGCCGGGCTTGTTGGGGGCGGGTTGGCGGAGGCGCGCTGCAGGCATGTTTTGTTGCCTTGCGCGCGGCCGGCATGTTGCGGGAACATTCGTTCGCATTCTCTTCAAAAGCTCCTCCGCCGATGCGCTTTCCAGCCTCCGAGCCTCTCTGCTGTCTCCCTCGGCCTTTGCCCTCTGCGATTTTGCGTTCGGAACACGAACATTTTGGGGCAGTCACGGGTTTGGGAGTGTGCTTTCGCGCCCGGTGTAAAGAGGACGCACCGAGGTATCCAAAACCAGTGCAGCTCTTGCGGGAGGGTTTAGGGTTTCGGTCTTCACCAGCTGGCAATCTGACTATCTGTAATCCCGGGCCCCGTGCTGCTGCTCCCGACCATGGTGTCAGCTCCTCTCTCCCTTCCACAGCCTGTTTGTACAAGCAATCACCTGCCAAACTCAAAACCTTTGGGGCCGCCATCCTCGTGACAGTCGTCGACTTCCGAGGATAGGATCGTCGCTACCATGTAAACATGCTGGCCGGCACTGACATCAGACCTGTTGGCGTCACGTTCCTTCGGACGTTCGCAAGCTTTGGGACATGCGGGCCAACTCCGCCCGCAAAGATGGCTGGCACGAAGTCGTGATTTGCATGACGTTCGTTGTTTTGTTGAGGGCAGGTTGCGGATACCGTTCGCACCAACCACAAGGGAGTGGTGGGTTCGCATCGATGTCGTGAACCGCGTGATAGCCAGTGCCTGCACAGGAGAACCCAGCAAAGGCACAAGAACATGCCACTGGGACAGGGGCAGGGAAAAGGCAAACACCAACACCACCTGTATTAAGACTGACAATACTAGATAGTTGCAATACTAAACATGTATCAACTCCAACGCCCCAAATCAGACCACAGGCATCACTTTTCAGGGGGGCGGCGGGCGGCGAGTGGATGCGATGGGATGGGAAGGGAGGGGGCAGCTCAGGCCCTGGATCATATAGTTTGCTAGCATGCGCATGCCTGTCGCCGAATTTTGTCGGTTGTGCTGATGCAAGCGTGTCCTCTTTGCCCGTATCTAAACATCGCCGAGAAGCTGGAAGATTTAGCAAATCGTACAATAAAGGCACATGAAGGACATCAGAATCTACAGCGAACCGCAACACGAAGGTCCCAAAATGTAGAAAAACTACTTGCAATTACGTCGTTCTGCCTCTCTCGTACCCTTCGTGCTCTACCTGATGTAACATGCTGGCTGAGCTATGCTTGCTGGGCCAATGGTGTGAAGCCGTCATGTGATGGCCGAGGTGGAAACCCCGGCAAACAGCGGGAGCCAAAGCCAGGACAGAAGCGGTTTTGGCAAATTTTGTGTTCGGTTCTCCTATTATCGGCTAGGTAGGTCTGGAATAGGAGGGTCACACTACAGCATGTGATCAGCATGCTCTTTTGACTTTTGATCACCACGTTGATCCGTGGCCATTTTGGGTCGAGACGATCGTCTCGATCCGCGAAGGATCTTTTTGTGTCCGATCAGGTGAGGTCTAGGGCCTGGGTAGCTTTCGCTCGAGCTATGGCTGGTTGGGGTCAGGACGCTTGGGGTCAGCAGCAGGCTGATCAGCCGCAGCCCTATTCTGGTTACCCTAATCAACCGAGGCGCAGGGAGAGGCGCCACCGCCGTGATCGTGGTGGTGATCGTTTCCCGAATGCTGCTCACAACCCTTATGAGGTTCGTCTGCCCCAGCACATTGAGTCGATCGCTACCTGTGACGACGACGATCGCAAGACCTCGATCATCATGGTCGACACCAGAGATGAGAGGATCGTCTCGCCTTTTCAGGCATGGCTGGTTCGGGAGATCATGACGAACGCCTCCTCCTCGACAAACGTCTTGACGGAGAGAGATCAGGTCATGACTCCCAGTTCTGGGTATCACATGTCGCTCTTTGCCAACTACACTCTGGATGGCATAAAAGCGACACTGGCGATCTCAGTGGACTCCACGACAGGAGTTCCCTGTGGAGACTGGTCTGCTCAGACCGCCAAGGCGCTCGCCCAGGAGGCTTTTGAGCCCTTCTCGTGGCCGGTGCTCAGGAACACGTCGCCATCGTACACCGATATCAAGGTGTACAATGGCAATGAGATCCTCTTTCACTGGATCCTGAGGGGATACCGTGCCGACTCGGATCTGTCGGTTCAGCAGCAGTTCGCTGACGAGCTGCTGATCCGCGACGTCTGCCGTGGTCGGGTGCGGCTCTCGGTCGTGGTGGCTGCTTTCACCGGCTGGAAGTGCTCCGTCTTCTCTTTCGAGTGCGGCGGTCGCACCTACTCTGTGGGCCCTCAGGGCGTGGTCGTGGCTGGAGATCATGCCCGCTCGAGGTTCGAGCTCCGAGTGTGCAGCCGCTCTTCGGAGGATGCGGTCGGTAATGACGCCGATCGGCTGGAGTTCCGCTATCGGGATGCCAACAATCGCATGGACTTGAAGTGCGCTCGCACTTCGGTCCCGGCTACGTGGTTGACGGTCTCCCACATCAGCGGGCCCACGCTCATCCAGGCCATCACCCGGTGCCGTGATCAGCGGGCACGGGTGGAGGGGCCTGAGCAGACTGAGCAGTTCGCTCAGCTGGCGGCCGCTCACCAAAACTGGTGGCATAATGCTCTCACCACGGACTATGCCAATATCGGCGTGCTGGTCTCGTTCGTGGGCGGCCTTGATCATGGCAACTTCCACGTTCAGTGCGAGAGCAAGCTCTACGTGATGCAGGGGGCTGTGGTCTCAAGGGCGGCGCTCGCCGAGATGACCCACACCCAGGAGTCGGCTTCTCCGCTGCCGTTCGGCCCACCCGCTCTTGCTCAAGGGGCTTGGCGGCAGGCGGCGGTCAGCTCTGACACCGCCGTGCCGGAGACTTCTCAGATTGCCGTTCGCAATCGCAATCGGGCGGAGATGGAGTCCCGGGCGCTCGCCCCCGAAGATCGACCACCTGCTCAGCCTGTGGACTACGATCAGAACGAGGAGGAGGGCACCCGTGGGCACATGATCGATGCTGCCAGGGACGATGCTCGGCAAGATCGTTCCTTTGCCCGCTCGACGGCAAAGCTCACACCGGCGCAGTTCGCTGAGCTGGCTGACACGTACCACAACCCGGCTGGTCACGCTACCTCTTCGGCAGCTCAGTCTTCCACGGTCGTGGTCGAAGAGGCCGAGCCGGAGAACTTGCTGGCTCCAGCAGGAGAGCCGACCTCGTTCAGGCCGCACCGCACGCCATGATCGAGGCCGAGCTCAGAGGTGCTCACCCGTTTTGATCCAAGGGTGTTCACCCCAAGATGCCGTGAAGGCGATTTAAGTTCTCGCTCGCATTTTGGAGCCACGACTGCTCCCGCTCGGGCAAAAGATTTCGAGGTGCAGCCAGATGCCAGTCAGCAGTTCTGCACATGTTTTCACTGTTGATGTCTCTCTCTCTCTCTCTCTCTCTCTCTCTCTCTCTCTCTCTCTCTCTCTCTCTCTCTCTCTCTCTCTCTCTCTCCTTCCTCTTTCAGTGCAACATGTTCACAGTGCACGGCAGTCATGTCGTTCGTCGTTCGTCGTGCCGTTCGGTTGGCCGGGAAGGTTGGTCGGGGCACTGCAACGACGATGCTCATGATGCCGTTCTTGATTTTTCTTCTTTCGCTAGTTTTGGCTCGGCAGGATGTTGCGGGAAGCAGAGGCAGCCGATCGCTGGACAGCGAAGATCCTTGCTTACCCATGTTTCGACCATGGGTTTCGCCAGGCAATCGTGGCGACCCGGCTGGCGGAGATCCCTTTTGTCCTTTCGATGGACGCCGGGACGCCCGAGCAGTTCGCCGCAGTGTCTCTCAACTGGACGGCCAGCTCGGCCAAGTCGGAGCACGACCTCCTGGCTCCGAGGACCCAAATGCTCGAGCAGTATTGGGTCTTCGTGAAGGCGGCGGAATCGCTCTTTGTCGAGTCTCTCGGCTACCAGATGGGCTTTGCTCGCTGCTCTAAGGTGCCTAGAGAACGTTCTGCAAAGTCGATCGCACACTTTCAGCGGGAGATGGCCATCCGAGCTCTAGCTGCACCAGTTCTGGCTCCTTCGGCTAAATCGAGGCTGCCGGCAAGCTCTTCTTCTCCCTCGGCAACTCCACTGCTCGACTTGGAGAATGCCGAGAAACAGAAATGGGCTAAGCGCCTGAAGGCGATCGCCGATCGGGCCGGCGAACACGCTCGGCGGCCCGAAGGGGTGCACGATGCTGAAGGGATGCTTTCGGAAGAGGAACGCGCTCGCCTTCGGCTGTTGGTTTTCACCTCGGGGGCGCCTTCTACCATGGCAAACCACATTCGTAGGTTCGAGAAGTTCGAAGTGTGGGCTCGGCACGTGCCGCTCCCCTTCTACCCTATCTCGGACGACAAGATCCTGAAGTACGCCATGGAGCTCGACTCGAGGGAGTGCGGCCCGACTGTTCTTCCTTCGCTCCGCATGGCTCTGAAATGGGTGGCCTTTCGGATCAACCTCAAGCTTCCCTCGATCGAGACGGCGGAGCTAAAGGCGCTTGAGAAGGAGATCTTCACACAGCGAGGGCGACCGCTGAAGCTCACCCTGTACCGGCTCGGGTGTTCCTCTGGTGGGTCCTCTGCATGATCTTTGCGTCGCTCCGCTTTGACGACGCGATCCACGTGAAGCCTCACGAGCTAGAGGTCAAACCTGACGGTCTGTTCGGGATCTCCTGGCAGACCAAGACTGAGAGGAAGCGGCGCGGCACCAAGTTCATGGTTCCAGACGTTGCTTTTTCTAAAGTGGCTTGGTTCAAGATCGGGAGTGACTTGTTCGATTCGCAATTCCCGCTCGTGGAAGGCGACTTCTGGATCCCCGAGCTCGACACGAAGGAGCGCTGGCGCCAGACTCCCCCTGAGTACGCTCGCTCTCTCCAGTGGCTCCACCACCTGGTCTGGCTTGCGGGGCAGGAGAGTGGAGTCGCGAGGGAGTTCCTGGACAAAGTCACCGATCTTACGTGGCATTCAGCTCGAGTAACTATGCTTGATCTGGCTGTCCATTGTGAACGATCGGAGCAAGAGATCGGGGTTCAGGCGAACTGGAAGAACCCAGGCCCGCTCGTTCTGAAGTACACGCGCTCGAGGTTCTCTCTTCCAGCGAAAATGATCAAGGAGTTGGTGCAGGAGGTCTCGCGCGAGTTCGTGCCCCTCTGTGCTCAAGAGGATGACACGATCGAGGACGCAGAGGACAGGGATCTTTCATTGACTGAGTTCTTTGTCAAGGTCCCAGTCAAAGGCTCTAGTTATGACTATCGTTTTCATGTGTGTTCTGCAGATTCTGTGGAAGAGATCGCATGCAAACGCGCGATCACGCCCGAATTTACACACATCGGGTCCGTTCTTCCTGACCCTAAGCTCTTTTGCAAACTGTGCGCTAAGGCTCGGCCAGACGTGGCTCTCGCCTTTAAGGTCTAAAATCCTGAGCTGTGCTGTGCCTGCTCGCGCCTTTTTCGCATCTGGGGAACTCTGTTGAAGCTTGCTCAAGCATTGATTGAGGCTCTCTTGTGTTGATCGGCCATGGTCGACCGCACGGTCTACCCGAACAAGGACAAGACCCCTGAGCTCGCCTTGCGCCAGATCTTTGGACGGCAGAAGCTCCCCGAGAACTTATGCCTTCTCATGGCGGATAAAGGCATGCTCTCCGTCGAGCGCATGTCCATGCTCGGGGACTCCATCGCATCGGTGAAGGCAACGCTCCGTGCTATCGTTGGAGACGACACCCAGTTCGGGGCCGATGGTCCGGCACAGGAGCTCTCGCTCACGCTCCTGACCGCGATCTGGAAGTCAGCCTCAGTTCTGCAAGAACACGTTGCCTCTCGACGGGCCAAGATGGAGGAGGATCCATCCAAAATACCAGAGATTCCTGGAGAAGATCATGCTGAGTTTCGGGAGCTCTTTGTCACTCAGCACCCCGACATCATCGATCCTCACCTATATGCGCGAGCCGCACCGGAAGTTCGTCGAGAGGATCCACCGGGACTATATGGTCCGTGGGGCGGTCGCATTCTACGAGGTCGCTGAAATGCGCTCCCGCTCGGACCGCATGGTGCAAACACCTGGTTTCTCAAAGACTTCAGAGGATCTCCTGAAGGTGGTCCAGCTCGACAACAAGGTGGCGGTCGCCTCGGAGACAGAGGTCATGGATCGCCTCCACTCTTTCTTTGTGGCGCTCGAGTACCTCAACATCTGCGAGTTCACCTTTGACTCCGGTCCCCTCAAGTACCTCTCGGAACTTGAGGAGTGGCGCCATGAGAATCGTGGTCTCGCAGTTCTTCTTGCGGCTGATTCCTTGATCAGGAAGAAAGTCTACAAGCTCAACAACGACAAGCGCAAGGACTTCCCTACGTTCTCTGAGGCTCTCTGCGAGGTCCTCAAGAACTACAAGCAGCTCTGGAGTGACGCTCGCTCCACAGCTGAACTTGAAAAATTCCGCCAGGTCGAGCACGAGTGCGCTACTCCTCCGAAGTGGCCTCGCTCGAGGTCCCCTCCGCCGACACTTCCGAAGAACGAGGCTAAGACTCGCAAGAATCGCGCTCGCCGGCAGAAGGAAAAGGAGTTGCTCAAGCAAGCTCGTGCAGAGCGCGATCGCGCTCGTGACCAAACCAAGCCGAACAAGCCTTCAGTGCCTAAGCTCACAGAGAAGGACAAGGTTGATCGCGACACCCGGGTTCCGGAGAAGGAGTGGAAGAAGATCATGTCCTTCTCTTACACTGGAGCTCGCCGCTGCCCATGGTTCAACTGCTCGCTCGGCTGTCGGTTCGGTGATCAATGCAAGAACAAGCATATCTGCGTGCAGTGCGGGGGTGATCACCCCTACCATGGCAATCACTGAGCTCCCATGCCGCCGCCGGGGGAGTTTGGTCATCTCCCTCCGGCACCGGTGCTCGACAGACCACCGGGGGATTTCTCTCCCCCCCCGCTGCAGCAGCCGCCGGCTCTGCCCCTGCAGGTCGGCCGCCGCCGTGGGATCTTTGGGCGGAGGTGCCCCAGGATCCGGACACGATTCGTGAGCTCGGTCCCTGGTGCCTCGAGATCTTTGCCGGGTCTGCTGGTCTCACCGCTGCCTGGAAACGTCACGGTCTTAAGACTTTGCCGCCGATCGACAAGTGCACCGCCGAGCTCATGCTGGAGTCGATCGACTTGCTGGACGCACAGGTCTTCGATTGGCTGCTCTTGCTGTGCCGTATGGGGGCGATCGTCTATCTGCACTTGGGCGTTCCCTGCGCCACGTTCAGTGTGGCTAGGGATCGGCCTGGAGGACCTCCCCCCTGCGATCGCAAGCGCTGCCACTTGGCCTCCACGTTCTCAAAAAGCACCACCAGGCACAGCTCTTCGAAGCCAATGAGCTCTTGTGTCGATCTCTTCTTCTTTTCGAGGCTGTGGTCCAAGCTGGTGGGGATGCTTCGATCGAGAACCCGAGGGATAGTCTGATTTGGCAGGTCCCTCAGGTTCAGCAGCTCAAAGTTCGTCTTCACCTCTACAACGTCGATCTCGATCAGTGCGAGTACGGATCGCCTCACCGGAAGCCTACTCGGCTTCTGGTCAGTCATGCTGCTCTTCTTGCTCTTGCACGCACTTGCTCAGGTGGACATGTTCATGAGCCTCTTCGCGGCGTCACGAGGTCGGAGACCGGCCAGCAGATCTTCAAGACTAAGGCGGCTCAGGTCTACCCCCCGGCGCTTTGCAACGCGTGGGCGATCGCCGTGGCCGCGATCGTGCAGCAGTCGGCCCAGCAGTTCGCCGCTTCCTTTGCTCTCACAGCTCCGTCGGCAGAACGCAAGCGATCTTTGGGATCCCAGATTGCTTGGAAAGGACATCGCCAATCCGCTGCTGCTCGGCTGGCGGCGACTAGCGGCTATCAGCTCAAACGTGGTGCCGCCAAGCCGCTGCTCGACGTTGAGTGTGAGCCAGGTCAAGCAATCCAATGGTCTCTTCAGGTTCGGCACCCATTCACCGTGCAGCCGGCGCTCCCCGACAAAATCGTCGACAACATCAAGTTCATTGTCTCCTCCCCGCAGGCGCTCGTGGCTCGCCGTTCTGAGCGCCTTCAGTTCTGGCAGCGGCGTGCGCTCACGCTGCTTCCAGAGACCGATCGCATTTTGCGGTCGATCGCCGACGCTCCTCTTCGTCGGCTTCTTCGTGGTGCTCCGGATTATGCTGATCTGCAGCTGGGCTCTTGCACTCACGTGGCGCTCTACGACGAGCTCTTCGCGGCGATCGGCTGCACGGATCATCAAATTCTCCAGGGCATTCGCAGTGGCTTCCCGATCGTTGGCGAAATCCAGCGATCGGGGCGCTGGCCGCCGTTCACAAAGCCACAGCGGTCAGTGCCTGTGCAGGAAGCTCTGGATCGGGCCTGGGAGTTGCGAGCCAAGGTCTTTCGCAGATGCAGGTCGGTTCCTGTTTCTGACAATCTAAGGTCTCTTTGGAATGCCACGCTCGAGGACGTCAAGGAAGGCTCCACGCTGGGTCCGTTCGGATCCGAAGAGGAAGTCTCCAAGTTCTTGGACTGTTCCGACTGGATCCCGACACAACGCTTCGAAGTGGTTCAGAAAATCAAGGTCAGAGGCTGCGACAGTGCGACCTCCAACTTGATCAACCAGACCGCGGTGATCACCGAGAAGTTGGAGCTCACCTCCACGGACTTGAACGTGGCAGTTCTGCGCGAGCTCCGCACCAGAGGAGGCGATCGCCCGCTGCGAGGATGGGTCCTCGACGAGCGGAAGGCCTATCGGCAGCTTCCTATCTTGCCGGAGCACAGGAAGTTCAGTGTGATCTGCCTGAAGGATCCGGGTGATGGCATTCCCAAGTTCTTTGTGATGACCGGACACTCCTTCGCGCTCGTGGCGGCGGTCTACAATTATATTCGCCGCTCGGCCCTGATCAACGATATTCTCGTCCGGCTGTTCAGCATGGTCGCCTTCAACTTTTACGACGACAAGTACGGGTTCGAGACCGATCTCACGGCGCCGTCGGCTAAGGTCGTGGCCGAGCGCATCCACTTCTGGCTCGGCGCTCTTTTCGACGAGAAGAAGCTCCAGCTCTCGGCGGCGCCTGTGATCTTGGGCGTGACTTTTAACCTTGAGCTCCTAGTTCTTGAGATCAAGGAACAGAGGAAGCAGGCCTCCTGGACTCGATCGACGCGATCTTGGAGGCGGGTACCTTGGATCCTGGGACCGCAGGGAAGCTCAAGGGCAAGCTCATGTTCGGAGCGAGCCAGCTCTGGGGGAAGGTTGGATGTGCGTTCTTCCGGCCCCTCTCGGAGCGCCAGTACTCGAAGGATCTAGTGATCGTATGGAGCTCAACCTGGCTCTGGAGCGATCGCTTCGTTACTGGCGGAACCTCATCGTCCATGGTCCTCCGCGTGAGATATCACTCCGCTCGGAGAAGAACGCTGATGTTGTGATCTTCACAGACGGCTTCACCCCTGACTTTCGGAAGTCGGAAGAAGGAGCCGATCGGATCGGAGCCGTGATGTTCGATCGGAGGGCTGATGCTCCCAAGCAGTTCACTGAGGTGATCCCACCGGAAGTATCGGACCGATGGCTCGCGAGAAAGACCCAGATCGTCCCGATCGAGATGATCGCGCCGATTCTGGCGCTCGAGACTTTCCGGGATCACGTGAAGAATAAGGACGCTCTCCTTCTGATTGACTCCGAGGCGGTCGAGGCTGCTCTAGTGAAAGGATACTCTTCAAAGGAAGATCTCTGTGAGCTCGTTGAAGTTTTCTGGGAATTGGCTCTTGAATATAGGGTCAACTTCTTTATCGATCGAGTTTCTACAGATGCCAACCCGGCAGACTGGCCATCGAGGGATCGCCTCGAGATTGGCCAAGCTGCTGGGTGGTCGACACTTTTGTGCTCATGGCCAGCGAAGCTCCGCTAAAAGATCGATGCAGGGCCTGGGAGGTTGCTCGTATTTCGAACGAAGGGAATTTGTTCGAGATGCTCTCGCGTCTGGTGTCCCGGGAAGGGTTCGCCGGTTGCGGGTTCGAGCGACTGCGACGACGACGACTCCGTTCGTGGGTTGTCGTTGTCCTGGGGTGGGGGCCGGTCGTTTCTGATGCTCTTCGGTAGTTCTTCTGGTGACCGCTCAACCCCATGCTAGAGCGGATTAAACATTGCTCGTCCGCTCGGTGTGTGGCATGCTGTTCAGTGAGCTTGCGAACGTTCGTGCGTGTAGTGTGTGCTGTTTGCCACTCTGCTTCTACATGGCTTGCAAACTTAAGTGTTCCGTGCTTGCCGAGTGTCCTGGCCTGCAGCGCGCTCGCAGCCGAACTGACAACCCGCTTGTGCCCAGCACGCAAGGTGACACCACAGCGAGGGTCGAAACCAAGGATGGATATCCAGTTTGAGATCAGCACAACCAAGGGTTGCTGGAGGGCTGGGGCAGGGCATGGCAGGGTACTCGTCCGGCAGGGTGATCCACCTTCCAAGATCGATCACTCAACGAAGTGGGTCTTGGATGGTGCGGATATTGGCCATCCTACATGCAATCGGAATTGCTGTTGGCAGTGGGATGGCAGCAGGCCCACGGTCACCCATGGATCAAGCTGCAAGTGTGATCATCACGGTTTTCCGTCAGGGCTCTGTTGGCATTCGATGGGGGCGGTTTGTGAGTGTTCCGATCAGCTGTTTAGAGAAGCTCGGTACAGCACCCCGATCAGGCTAATATAGCCATGAGTCATGGAGCAGGGTTCCCGTTCGCTCGTTCATCTTTCGATCATTTTCGATCCGAGCTCGATAGCAACGGTTAAGTGCGTGTGCAAGGGCATGTGTATCTGATGTAAGTGCAAGCGCTGCAGTGCTCTCCGCTAGTACAAAGGCAGGGTTACTGCCATGAGTATTGGGTCTCGACGGTTTACACTTCCTGTGAAATCAAGGATAAGTAGGCTTCCACTGTTGCAAGTGCATCCTGTTTCGTTGACGGCCGGGAGCAACAACTTGCACTGCATCTTCACCGAAAGCCTGACATCGACCGCCAAGACAGCAGTTTGTATTGCAGGCCAGCTTCAACCCCCACCACATGACACACCGCCATGCAACAGCTAAGCCGTCAGCATCAGCACAGGGACCCAGCAAAGAATCCAACCGAAGCCTCATCACTTTTTCTGTGCGAGGAGGGTGCCTCCGGGCGGAAGTCTATGGCTTCGCTGGATTCAGAAGAGGCTGCGAAAGCTCCTGCTTTTGTATGTTCAGTGGGTTCCCCGCCCGCATCTGAACAGGCTTTAGATTGCAGGACCATGATTTCTGCATTCCGCGAGGAGGACCGGAACGGTGGAATTGAGCACGGTGATTCTCGCCTGTGCCTGACGCTACCTGGCCGGTATAGTATTGGACTGAAAGGTCAAGCGCCGGTTAGAGTTCAAGTTCGATTGACCGGCTCCCATTTTATGCCCCTCTGAAGATCCTGCCAGGTCCGGGATGGCGGGGCTGAGCCAAGCCGAGATCCGTGCCATAAGGCCAGTGCAGTGGCTGCAACTCTGGCTGGCTTCAGCCTTGACTGAAGCGGGCACAGCGCCTGTCGATGCCTTTTTGCGGTCAGCGGCATGATCAAGTGAGCCGTCCCAGCCACGCCCTGCTTCCAGGCACCGGCTGCGGGTGAGATTGGGCCAGATCTCATCCATGAAGCTCGTTTCAGGGAAGAATCTGCATCCATGCCTGACATAGCAATGTTTTTTGCTTAGGGGAGCAGGGCTTGAACTACAGCTCACATCTTTGTCGGCATCATGTTCAGTTCTCAACCGAGGCTTCCAATTGTGTCAGGAATGCTTCAGTTCTCCCGGTGCCCCATGCCCACAGCGAGTCCAGCTTCGCTTGGGGCTTTGCAGGCACGATGCCGTGTCCGGCCTGGGATTGACCAGCTACACGGTCGAGGACGTGTGTCAAAGCAGAAAAGCCCAGCCAGTCGCAGCTCCTGCCTGGATTCATCCCAAGCTCCAGGACATGAATGATTTCGTCAACCACCTGGCAACATTTGTTGGCCTGGACTTCGAAGATCTGCCGGAAGAGACCCTCGGACCCATCGGGCTGGTTTGTGACTACGAGAGCAGAGCCGTCTGACATTCAACTGGAGGCAAAACCTGATCACGAAAAGCCCGTCCTTTGTAATTTCCTTTGCTGCGGTTGGCTTGCGGTCCGAAACTGGCACGAAATGTGGCAGGGATTATATAGTTTTCAGGTCGTCCCTCACACAACGGAACCAGCTGTGTGCAAGTCCTGTCTACATCCCGGCCTCATCAAAAGCCATGCCCCACCTGCGCCTTCATGACAGTTACCCACCAAGATGTGCTATACCAAGCAGCACCAAGGAAGGGCTGGGGTGGCGCGATCGGCATGGACTCGATGTCGACCGGTGACTGGATGAAACACTGACATGCTGCGCTTGAGTGGCCATGCTTTGATTCCCCAGCCAGGAATTAGGCGAGTCACAAGAGCAGGGTCAGAGAAGCACGTGCAACAGCACTCTCCCGAAGGTTAATCTATTCCTAATGTCGCACCTTTTCTTTGGATGGCTGGCTTAGGTATCAGCATGTTTGGCTTCGGGGCGGCGAGCGAGAGGCAAAAAGACTTCAGCGAGCCGATCTGGGAATGGCCCACCCTCAAGGACAGATGCAGAGATGCAGGCTTCAGGCTTCAGGCTCAGCGGCGACTCTGGCGCATAGGACGGAACGAACGGCCACCTAAGCCATCAAGTCTCTTCTCACAGTCTTCCACCGCTCCCCGGCAAAGCACGTTGACGAGTAGTCGAGCTCCAAAGAAGCAAGCTCCCGTCCTGGGGCTCGCCAGGCTGCACCATTCCAACACCGCCAGCTCGCACGTCTCGGCTGAAAAGCACCAGAGATGCAACTACAACTTGGTGCCCAGGCCAGGTCTTTGCCCGGAAACCGTAGCAATTCACCAAGCAAGAGTCTTGCACGTAGCTTGCCGCAATGCGTTTGGGCTGCCTCCCCTCAGTTCAGAGTAAGTTTAGGGGCGCGGAAATTCGAAGTCCCTGCATTCGCAGGCAGGTGCTCATCGAGGTCATGATGGCACAAGAAGGCACTTGGATTCATGAGACTGCTGCCTGGGCCAAATCAGCAGAAGCTCGCTCGGGTGCGATCTCCCGCTCTCCGCCTCAGTGAGGACATCCATAAGCGGATCTTCGGTGCGAAGTTGCTTCAGCAGTTCAAGGCGCATTGCCATGATACATCGCTGCGACACAACTGCTTAGAGGCTTAGAGTCGACATGCTCAGGCCATAGATGTCTCCAGAGTCTAGATTGGCCTGGCGTGCCCACATGCCCATGTCATCTCTCCCAGACTCTCAATCGGAATCTTAGCTGGAAAACACTTTGAGGCTATCAAAGAAATTCTGCTCGCTGGCGACACGAATCGCTTGGCAGCGCAGCTTACTAGTTTCGGCCGTATTGCAGGGAAGCGCGTGAACTGAAGCCTGGAGTTAAGCCAGCAAGCCAGCAATCTGCCACCAGAAACGGCTAGCACACTGGCATAAGAGACTTTCAGACATTGTGCGCAAGGCAGTTAGTAGTTGGTATTGTTCTGCTGCGGCGGACAGCAGACGTTTCCCTTGTTTGTGCCTTGCTGACTGCCATGCAAGCTTGAGAATTTCCACAAGCCCTAGACTATAGGTCTATTGACAGTTAGACTCCAACCCCAAATTCGAGGTGGCAGAACTCACATTCGTCCGCATCAACGATCTGGCAGCACCACCCGACGAAGCGGCTCAGGCAGCACAGGTGGCACTGCCAGAAGCACAAAGATTCCCAAACTTGGGAGTTCTTGTTTTGATACAGGCTGTGTAGCAGGCATAGGTAATCATGATTGAGTCTCAAGGTGGGCGGTAGTCAGGCTATATTCGCATGCCGCATGCCCTTTTAATTTTCACACAGCAGCGATGTCGAACCACAGAGAGAAACACAAAGCAAGTAAAAGCGAGCCGGTGAAGCTAGACAGAGATGTCAATCCGGGCCAAGCTTGTTGGCATCCACCGGGACGCAAGGGGTGCGGGTCGGGTTTGGGATCTACTGTTTCGGGTTCATGGTCTGAGGGAGCTACCCGAAAACGGGATCACACATTAGGTCAGCTTGTTGACCTACCTGGAGCCTTTCGTCGGCCTGGTTATTGTGGCGAATGGCATCATGATCGGTTTTCAAACAAGCTCCTTCGCCCGGATTGTTCTGGGGTAGGTTCAATTCTTCTTGAACTGTGCCATCTTCCGAGCTCAAGGGTGGCTGAGAGTTCTGCGGCCCTTTATTCGGTACAGACTTGTGCCTCATAGAATAGTGCGGAAGGTGGAGCTTCGGCATTCGGCTGAAAGGGATGGGGCTCTACCGAAGGTAACTCAAAGCCCATTGGCATTGCGATGCGGCAGAGCCAGCATACTCTCGCAGTCAGTACCTGTTCAAGTCAGACTGTTCTCCTGATGGAAGAATAGCTCCGGCCTGGATCAATTGAATATGCACCGCACGCTATCCATGTCGGATTCTCGAACTTTGTCTGGTCACAGGAGCTCAAGCTGACAACCACCCTGTCGTGGTTGAGTGTTATTCGCGACATATTAACCCTATGAACGCTAAATCGATATTCACGTGGACGATCTTTCGTTTGTTCGTTTGCACAGGATTGAGGCAGAAATTTACCCAGTCCTGCCGTTTGCAAAGAACTTGGGTCCATAGCGGGGCCGATGCAAGCGCACATCGATGTTATTTGGATGCTTTTGTCCATGGTTCTCGACGAACGAAGACACCTGTGAGGCGGAGCAGCAGAAGTCGACACCTAGGGCAACCTCAATGCCCGTTTTAGTCTAATTGCAAGACAGCGTCCTGCATGTTGCGATGGTTGGGTACGGCCCCCATATTGTGATCTCAACGTGTACATACTGAGCCAGTGCAGCCTTCTCAACGATTTCAGCTGCCGCGATGCGGAACAAGTTATGTATATGTTCTTGGCGATGATTGCATTCACGCTGTTTAGGAAGTTGCATTGAGATGAATACAAGAGAACTTGAGAGACGGCTTGGTCGTTCGGTGTCTAGAGCTCGCTTTCCGTGTTCTGTGTTCCTGTTTCTTGTTTGTGGCGTCACGGGCTCTCCTCTCACGAAGCACTTATCCCTCCAGTCTGCAACACCACTTTGGATCAACGGCTCGTAGTGGGTTCGTAATTAGCGTGAACCTGGTAGTTAGCGTGAACCGCTCCATCTCGTTTATCTTCTCGCCGTCCACATCGGTATCTGCTCCTGCGGTCTCATGATGTCTTCTGGTTACCTCTTCAGTTGTTCTTCTGTGCGCTGCTGATTTGCTCTTCTGGGCCCGCCTTCGAAAATATCGGCGAAAACTGTTCAAACAAAACAGCATGCCCTCCGCCCCGGAGCTCGAAGACACCTGGCCCTGAGGCCTCGAATACGAGAACTGGTCTGGCTGGGTCTATGTGGAGGTCGTTTTCGCCTGCATTCTGCTGCTGGAGCCACACGATCACATGTGCATGCCAATACCAATTGAACAGCCACATGCTGCATTGTACCTCCCAGCATATATAGCTACCATGGATTCCAAGAATCAGGCAGTCTTGCCTTCCGTTCATCAGCTCTCCAGTCCGTGGCCATCTTGTTTGGAGCGATTGATTTTCAGATTTTCCCTCGATCGCTCAGGTTTCGTTTACCCTGACTTGCGACATCGGATGCCTGTAAACTTTCCTGAACTGAGAAACAGCAACCTTGCACTGCACAAGCCATACACCCCTAGCTTAGAATCAGGGCCCGCGCGGACGGACGGACGGACGAGCGGACTCCACAGACAAACAGACAGGCAGACAGACAGACAAACACACCGAGACGCGCGCACGCACGCATGCACGCATGCACACAGACGTGCATGCACACGTGCATGCATGCGCACCTGTACATGTATACCGATGACCGTGCAGGCAGCATAGCATCTCAGCTTGGTTTCTTTGTCTGGGTTGCATGTCATCCAGACTCCTTTGAGTTTGGTGTGTTTCTTTGTTCCGAGTCGCTCCATCTCGAGGTCAGCAGTTGCCATTGCCTCAAAAGTTCACCGACAACCGACGGTTTCTGCTCGGGTGCAGCACAAGACTTTGTCAAGACTCAGAGCGCTCCTGAAAGCGACGTTGCATGAGTCCTTCGCCGACGGTCGCCACTCTGTACGTTCCATTTCTGGGCTACAACCATCTACAACCCATCTGACACGTTGTTGAGGCGGTTGGAGATTTTTCCGGGGTCGCAGAAGTTTTCCGATCAGTAGTGCCGGGCGGATCCCGCTGTTCTGCGAAGGAGCTTCTACTGCGCCTCCGACTGCTCAAGTGCCGCGACTTCTGGTGCGGTGCTGAGAGGCGATTTCGGGAGAATGTCCAAAACAGATTGTCTCGACTCGACGGAGGGCTCATCTGGGGCTTCGGAGCTTCACGAAGTCTTTGCTTTCTGCAAATGAAGATATTAAGAAGAGGTACCCGGAGTGCCACTAATGTGGGGAGAGCAAGCTGTATGCCTACCAGGGTTGTACATGCAGAGCATTCAACTGCATGAATTTGCATCAGCACACCCTTATCGCCAGAGTCATCACGACTGAAGCGATCTGTCGATCGGGACTGCACACTGCCTGCCTGTTGCGACTGCGACGCTCTTACGGGGCCCCACAAGGCTTTCAATCTGAAAGAGGGGGCCGGATTTCAACTCTAGCCTGAATTCCAGGAAGTACATTCTGCGGAGAAGCACTTGCCCTGAAAGAGCTTTCAACCTTCAAGGATGTGTACGGATGGCAAACCCGTTGCATAGCCAATGTGGGTTGGCAATTGTGTGACACTGTATTGTCAATGGCCCTGTCTTTAACAAGAGAGATTCGCCTTGGGGATATTGTGTTTGGCCCACTCACGTCCAGAGGTAACTACAGTCGTAACGCCGAGGCGGCAGGCGATCAAAGTCAGTACTGGGTGCTGAGGGGTCAGCCTGGCTTCCATGCAGGTTTCCAAATCGTCACGTCCAAAGATCAGAGTTGGCGCTTCTACAAAACAAAATCTGTTGGAAGTCTTGGCCACACTGTCCGAAACTTTCGACACCAAGACCCGACCTTATCGGAGGACGTGTCTGCTTTTCCCGGATTTCATTGCATGCATACCCCTCGAAGCAGGAATTGAAAATTTCCAAACACCGGCTCAGTCGCCTAGTAGTTGAACATACAGCTGCTCTGGCAACTGCAGAATTTGTAATGGAATAGAATGGAAGTGGCTAGCAGCAGTAGCTGCAGCCGCCCACGCACTTCCCCCCTCACATCGCAGGGCAACCCCGATAACGTCACGGCCGCACTCTGTGAAGGGTTCGAGAGGGGCTTCTAGCATAATGCAGACCAAGTTGCCGGGAGGGAAGACCACGGAGGGAGGTGGAAAGCAGCTCGCACGTAGCAAGAGAAGGGAACCGCCACCCCGCGAGAAAGGGCCGAAGCAGAAGCCAACCTGAACGTGAGTGAAGGAGCAGGAGCTAAGCAGAAAGGGCCTGGCAGAAGGCGACTGGCATGTAACCAGAAAAGCCGCCGCCCAGCCGCAAGGAGCTAAGGAGTAGCCCCGGGCAGAACGCGGTTGGCACGTAGCTAGAAGGCCGCCGCCCGTCCGCAAGCGCGAGTGAGGGAGCAGGAGCTGAAGAGAAAGGGCCTAGCAGTGAGATAGGAGTAACGGCGAAAATGCCACGGGCAGGACAAGCCACTAGCGCACAGAGGCGCGGCCCAAAGAAGGAGAAAGCAGGAACGCATCACGACAGGCCAATATGGCATCCAATCGCACACGGAGGCGCAGCCCGAGAAGGAACACGGAGAAACGGCCAAAGGCCACGCCGAGAACAAAGCAGGCAGGCAGCAGAATTGGCCAATAGTGAACAAGGCGCGACCCCACAAAAAAGCCACCCAGAAAAACACAGCAGAAAGGCAGCACGACAGGCCAAAAGCGCACAGAGGCACGGCCTGAAGAAGCAGCAGGAGGTAGGAGTGAGTCTGTAGCGGCCAAAACGGCCACGCCGAGGACACGCAGGCCAATGGCGCACAGAGGCGCGGCCCGAAGAAGCACCCCTGGCCACGCCGAGGACAAAAGAGGAACGCAGCAGAGGACAGGTCAATAGCGCACAGAGGCGCGGCCCGAAGAAGCAGGTAGCAGCCAAAACGGCTACACCGGCCACGCCGAGGACAAAGAGGAACGCAGCAGTGGACAGGCCAACAGCGCACAGAGGCGCGGCCCAAAGAAGCAGCGAGACGTAGGAGAGACGGCCAAAAGGCACTGCCAAGAACACAGCAGAAACACGCCAGGACAGGCCAATAGTGCACAGGATTGCGGCCTGACGGAGGAGAGACAGCGCCAAGCCACGCCGAGGACAAAGCAGGAACGCCCTGGCTGGTAGCACACACAGCCGGAGACGAGAAGGAGAGGTCACAACATATCGTAAACCACCGTCAAGCCGTAGGAGGAGAACGGTCACGCAGCAGGAGCGAAAGGGCCCAATCATACAGAGCAGCCCAAACCACGCCGCCAGCGGATGCAGGAAGCGATGACGGCCACAACGATAACACGAGAGCGTCAGGTCGAGGCCGCATGGAAGCATGAATGGAGCCAGGTAAAGGGAAGGGAAAGGAACAGAGAAGACGAAAGAGCAGAAATGGCACTGTCGCCCCATGGTGCTCGTCCCTGCGTTAGTGCCGGCCTCGGGTCCGGCCCCCCAAGAAAGCCAACCCCAGTCCAGCAAACTCCGTGGGCCCAGAGGGCTGCAGAATTTGTGATGTTACCGGCGCGTGGGCCTGTCCACCCATTTCTGCAATACTCATTGCTGAGTTGCATGGTATCTTACAGTGCGCAAACCGTCGACTCCCGAGTTCCGTCGTCGACGTCGCCCCAGTTTTGTCGCAGAGTTGTAGCTCATCATGTGCGTGCACAACCTTAAATTAGTCCTCGCAGGCTTTGGAACTGAGTGCGTCGAGTGCGCGGCCCCGCGAACCACTGTTGCATAACGTTGTCGTCGCAGGCTGTGGAACTGGTTCGATGCCTTTTTGGGTGCAATGGCCATCACAGATGCTGCGCTGCAGCTGATTTGGCAGGCACGAAGCATTGCATGCCGATCTTGTATAGTGCCCGTCTTAAAAACGCATGCACTTGTCTCTTTGGGGAGACTCGCACTTAGAGGTGGCTGTTGGTACCAATGCATTTGTGATTTTCTCAACGGGTTCCGATGTTCGCGATAGGCAAGCACAGAGATGGACGGCGCCAACCTGTTGCGTTTCTGCCGACTGCACCTTGGCAATACACATGTCTTGCGATCTCGGTGATGCATGGCGCTTTGCATCCGAGTGTTGAGGTTCTTGTTCTCGATGCCAGGGTCGTGCTTCACGGAACACATAATATTACCAGAAAATCGTTTGGCCAACGAGACACGAGAGAGTCTACTCGGCTTGATGCACGTCGAAGGCTGCGTTTGGCGCGGATTGTGAAAGTTTTCCGTCTCAAATTCATGAGCCACTCAGATGTGCATTAAGTGTGCTTGCCCAAGCCCAGGCCGTTCCTTTAACTGCATGTGCTCCCGGGGTTGATTCATAGAGGCAGGGTCTAAGCACAGGTTGAAGTTGGAAGGAGCAGAGTATCGCGCTTGAACTTGCTCACTCGATGCTAAGCCATGAAATTCAATTCAACCTCATCACAGCAACTGTCCTGAAGTCTAGTGGACAATGCTTTGAGGACACCAATTGCGCCGATGGTGCACCAAAGGCAAACCCGAGAACGCTCCACAGGGATCGAGATAAAAGGTGTCCGCGTTTAGCTTCTCGAACGGCTGGAAAGGGGACACAGGCCTGCCAAGATTACGGGTGTGTTGTATCGACATCGCGAACCCTCAGTCAGTTGTCCCGGGCATCAGCCATGTTCAGTGAGACCTGAGGTTCTCAAGCACTAAAATACGGGTCCCATGACTCGAAACCCCTGACCCTAATAGCCACTTCTGATGCTACTGAATCAGGAGATTTGCGCCTCATGATCAAGGGACTTGTTGCCGGAGTGTGGACCCTGTCGCTCGCCTGAGTTATATGAGGGCCACGAAAGCAAAAATGATGCCTCGAAGGGTTGATTCTTCAGGTTCTATTGTCTTGCAGAGTCGCGAAATACTTGAGGGTTTTGGAATTAGCTCGGCAGATGCCCATCACGTGTGCTACACTGCCGCTCGACCCTTTTGAGTGTCAGCCAGAGCTGAGTGTGTTCGGGGTTGACTCTACGCTGTTGCACAACATGACGGCGGCAAGAGCGAAAAGTGTTTTGAATCTTTGAAGCTTTTGTGATGAGTCGTTTTGGCAGTTGTTGACAGCCGGCACGACTGGGCGGACAGGTTTGATTGTCGTTATCAGATGCTTCAGTGCATCCAAGAAACCTAAAAGTGCTGGGCACTGCTATCTTTTCTGTGCAGCTTCGAGGTCCCTGGCATTCTTGTTGCTCGCTGCAGTTCTCTACGTCATCGCTGGATTCACCACAGTCGCTATGGGGCGCAATGCTCGGCTTCGCGAACTAGGACTGATGTGTTCCCTCTGCCATCGCGACGTCCTGTGCTCCATGTTTCAGTATCTCCGCACGGTTGCAAGTTTGAAACGGTTGGAGAAGGGATAACGGATCGCAGTGGCAATGGAGATTCGAAAGTACCAAGAACATATGACTGGGAGCAACCATGGGGAGTCATCAGATGCGTAGGGCACCGGTGGCAAGAAACAGTAGATTTCGTGGGCCTTGCAGGCTTCGGCCTTCTTCGCGGGTCCTCTAGAAAGATGTGTTCTTTAGTGTGGTTTCGGGAAATTTGGCGTCTAGGAGCTGGTACATGGGTGTTAACGTTCCAAGCGAGTGAGGGCTGGAGATTGCTCTTTGTGTACCAAACAGCGCTCCCTCCCAGTGCTCAGCTTATCCAGGGGTTGGAACCACGAAAACTCTAAGAGCGAGCCAAACCCCAAACCTCCTCCAGAATACAAAAACCATGCCCAGAACCATACATGGCCGAAAACCCGAAAGAGCGAAGCGAACCTGGAGCCCGAAGGTCCAGCCGTAAATCCGACGCCAAAGCCGTTCTCCTAGGGCATCACTCCTGGACAGCACCCGACCCCGAGTCTTCGAGGACTCCAAGTGTATTTCTCCAACATACCAATGTCTATGTTTACAGCCTTCCGATGCTTTACTGGCGAGTGTGCCGCTCGTCTCGAGAAGCCACTTCATTTTCATCTTCAAGTCGACTTGGTTGAATTTGGCAGAACTTGTGGTCATGGCCGCTTCGGCAGTCTACACACTTTCCAGTCCCGGAACATGGACACTGTCAAGCGTTTGGTCTCGTCCCAGTCATCGTTTGACAAATGAAGCAAATACTTGCTGGGCATGGCTGCGTGGTTCGCAGAGCCAGTTGAAGCGCTGATTGGGCGGGCTTGCAACTGGGGACGGATGTAAATCTTACCACTTCATACATTGTCGCAAGCATCGAGTTTCACAGTGACATGTCCTGGGCTCGCCAAAATATCGTGCCAACCAGGTCACTGATGAAGGTCGATCAATCCCATCAATTCTGACGGACGAGTTCGGCGTGCCCTTTGTGGCGGGAACATATGGGGCTGACCATGCAAGTTGGTTTAGCCAGTCTAGCTTTCGTTGTGCATGCTGTGTCGAGAGATATGCCTCGTGCGAAAATTTGAAGAATCTTTCCAATCCTGCAGGCGTGCTACGTTGCGAGTTACATGCTCGTGTCGATGGGCATTTTCAACGTTATCTTGGCAGTGTCCTGGCTCTTGACTTCGAGACTTGTAAGCTCAATGCTTTGGAAGGTTACTCTCGATCCGGGGTCTCTGTTGTTCGTGTAATCGTAAACGTCCCACATCTTTGGGCTCCGCTCCAAAGACTGAGACGTTCTGCTTCACGGCGGCCGAGGTTTATGTGGATATCACGATGAAAGCGGCAAAGGAGAACGACGCGGTCAGTGCAGAACAGCACTTCTCCGACATTTGCCCAGAGTCGCGAACTGGTGCCCTTTTTGCGACAGCCGAGGTACGCTCGAGAGTCCATCCGCATCGCACGTGCAACCCGTGAGTTGCTGAAGAAGTTTGCTGCAGCCCATCACATTTTTCATGAGACGGAGGACAGCAAGTGCCATTTCTTCTGAAAGGTGTAAGGCACAGGAACACAGGATCGATTTGGCAGATGACAAGCTCACTGCACAAGCTTTGGCCCGTTCTGCCGCGGGAAAGCTCAAAGCAAACGACAAACAACCTCAGTAGCACCAGCTCTTCGGCACGCGTTGTCGACTACTCTGACTGCTTGATACGAAAGTATTTCTCCACTGCATGTGTCGGCTCTTGGACGTTATAACTGAGCTTGAGCCACGCGAGGATCATCATGTGGACATGTCAAAACTGACGCTGACACCGTCTGCTACTTTGCTCACAGACGATGAGATCCACGAGAACATCCAGATTACGAAGGACCTGTCCGAAGGGTTTGTGATACCTTTTGTCGCAAGAGGTTCTCGTAAATAGATGGACGGATCCTTCCCAAGGCATAAGCGTGCCGAAGGGGGCGGCAGAGTGCTCAAGCAATTCCTCAACAAGTCATTCTTGGCCTTTGCCTCGGACTTACTAGGAAGATCCGGTCCCCAAGCATCCCCAAGCTGCAGAGCCCTAGAGCCTTAATCACAGTGGCTGCAGATGAAGCCTCAGTCTCTACGGGCTGTCCACAGCGCAGGACCTTTTCCTGCTGGTGATCCAGGATCGAGGCATTCACCCTTGCTGCACGGCAACATGTTTGCTTCATGGCCACGTTTGGAAAGCACAAGAGCACAAGAAGCAAAAGACAAAGCGGTGTAGTCACAGCTCTCTCTGCGAGGCGTGCAGGCTCTCCTGGATGAATTGGAGCTACCCCAAGAGCGAGCACGGCTCTTCGAGGCTGCCTTCTTCCCGCCTCGAGAGGGTCCTGGGAGAAGGGCGGCGGCTTTTTTGGCGAGGTAGGGAAGAGGGATGAAAGCGGAGGCACTGACTCGTTCGAAGAAGCCAGCAGGCAGCAGGACTGCAGCAGAAGAGCGGTTTGCAGAGAAAGGAGCAGACGAAGATGCCGGCAACAGTGAAGCCGACAGAAAGAAGATGCGTGCTTCCCCCGCTTGCAATTGATGATTTGAACGTGACCCTGGCAAAAGTCAAGCCGTTCTTACAATCCTACAATACGTTTTACTGAACAGTTCAAAAATGTCCAACCTCGCGGAGGTTCTTTGTAAACAAGGTCTCTAGCTTGCTCGTCTGCCTTCTGGTATGTTTAGTAGATATTTCGGCAAAGGTCTACATCTGCATCGCGGGACAAGCAGTTTTGGCAGCTTTCGGATAAGGGAAATTGGTCGGGCATGTCGCCGGGGATTCAACATGGTTCAACTGTGATGATCATTAGGTAGTCATCGACGAGGTCACCAATACCGGTAGGACATTTCGACATGAGGTCGTGTAGTCACTCTACTCTCGAAACCTAAGCTTGCTGGTGCTAGTATTGTTGTGCTCCCATTTGCGTAAAGGCCGAGGTGAAATGCATGAAAGCACTTCGGGACCTTGCTGGTAGGAATTCTCAACACCCTTACCAGAATCTAAACGATCGGAGAGTGCAGATTTTGCAAGTCGCCGATGTGCATCGAATGGAGAAGAGCACAAGGTGGGCTAAGCCTCGCATGTCAGCAACGATTGTTTCGGAGGTCATCGATGCCGACGGTAGCGGCACGCTCCATATTGCTGAGCTGGCCGGGGACGGCATGGAGTTTTTCCGTCACACGTAGTTTCGTTTGGTGAGACCAGGTACGGGATACGTGGCATGCGACAATTGTCTAGGTATTGAGCTTGCAGAATCAGCACGTTGGGTTTTGGAGCCCTTCACGTTGACCCGGGCTGCAGTCAAAGCAATTCGGTGGTCTTCTCACTTGCGCTCAGAGAGTGGGCTCAGTGTTGGACGGGGTCGTAATTTCTGCCAGATCTTGGTCACCATGCAGTAGAAAGACACCGCACGCACGTACCTGGGCCTCGCATAGCCACGTGAACCTACAATGCATCACGTGCAGTGTGCAAACCACCATGTTCTGGAATTGAGACTTTATCCGCTTTCATTTGCCCCTGTGGCATCTTTTGTGAGGTCCATGGTTTGCTGAAGATCCGCGGCGAGGCCAACAAGAGCGATCTTGTTGCACCGCTGCACCTCGCCCATCTCGGCAGGAAGAATCCGTGGATTGGTGACAGGGGTGGTTTCCAATTCTTCGAGGTCCAAGGGGTGTGTTGGCCTTTCTGAGGCTGGCGACCCAGTCCGTCCAAAACATGGTCGCCGGCCTGAGAGATTCGACGAGCACCGCCTTGGAGGCCGAAAGACCGAAACACGACAGTCTGACATCAAGAAGAAGTCTCCGCCTTAGCGTTGACCTGAGGCCATGCAGGCCGAAGTTCTTCGTCAGCTGCAGGAGCCCCGCAGCCACTCTTGACTTCTTTTTGTCCTTACAGAGACCTTTTGACATGTCTGAGCAAGCTAGGACTGCTTCATAAAGTGGGTCGCCCATTCTCAGCCCATGACACATGGCCTGTCCATTGCAGTGCATCACCGACACTCCAATCTCAAGGAGCTTCCACGGCGGATCCATCTGCAGAGTACCTCCCATGGCACTTGCTCTTGTCCAAGGGTGCAGGCCACAGAGGTGCCGCCTTTGGCCAATTCGGAAGCTTGTCTCCTGATGCTTCAATTTCGAACTGCCGCTTTGCTTCAGGAGTCTGCCCGGGCTTGCTTTGCATTTGATAAGCTGGCACGCGGAGAAGTTGAAAAACACAGGAAGTGAAGATGCTCTGTCAGAAGTTCTGCAGGACAAGAGAGGGAAAGGCATTCGCTCTGTGCAGGCTACAAGATCGGGGATCTTGAGCCAACCACCAAGCCTGGGAGCCAAAGGGCATCTTGTGCTGCAATGTTGGTCAGTCTCAAGGCTTTAGGGGTTGCAACTCTGAGCTTTCAAGAGTCCTTTCATGCAGTGTCGGAACGCTTATTACATTGATTACATTCGGCATCAGGCACTAGAATGTTTCTGTGACCAGCTTGGAATCCTTCTGCTCCTGGAGTGCGAGGTTGGACGTGAAACCGCCGCGACAGCCGCGAGTCGTTGAGAGAGACGAGGAGCCCACTCCACACGAGCAAAGCTCCGCGGGGTAGGAGCTCCCCTCGGACTCCAGCATTCGGCTTTCTACAAGGCCCCCCTCGTCTGTGAAAGTCAAGCGAAGTTGGAGCCGGAAAGGAGCAGAGCCCGAGGTTGTGAGTCTTGAAAGCCGCGCTGAAGATGGCTTCGTCAGCTTGAAGCCAGAAGGTTTCTCCAAATATGTATTCACGCCATCGCAGGGCCCCCAAAAGGGGCTCGACTGACCCGAGCTCAGGCCGCGGAGGGGGTCATCACCGCTCGACAGAGCGCCTCCCACTCTGCACAAAACCTTAGCTGCGTTTGAGCGCACAAGCAGAGAGCAAGAAAATGCCAGCTGCATGCGGGGATCGTCATGATGTACTCGCATGTCGATGTTTGAGGACGACACCCTTGCCGAGTTGTAGACCTGCACCTTAGGACACGACTTTCGCTCCGTCGTCTGGGGCCGGTTCAGGGACTGGCCGCAATTTGTCAGACATGAGGTCCATGGGTTCCATAGAAGAGAAGAGCCTTGCTGTGTGCGTTCAGTTTATGCCAAAATGCGATTACCAGAGCACCCCCAAGCCGCTGTTCTTCTCAATCTTGCGCCAGGTTGCAGAACTCTTGAGTCGGAATTGTGCTGCCGATATAGTAGGTTGCACTGACTTGTCTGCTGCCCACACTGACACATCTCTGTCGGGGCAGGCTTGCTCACTGCTAACGTCAATGTACACTCCTGTCCCAAAGTGGACGATGCTGAAAGGAGCAAACAAAGATACTGACAGTTGAGTGCTGGGTTGCCTTGGCAGCATTCTGCACCCACCCAGAAGGCTTCCCTCCCTGCTGGGTAGATCCCTAGATTTGTTGCACAGGGATTTCTTGTTTCCAGACACAACCCCTCCGCATCGATTCCTGTTCTGGTGGTGGCAGTGTGTGGACTCTTCATCGTTGCTGTGGCACTGCAGCTACACCCACTCAATAGCCAGGCCAGTCAAAGTCATGGTGCACGGTACGCAGAATGACCCTCTTGCTGACCATGGGGCTATCAGTCTCGTGCCTTCTGTGCCTTGGCGTCGTCACGTCAGCTCAGCAAGTGCCGCCGCCGTTGGGGCTGAGCCCAGCAACGACAGCAACCGCAAGCCCAGCAGGATTCAACACTTCGAGCCTGGCGGCTTTCGTGCAAGCTGGAGGCAGGTATGTCAATGTACGGAGCAGCAGCAGCCACTGGGAGTTGCAGGAGATGGCCTTGATGCTTGAAGAGGCAGGAGTGCCCCTGTCCGAGCTCTTTGTAAGCCTGCACATCGATTCGGCTGACTTGAGCTACACGGGCACGATCCTCGCAGTGGACCGGATCTTGCATTCCTTGGGCTTGTCGAAGTTGGATCTGGTCCTCATCGGCCCCGGAGAGGTCGCCGAGGAAGCTCCTTGTGCTGTCAGCGCAGAGGCCCTGCAGCTCTGCCTCGCTGGGGGTTTGGCGGCCGTGGAACATCTGCGCCTGCGCGGCCTAGTCGTTGCGCCGCCGGGTGCCTTTGATTGGCCCTTGTTTCAGATGCAGAGACTCTGGCCACTGCTACGGATGCCCTTGGCTGCGATGCACCTGACGTTTGACAGCTTCGCAGGCAGCCACATGCCCTCTCTGAAGCTGTGTCTTCTGAGGGGAGTGCCGGTCATTATGAGCGGCTTTGCCGAGCAGCCGGGCCGACTTCTTTTCCCGATGCTGCTCAGCGAAAAGAATTCCAAGGCAGCACGGCAAGGTTTTGCGCAGCGTCTGGCCGTCCTTGCGACTGCCGAGTGGCTGAGAAGTAAGGGCGTGGCGGTGCTGGTGCCCGGCAACTTCGACTCTGCACAGCTGGTCGATATGATCCGGACAGTGGCGGACGGCGCAGTTTCAGAAGAGAAAGTCTTTTTGGATGCGGCTTTACAACAGCACCTCGACCTGAACTTCTGGCCCGGAGACCTTCCGAGGATGTATACTATACACTTCCAGCCAGGGGCAACTTGCACTGCAAATCTGGAGGTCATGAGCGCCCGGGAATGTGACCTCGCTATGCAAGAACTGGACAAGCCGGGTGATGTGGTTACTTCCGAGGCTGTGGTCCTGGCCCGCGGGTGCACTTTGTATTTTGATGATAGCTGTTCAGCCATCGAGTGCGCAGAGGCACACTTCCGAGCTGAGGGCCCAGCTGCAAGCGATGATCGAACAAATCGAGCAGTGCCGGTATGCCAACTCGACGCAGCTGACCCTCCGGAGCAGGGGAGAACCTTGTTTCTGTCAATGTGCATGGGTACCGAGTACTTTGACAAGTTTTGTGCACCCTTTCTCGGGTCTTATCGGATGATGTATGGAGGCTTTCCCAGTGGGTGGCATAGCATGAGAGTGTGGACGATCCATGTGGACGCTTCCCATCTAAACCGTGCGAAGGCTTTGTTTGCCGGCGTGCAGTTTGAAGAAGGCAGCTTCGAAGTGCTTTCCCGCCGCTTTGAAGACGAAGTTGCTGAAGGTACGGGCTTGGAAGATTTCCTGAGGGAGGACCAAGACAAGACCGACGATGGCAGCACGGGATGCTTTGAGTGCCAAGTCGGTTCGAAGGCATTTTGCGATTGTGATCCTCGTGTACACGACGAGAAGGTCGTTTTCAATAACATCTACTTTCTTGAATGGGTTCTGTCGCAGGTCGAGCAAACGGATGGCTTGGGATTTCAGTATGTTGTCGTCATCGACTCGGACATGCTGTTCGTGCAGCAGCTAGTCAGGTTTCTCCCTCGGGAGCCTGCAGCCGAGTGGGAGTATGCTTTCACATTTTACGACCGGCACCACCGAGTTCCTTGGGGACACAATGAGGATGTTGCCAAGACAAAGAATGCACATGTGCGCATCAACTCCGGTGTCCAGATCTTCAGATATACAGATGGTGCCAAAGCCTTTCTAAGCACTCTCCTCAGGACAACCCTTGCCGCAGTGAACTCCGGACATGTACATTCCGATCCGGACTTCCCGAAAGACGTCCTTCGCGAATTCAAAGCTCCAGGTCAGGCTTCCATTGCTTGGATTGTTGGCCTGCAGAATTTGCTGTTCGAGGATTGCTTAGTCTGCTGGCCCGATATCACATCTGTTGAGATCGATGTGTCGCGACATGAGAAATTGGTATTGAAGATACAGGGCCTGCCCGCCCGATTCCTGAACCAGGCCGAGTCAGTTGTGGAGGGCAGTTTGGGACCTGACACACATATGGTCCACTTGAAGGGTCTCTGGTGGCGACTTCTGCTACTCAATGGCACCGCTCATTCCACCAAAACTCGATGCCTGGGCTGGAACTCGGGTGCATATCAGCTCTGGGCGACGCTTTACCTGGCATGGCAGCCACAGCATGTTTTGAGTGCCTATGTGCGACGGGGCCGGGGAGATTCCTGCCCAGAGCCGTCCGAATGGATGGTCGGTCTGTAGGTGTCGCTCTAGGCCACCGACACAGCATGGAAGGAAGCTTGAATCCCGCATGGTGCTGATTGAGGAAGAGTGATTCACGTTGCTGCGAGCAGCGCGCGAGCTCGACGTGGGACCTTCTGTCAGTGTTGCTGAGTGTCTCAGTCACCAAACTCGGCGCCGCTTTGAAGAGGCCGGCACTCCGGATCATTTTTGATCGCTGCTGAGGAGCAAGCCGGACAGAGCTATCGGTGCCTCGGACAGAGGTCGGCAAGCGAGCCATTGTCTTAGCTCCAGAACAGTTATTGGAGTTGAGTTGCCGTGGCAATCGTACCGCAGGGTCTTGAAGGCTGTTTCTAACCCTGTTTGGGCCAGACTGGATCGATTGCAACGTTTGGCGGCTTCTGACAGGACCCAGGCCAGAACAAATCGTACCGCCGCATCTGACGGCGTGCTTATCGACTCAATCTGTACACTGCTGACCGCAACAACTCGTACTGATGGTTTAGCCTGACCTAATGAACGCGCGCCGTCGTCCTGTGATCGCAGATCCTGGTACACAGGCACTTGCAAAGAGGATCCGCCTGCAAAGATTTGGTGCCCAGACTTGTCGTTATGAAAGGCAGCACGAAAACCACGAGATCCAATTTGCAAGCTACCGCAGGTTTGGTAAATTTTCGCAGCACAGTATTAAGACGAAGCGTGCAAGAGAATGGAAATCAAGAGCTAGCAGCAATCAGTACTATCCCAAGGTGCTCTGAAAAAAAGACGTTTGCCCGTGGCCCCGATGGCATCAGACATTCTGTATTTCATGCCTGAGCTTGACTTGTGGAGGGTCGAGAGGCTTTCTCCAAGGTTCTCACGATGATCATATTAGTTGAATACAACAGCGAGGTTTTGCAACAGAAAACCCCTTTGAAGACGACAAAGCCCACATCACGATATTCTAGTCGCAGTTATTCAATATTGTGGTTTAGATGAGCCCTTTTCGGATTGTGCGAAACGATGCCGCTTCGCTTCATGGTTGGCGATGGTCCCCTGTGGCTCCAAGTGGTCAAGGCCATGCTTGCACGCGGGCTTTAGGGCAGGACTTCCTGTCAAGCACTGAAGTTGAGCCGAGCACTGAGTTGGGATACAGCAGTTGATCTAATGTTCATATTCTAAGCAGGCTAAGTTTCCTCCGTTGGCTCAGCCAGCAGGGCCTGTTCGATTTGTTGGGTTGAGCTGTTCATGAAAACTTTACTATGGGCAACTTCCTTTGGATTTGCCAGACTTGACTGGCCCGGATCACAGGCTGGATGGCGGCACCAAGCAATCTCCGCACCACCGCAAACGCTTGGAACTGAGGCAAGGGCGTTGACCATGGAAAGGGTAGGTTGTAGAATGTCACTTCTGCACGGGTCTTGGCTGCCGCCTGCCTCTGAGTGACACCTCCGTGACGTCGACAAATCAAGAAGCACATTCCGAGCTTGTGGGCAGAGCTTTTGGGTGTTCAAGTTAATGAAAGTTCTCAGAGTTACCGTGAATCTCTTCCACAAAAACGAAAGTGCAGGGTGCCAGTGAAGCGTTGCTTTGATAGTTTCCTGAGCATCGGTACAGGTTGCTGACCATCCTGCCCTTTCCTACTCAGGGCAACGATCGTAGATGGTGGGTCCTTTGTGTGCCTCCTAAGGCGAAGGCCGAACGTGTTGACTGTAAGCAGACTAGACTGGCTCACATGCTTCTCACACGTCCCTGCGATTTTGCACCAACATGCACTGGCAAGCTACTGAAGGTAAGCTTGCGCCGACTCACGAAACGACGCTTCGCATGTTATGATGTACTTTGGGCGAGGTTGCTTGCCACAATGTCGACAGCCGCTGCTTTGACGACGGCTAGTGTCTCGTCCACAGAACCTTTGCAGCTGGCACAAGCAGCACAAGTGACGTTGTCCACGAGCACTCAGAGCAGTACACCCGCCAGCCCCAGCATGCTGTCGTCGACCGCCACTCAGCAGCAGCGTTGGAGTGTCCACTAGCACCCAGAGCCACCACCCACCAGCTCCAGTGTACTGTCGTCGATTACTGTTGAATGACTGCTATTGGTTCGCCCACCACTACAGCTATCGAAACTTCACGAACTGGGACAAGCAGCGGCTCCAGCAGCAGCGTGCCAGTGTCAACCTAGTTCCAGCTTGTTGCCTTCGACCGCATCTCTAACGACTGCCCCTGGCCCGACCCCGACACTTCGGCAACCGGTAGCAGCACGAAGGGTGTCAGCCAGTGACGCTTCTCCACGTCGGCGCTACAATCCTCGGCGCTCACGGCGCTCCTGGCAGCGCAGCTCTCAGCAACATGCGCTTCAGAAATACGGCTACTCAGGGATGGTGGAGATGCTTCCCGCATGTACAGCTGCAATGAGATTTGCAAGACCGTCCGTTCGTGGCATCTTGCATTCCGTCTCCAGCCGTACCTTTGCAAGCCAAGACTCGATGCTGTCTTGCAGATCGCACAGGTGCTTTGCATTTAGGGCCTGTGCTCCAGCGCCATCTGAATCTCAAATCAGAGGCACGAGGAGTCCGGCCAAGTGCACTCTTGGCAGGTATTTCCTGTTGAAACGAGGGAGCCTGTGGGAGCCGCCAAGCCATGGTCTCCATCGACTCACGCAGTGCAAGCTAGGATGATACTTTTAGCACAAAAGCAGGCTTCTGGTTGACTGCTGTGATTGAAAAGACCGAGGACCGTTTTAGGAGGACCTTTCCAGCACCACGTATATATGTTGTTGCTGATTTCTTACTCTTGGGGTTGCGGGGCTTGTGTGCAAAGGGACCTTGCGTGCCTCTTCGTGTAGCGGCGCGCATACAAAGAAGCGAAGACGATCCCATTGCGAATCCACGAGCACGGTAGTGGTAGCTTCATACACAGCAGTGGCAGGCCAGTCAACACAGGCCACAGAGACGAGAGTGCATAGCATGCGCAGAACATTTGCTGTAGAATGGATGTGATGACAAGTTCTGATTCACGAACAGCAAGCAGAAACCAGGTGACACAGCGCAGATCCTACTTTTCGTTCTTGTTGGGTAAGCTTTGAGACAAGATACAGGGCATGCCATGTTGGTTCTCATTATTCTACAATGCTCTGCAAGCAGGCGAAGCTTACTGTATGAGGCTTCTGTGGCCACTCACTTGATGTTCGCTTTGGTGGCTTGGGCATCTTGGTTTGTCCTTCCAATTCATGGCCTGCCTTCGAATCGCTACGTACTTTGCGGGAGCCCTCCTGTGACAATTTTTCAGGGTTCACGAGTGAAGGGCTTCGCAGCATCAGTGGCAGGCAGCGAGAACGGTTTGGAGATGGGACGAATGGCAAAGTCACCATATCTTCGTGTCGCTTTACTTGTCGATGCAGATTGGGAGGTGACAATGCCTGGATTCGATGAATGTCTGGATTGTGATTCACTGGGACATTCTTCACGGATGTCCTACAAAAAATGCAAGAATCAGGGCTTGCATCGCAACACTGAAGTCTCATGTCGCCTTGCCCGCAAGCGTAGTGGGCTCCCTAATCAAAATGGAACTTGGTTGACTGGACGTTTGATGCGCTACCGGAATAATGAGCTCGCTCTGGATTTTGCTGAGTGTGACTTGGCTGATGGATCGGTGCGTTGGATTCATGAGCCGGATGGACCTGGCAAAATCAATGTGGAAATGCGTCTTCAACGAGTGGGGCAACCTGTTGGATCAGGCAGCAAACAGGTGCTAGAAAGCGCAACTATGCTGGTTGAATTGTGCTTGGTTCGACGCCCTTTAATGCGTTTGGCTTTCTGTGCTCAGACTTTGTACAATTTGCCGGGACTGCAAAGAGAAGTGCCGTGGGTTGTGGAAGATTGGTTGCATTACCATATGGAATATCTGGGCATTGAACATGCTCAACTCTACGACATTGACGGATCTTTGGAGGCTGCTCTTGAGAACTGGACACGTTCAAGAATTCACACTCGAAGCTTTGTTTCGTATGAAAAGCGGTGGCCTTCCACACTGTCTGATGACTTGGCAAGACTATCTACAGAGCATCCATTCTGCACGGAAATGCACGCCTACGCTCACTGCGCTACCACACAGCGAGCTTTGAGTCGATGGGTTCTGATGCTTCATTCGCCAGATGAATACGTGGTGCCAAATCGAGACAAGAGCGGCAGAAAGTCGCTTAGGGGTTCTCTTCCCTTTTTGGTCGAACAGTGGGAAAGTAACAATGCTCTTCACGGGCATGTGTTAGGCATGTTGGCTATGAAGGCCGTATCCTTTGCTCGAGGTGGTCCAGGCTCTAACGGTGGAGACGCTGCAAGCCAGAGAGGAGCCGTCCTTCATGCGTCCATGTTACGCAGCGAGACCTTCTATCATCATGCATTTTTTTCCAACCCAGAATACTGTGTGTGTATGGGTCCACATACGTGCTACCATCTTTCCGAGGAACATCCAGATCCCTTTGTTGAACTTGACTACATACAGGATTCCGGCTCTACTATTCTATTCCTGGACCAGAATGACGTAGTGATGCATCACTATGTGGAGATGACTGCTCACGACCGTGGCCGGTGCGCGACTCTTTTACAACCTTGCAACTTGAGTGATAGAAGCATGGAGTGGGCAGTCAAGATGCTGCGCCGGTCTTGATTCTTTGCCAAATTGGCGCTGAATCAAAGCCCTGGACTGCCACAGCACATGAGTAGGCATTTTTCGGAGCGCCACTTCGTGAGTGTGGATCTAAATACAACATCATTTGATATTATTTGTCTTTTCCCATTGTCCACAAAGCTAGCTTCGACTGCTGTAGCTGTAGTCAGTCCCTTTCACAGTTCTATACTTCTCTCTTGGTGATTCCTATAGACATATGGGGTTTTCTATGGCAAAACACATAAAGCAACCGGTTGCTATTTATGGCTTTTCCTACACAAATACCTAGATTTGTTGTGCAAATGCACTTTCCTCTTGATGGTTCCTATGGAAAAACGCATAAAGTAACCGGTTGCCTTATGGCTTTTCTTATACAAATACTTAGATTTGTTGCGCAAATGTACTTGTCTGCTGGAGGTTCTTGTAGCTGATTTCTATACAAAATATATAAAATTTACTTTATGAATTTCTTGTATAAATACTTAGGTTAGTGTGTAAATATACCTGTCCGCTGGTATTTCTGATTAATATGAAGATTTTCTATAGAAAAACGCATAAAGTAATCGAATATTTTATGATTTTTATGATATAAATACTTGGATTTGATGTATAAATGTACTTGTCTGCTTGGGGTGCCTATAGGTTGTCTATGGAAAAAATATACAAAGTAATCGGTTGTTTTATGACTTGTCTTATGAGAATTCTTGTCTCTTTTATTCTTCTCTTCATAAGAAAGCTTAAGGAACTTCCCGTTTAGGATCGGCTAGTTTAATGTCTAGGTTAAGGTAAGTGACTTGATAAGAATTTTTCTGGTCAGCAAGTAAATACAAGTCATTACGAAACTCTAAACTCTTGGAGTTTTTACTGGTAGTACTCGATTTGATTTCTCATATTACAGATTTTTAAGCTGCTCTATATTATGTTCTTCTTTCAGGAAAGTTGTGCATAAAATAGCGACTCTTCGGTGGCGACTATAAATAAATATATATATATATATATATATATATATATATATATATATATATGCTACCCCCAGCGGGCGTATTAGCGTATCGTCCCGCTATCATATTCCTCGGACTTTGGCGCATTGACCTCAGGGACGGCCGCTACGAGTGGTCACGCAGGCGTTAGTGGCTATTAAGTTCCGGGGCATGGATCACTGCCCCCACCAACGACCAACAAGCTGGAACTTGGCAGGTCTCTAGCGCCCCCACGGCCAGCCCGCTGCTCAGATTTAGGTCAAGGCAAGCGAATCGATAAGATTTTTCTGATCAAGAGTAAGCACAGCCGTTATTAAATCCTAAATCCTTAGAGATTTTACTGGCACTCTGCCTTTCATAAATTTGATCAAGCAAGCACATCCACCACTAAATCCTAAATCCTCAGAGATTTTACTGGCACTCTGCTTTTCATAAACTTGATCGCAACCTGCCTTAATTTCTACTACTCGATTTGGCTTCCCATATTGCAGACTTTTAAGCAGCCTGACTTAGTTAGTACTACTCGATTTGGCCTCCCATATTATAGAGGGATATGTTCGGATGGATAAGGCATTTCAAGCTCTAAACTCAGGCCACGGCTCAAGGCAAACGTCTGCTAGCACCAATGCAGTTTACGATTGGTAAGGCGTTGGGCATGCACTCGCTCTGCCACTATCATCTATGCTGGATAATATTATAATTGTTGTTCTACTGGTGCCTGGCCCCTGCAGGGCACAACAGGCAATAATAATCCCAACAACAGCAGGTGGCCAGGCGCCAGCAGAAGCAGGGGGGGCCAGGTGCAAGCTGAAGAACAGCAATAATGACACTAAACCTATAATAAGTACTAAGAAACAGTCTGCAGGGGGCCAGGTGCCAGCAGAACAACAGCAATAATAGTGAGACTAAAACCGCAGGGGTCCAGGTGCCAGCAGAAGCACGGGGCCAGGTGCCAGCAGAAGAACAGCAATAATGACACTAACACCCAGAATAAACAAAAAATAAACAGTCTGCAGGGGGCCAAGTGCCAGCAGAACAACAGCAATAGTGATATTAAGACCTAAAACAAATCAAAAGTCTGTAGCGGGCCAGGTGCCAGCAGAGCACCAAAAGAATATGACTCCCAATACAGATAATATACCATTCAAATTTGTCAAATAACTGTTCGATTAAACACCAAACTAACAACAGCATGTAGACCAGACAGCACAGGATATTGTGCCGGGAGGCGGGGGGCAGGTGGGGGGCCAAGCGCCAGCAGAAGACAGCAATAATAATTAAAGGACCGGATAACCCCACATGACAGCGATACTCTGGTCAGCATCAAAGCAGTGCAAAACAGAGTGGTTTAGATATGTAAACATGCGTGCGCACTCCGCGTGGGTGTCCGCCCCGGTTGTGTGTGTTGTGCGTGTGCGTGTGCGTGTGCGTGTGCGTGTGCGTGTGCGTGTGGGCGTGTGCGTGTGCGTGTGCGTGTGGGTGTGGGTGTGGGGGTGTGGGTCTGGGTGTGTTGTGTGCTGTGTGTTGTGTGTTGTGTGCTGTGTGCTGTGTGTTGTGTGTTGTGTGTTGTGTGTTGTGTGTTTGTGTGTTGTGTGTTGTGTGTGTTGTGTGTTGTGTGTGTTGTGTGTTGTGTGTTGTGTGTCGTCTGTGTTTGTGTGTCGTGTGTTGTGTGTGTGTGTGTGTTGTGTGTCGTCTGTGTTGCGTGTGTGCGTGTGTTGCGTGTTGTGTGTTGTGTGTCGTCTGTGTTGTGTGTCGTCTGTGTTGTGTGTGTGCATGTGTGTGTGCATGTGTGTGTGCATGTGTGTGTGTATGTGTGTGTGTGTATGTGTGTGTCTGTGTGTGTCTGTGTGTGTTTGTGTGTCTCTGTGTCTCTGTGTCTCTGTGTCTCTGTGTCTCTGTGTCTCTGTGTCTTTGTGTCTTTGTGTCTCTGTGTCTCTGTGTCTGTGTGTGTCTGTGTGCGTGTTTCTGTGTGCGAGTTAGAGCTAAAACTCGGCAAAGAATGATAATTAGAGCTGGAGGCTGGAATTAG
>CAJNDT010000904.1:0-115677 GCA_905221615.1 Symbiodinium sp. CCMP2592
AGTAGCAGACGCGTTTTTGGGGCCTTTGAGACTCTGCCAACAAAATCCAAACAGCAGACATTCATTATGGGTTGTATGGCCACAGATTTAATGCAGCAGCTAGAAAAGACACAAGCAGTTGCCGTGTTGTAGGGGCCTGAAAGCCCGAAACCGAAATCAAAGTAGCAGACGCGTTTTTTGGGGGCCTTGAGACTCTGCCAACAAAATCCAAACAGCAGACGTTCATCATGGGCTGTATTGTATGGCCACAGATTTAATGCAGCAGCACGAAAAGACACAAGCAGTTGCCGTGTTTTAGGGGCCTGCAAGCCCGAAACCGAAATCAAAGTAGCAGACGCGTTTTTTGGGGCCTTGAGACTCTGGCAACAAAACCCAAACAGCAGACGTTCATTATGGGCTGTATGGCCACAGATTTAATGCAGCAGCTCGAAAAGACACAAGCAGTTGCCGTGTTTGAGGGGCCTGCAAGCCCGAAACCGAAATCAAAGTAGCAGACACGTTTTTTGGGGCCTTGAGACTCTGGCAACAAAACCCAAAGAGACGTCTCAGCAGCAGACAGTGTTTGAGAGGCCCGAAAGCCAAATCAGTAGCAGACGTTCTTTTGGCATCATGTTCCCGCTTCGTTGAGGGTGAATGAATGACTCAGAACGTCTGAAGCCGCAAACTGGCAGCCTCAGTTTCCTTCTGTGAAAGCCTGGCTCAGGTCCATGTGCGACGACAGCCCTCAGCTCGGACCAGACTAAAACGGACGTGCATGCGCCAGCATGTTTGGATCAGGTATGCGAACAACCGACACAGCTTGCGGCAAAACCATGTTTGCAACGCGCGTGTTTTTGTAGCAGTCTTGACGGAAGCCAGGTTCGAAGCTCAAGTGCTTGCAAGCACGTGCTGACAGCGCAACTTCCACGTCTCAACCTTGAATCCATGAACCCTAAACTCTTTGGCTCAAACGTGAATTTCACCATCAAGCTTCGATGCTTGTGGTTCCGAATCAAAGGCAACCAAGTCCAGCAAACGAGTTTGCGTCGACTTGTATTTACGTGTAAATGGAAAGTGTGCTATGCACACCGGTCCAGCTCCCGTTTCACTTTTCTGTATGTGGCTTCTGCCGCTGTTCGTCTCACTCTTTTGGCGCTTGTACAGGTTTGGTGTGGAGCAACTAAAAACTGATGCTCCATGCCCGCGGGGGTAACGCCCCGAAGGCTGTGCCAGCCTGCTATGCCAAAGCTATAATCGTAACGTTGAGAATTGGCTCTTCAATGAGTTTGGCTGGGACTGTCCGTCTTCGATGTGACTGTGGTGCTGAGCTTTGCAGAAGCCTCGTTTCATTGAACAGCGCATTGCCAACGTTATGCTTTGCCTCGTGCAACAGTGCCGAGCAACAATTTGCAGTTTGACTCTGGCCATCTGAATCGTTGCGTGGCCGCCCTGCATTGTTTTCGCGCCGCAGTGCTGTTCCTTGTCAATTCCTGTGGTGAGCCCGGTAAAAGCCAAGTTGCGGGTCACCAAAAGTGATGTTGGGCGGGCGTGGGTGCACATCATGCCACAGAGTCTTCAGCGGTTTCCATGAGCTGAGCTCCAAAAGGTGGTGCACGGAAACATGCCAAAAATGTAGGAGAGCCGAGAGGGCCTCTCCTGTCCGAGGAGGCTCAAGCATCAGAAACATAGACTGCCCTGTACAGTCACGCTCATGAAGCGTGTTGCAGATGTGTCTGCTCTTGAGGAAGCTCGTGAGAAGGTGTCGAATTTGCCTCAAAGGTTTTTGCTGTTGTCGTTGTGTCACGCATGCTCCTGTGCACACCCTCCAGGTGCGTGCGCTGCAGAAGAAGGTGCGCTCTACTTCGCGACTCTGTCGGTCAGAGAAGCAATGCTGGGCAAATGCTGGTTTAAACCCGCGCCAATGCATTGTTTTGTTGGCAGTGTATGTCTTGAGCGGTTTCAACGTTCTACTGGCCGTCGAGTTCTTGAAATCAAAATCGAAGCGCCAAGACATGGAACAGCCTGAGCAAGAATGCTTCATAGAAGAGCTGTATCTGCGTACCGAGTTGGAAGTTCTGCTAAAGGTCGAGGACCCTGTCACAGCAAAAGATGTAGGTGTTCGGCGTGAGGCGGTGCGGTTCATTGCGAACTACAAGGCAAATGGCTTTGTACAGGAAATGAACTGCGTGCATGGGGTGGCACCCACGTCTTTGCGCACTGCACGTGAATATCTGGACCACTGTGAGAAGCTGGGTGCGCCTCTGCTGAACAGAAGGTTGCGTGACCATGTGGTAGATGCGAATGGACCGGAGGCAACATCCAGCACCCGACGCAATCTGCGCAAGTGGTCGCGGAGATTTCGAAAGCGCTGGTGTTTGAGGTATGGTGCATTGCGGCCGCTGGACGATTTGCCGGCGGATGAAATACAAGCCAAGGCGCAATGGAGTGGGATTGATTGTTTTCTTTCAGTGCCAGAGGTTTCACTTCTGGTGCTTGGGTTCATGCGCCATTGAGGCATATGTTGGACGGGGCTCTCGTGATTTCCTTCTTGCTTCAGATTTTTCTCTGTCACCACAGCAGTGTGGTCGTTTGGACGCAGCTAAAGGCTAAAGTTTGCTTATCTGACATCAGTTTGTCCACAAGCTTCGAGCCCGGTTTCGGACTCTTTGGGGTGTCCCAGATTTGGGGGTCAGCCCAGGCTGCTTGCTTTCTGAATGATTTAAAGCTGCGTTTCGGGCCCCGCTTCGGGGCTCCGAAATCGGGTCCCAAAACTGGGGCCCGCCAACCGGACAGTTTGCACACCTCTGAGGTGGGCCTCTTCTGGCGACATGCAGATTGGCTTCAAGGCAAAGTGCCAGAGAGCCAAGTGCCTGTTTTCATCAACTTGGATGAAACAGCGATTCAGTATTCTTACTACAGTGCAAGCGGCTTGGTGTCTTTGACGCTGTCGGAAAAGCCAAAGGTGATGGTACCCAAGGGTGATCGACGCGGCGGCATAACGCATGTTGCCTTGCTATCCCCCGTGTTGCGAGTTCAACAGCATTTGCCACAAGTGCTGATCTGCAACACGCGGAAGCTTACAAAGACCTTACTCCGTCAGCTTAATGTGAACAAACCCGACAATGTCTGGCTTCTTCGCCGAAGGAGCGCCTGGAACAGCACCGACATCATGGTGTGGCTCATCCAACTGATAGGATACGTGTTTCGCACGAAGTTTTCGGGAATGGGCTTTCAGCCAATCTTGTTAATGGACGCAGCTAGTGTGCATTGGGCGCAACCTGTTGTCAGAGTGGCTCGTCTGCAGAGCATCTTTTTGCTACCAGTGCCCCCCGCTTGCACGCCGTTGGTGCAGCCTTTGGACGTATACGCCTTCTCACGCTACAAGCAGAAATTGGAGTGTTTGTTCCGTGATTATCGAATGGCACAACAAGGTCCCGTAACAGCGCATGCCTGGTTTCACATCTTGTTTCAGGCGATTGATTGGCTCCGAAGCGAGCCGTGGCATCAAGCTTTTTCATTGGTTGGGCTTCCCAACCAAGGTTTGAATTTGCACCAGAATCTTGCAAAGCATTTTTCTGGTGGGCGCTTAAGCTGCCAGCCCGGGCGGCTGTCGCCTGCTGAGCTCGCGACTCTCCTACCGCGGCGGTATAAACTCGTTTATACCGATTGGATCGGTGCTCCAGAGCACATCATGCCGCTCCTCGAGTAATGCAAAAGTAAATGCTTGCATGCTGCAGTGCAGCGCGGCTGAACTGTGACAGGAGAGGCCCTCTTGGCTCACCTATGATTTGGTGCAGTTTTTTGGCTCCGCTTTCTGCACTTCTGGTACGCAATGTCAGAAGAAGCCGCAGCAGCTCCTTCCGACCCTCCTGTAAGGGAGCGAGTCGAGTTGCCCCAGGCTCTGTGAGTGCATGGTTGGACAGAAATGTGTGTTAGACGAAGGTAATTAGCAGTGACCGAAAAGCAGAGTTGAAAGGAAAGCTTGTCAGCCCGCCTACAGCGTTTGAAGCAAGAGCGTGAAGCTGCAAAGGTTTCTGTCTCAGTGAGGTCTTCCCGCTTGTCCTCGTTTTTGAATCTTCTGCATTCCAGGCAGAAGCCCGAAGGGTCATGAAGCAAGTGAAGCAAGAACAGCGCCGTGTCCGTAAGGCGAGGAAGTTGCGTCAACCTGTAGGTTCTGTAATTGCTGTCAAGCTGAGGCAAAGCAGGCAGCGAAGCGTTTGTCGGAGGAAGATTTGCTGAGCCTTGTCGTAGAGAAGCGCAGCGGCTGAAGATCTTCTGGGATCTGCAAAGCTTTTGAAGTTCTCCTTGCGTCTCACGATGCACCTTGCCGTGAAAAAAATAAGGTTGCAGACTGCATTACGCCATGTTTATCTTGTATTATCCTACTTAAGGAGTGATGTTGAGGATGTGGCAGAAAGTCAAACCACGGTTCGTGCCAGTGGGGTTGGAAAGCAGGGATGTTAGTAGTAGAAGTGTTCTAGGGTCCCTGCATGAAGTCCAAGTATTGTAAGAACAGGGGGTGGAGCAGCGAAGCTAACGGTCACAAGCAGTGTGAAGATGTGTGAAGGCTTTCGTCGCGCACTTGAAGTCGCGAAGCAAAATCGAGGCAGCAGACGTGTTTTTGGAGCCCTGGCAAAGCGAAAGCATCCTTAGCGCGTTTGGAGTCGCAAAGCAAAGTCAAGGCAGCAGACGTGCTTTGGGTGAGACCGTGACCACAAAATCCAAACAGCAGACGTTCTTGTTTGGGAGTCTGGCTAACGGGTCAAAGCAGCAGAAACAGTGCTTTAGGATTAAAGAACCAAATCAAAGTAGCAGACGTTGTTTTGGGGTTGCGGGACATTTCTGTCCGAAAAGTGGCCGCCGTGACACCGTTCGCCGTGGATGGAGCACATTCTCTTGGTTTTGCGCGCAGGGGGCCTTTTTAGATTGCCAAAAATGCGGATCCAGAACAGAAAATCGTAACGTTGAATGTGCTGGAAGAAAGAAAATTCGAATCTTTTACAAGGTTTCCAACGTTACGATTTTCCTTTCCCGGTCCGGATTTTTGGCAATCTATTTTGGAATGTGTGTTTTCCTTAGGTTTTGGCAGATTCGTGCTTCAAAAGTGGCAACTGTCACACGGTTTCGCTGTGGACGGAGCAGATTCCTTGGGTTTTGGTACATTCGTGTCCGAAAAGTGGCAACTGTCACACGGTTCTGCTGTAGAGAAGCCATATTCCTTGGATTTTGGCACATTCCAGTCCGGAAATGGCCACCGTCACACGGTTTTGCTGTGGGCGGAGCATGTTCGCTTGTTTTTGGCACGGTGAAAACCACAATCCTCGTAACAGTTGTCATCTTGGCCGCTTGTTTCGCGGTATGTGCGTGGAGCAGGTATATTTCCCGGACTCCGTGTGACAGTTGTCCTTTTTGCAAGCTGTAGTCGTCTATGTGGCCATGAAGACATATTGTTGACAATTGCGAAGGTTGTGGGCTCGCGTTGAGAAGGGGCAACAAGTACCAGCTGCCAACGTAACTAGCCAGCTGCGTCTCACTAGCCACAACCGAACTTGAGTTCAAAGTCCCAGTTCCAGTGGCAAACCCGCCATGTCTTCTTCGCCCACGTCTGGGTCCTCCTCATCTTCAGATGAGGATGTACCCATGTGTGATGTTGAGGCACGTCGGTGTTCGCATGTGTAGCAGTTTTTAAAGATGTTCAACAACATATTTCGTCCTGAGGGCGAGTCCTCCTCCAATGCTGACGAGCCCGCAGATCCTAAAGCCCGTGCTCGCTGTGGACAGTTTGTTTGGCCTTGTCCCCGTCAGTACCTGGCAGATGCAGCTTCCCGCAAATCTCGCAATTGCTTGATTCCTGCGGATCTCAGCAACGAGGAAGCTGGTAAGATGTTCCTTCAGGCCCTTGCAAAATGCAACCAGCAATCGAATATCAGTCGATTGCATGTCTTTGACGAGCCCCACAAGAAGTATGACAAGGAGACGGGCCAACGAGCCCGACACAAACACTTCATCTTCAAATTTGTCAGGCCGTTTGCTCATGTAAGACTGGGTCATCTACTTGCGCAGGGTGGTGTGCATGGCCATTTCTCTTTCAACTTGGTCGGCTACCAAGCGTACCTCAAGTATTGTTTGGTGGCCAGTGCTCACAAGCTTGCAGCAGACTTAGACAAAGATCCATGGCATTGGCCTTCTCATGTGACCACACCACAGCTCATGCAACTTTGTCAACAGTCTGTACCCCAGATGGAAGCCCGTAATGGCCAACCTGGAAAGAAGCGAACCTTGATGACATTTTCAGAAATTACGGATGCATTTGTCGAACATTCTGTGCAAACTTGCAAAGACGCTTGGCAGCTTGCTAAAGCACGAAAGATTTCAGGAGATGAGACGCTCTGGAACACACTCGGCGCCCAAGCAAATGTCGCAGGTTTGGTTCACAAAGTTTTGAGTGCGTGGAATGCTGAAAACATGGATTCTGGAAGCTTCGTGGCCGTTCCAGATTTTCTGTTGTCCAGCTTTGTTCCTTTGCCGCAGATCCATGAGCGCTTGGCTTGGTGGTTGCAAGGTGGTTTCAAAGAGGTCACTTTGATTTTGGAGGGACGCGGCGGCCTAGGTAAGACGGAATTCGCCTGCGCATTGATGCACGCTTGTGTAGGACAAGCCGGATTTCATTTCATCAATCGTCTGGACCGCCTACGCGACATCAGCTTCGGCCCCAAACAAGGCTTGGTGTTCGATGAAGCCTGCATGGTAGAACGCTCGATTGACGACGTCAAGGGTCTTGTCGACTTGTCAAAGACCCGTGACATTGTGGCCAGAAATGCTGATGGAACCATTCCCAAGCAAACCCCGCGCATTTTCTCCACCAATTGGACTTGGGATCGCTTTTGGCCGAAAGAAGTCGGCACGGTGGAACACAATACGGCCATCAGTCGACGAGTTCTGTGGGTGCGTGTAAACGAGGACATCCGTTTGCTCGCGAATTCCCATGGACCTCGGCGCCAGGAGGACGAGGACGAGGACGAGGAGGATGTGTTTGGACACAACCGCGAGCCAATGTGAGGTTGTGCCTGCCACGCAATTCATAATTCGAATGCTGCATCCTTTTCGCCGTGGAGCTTGAAAAACACCAGCACCTGACGTGTTTCAGGGTCTGAAAGCCCGAAACCGAAAATCAAAGTAGCAGACGCGTTTTTTGGGGCCTTGAGACTCTGCCAACAAAATCCAAACAGCACATGTTCATTTTGGAGGGTCTGGCAGAAGTTCAAAGCAGCAGCTCAAAAAGACACAAGCAGCTGCCGTGTTTTAGGGACCTGAAAGCCCGAAACCAAAATCAAAATAGCAGACGCGTTTTTTGGGGGCCTTGAGACTCTGCCAACAAAATCCTAACAGCAGACGTTCATTTTCGGGAGTCTGGCCACAGATTCAATGCAGGAACTCGAAAAGACACAAGCAGTTGCCGTGTTTTAGGGGCCTGAAAGCCCGAAACCAAAATCAAAGTAGCAGACGCGTTTTTGGGGGCCTTGAGACTCTGCCAACAAAATCCTAACAGCAGACGTTCATTTTCGGGAGTCTGGCCACAGATTCGATGCAGCAGCTCGAAAAGACACAAGCAGTTGTCGTGTTTTAGGGCCCTGAAAGCGCGAAACGAAAATAAAAGCATCAGACGCGTTTTTGGGGGCCTTGAGACTTTAAACCCAAACAGCACACATTCATTTTGGGGAATCTGGCCACAGATCAAAGCAGCAGCTCGAGAAAACCCAAGCAGCTGATGTGTTTGAAATGCTTGAAAAGCGTTAAACAAAGATCAAAGTAGCAGACGCGTTTTTGTGGGCCTTGAGACTTTAAACCCAAACAGCAGACGTTCTGTTGGGGAGTCTGGCCACAAAGGCAAACCAGCAGAAGTGGTTTCGGGAAACGTTTCGATTGCAGTGAAACAGACCCAGGTTGCAGTGCGTACAGTGTGTGTAACTAGGTTCTGTACAGTTACTTGACAGCGCCTCTTGAGCGCACAAGCTTCTTGGAGCAAGCCTACGGCTAGCGGAAATGTGACTAGTCCTCGTTGAACGCAGAAGCTTCTTGGAGCTGTGATTAGTCTACGCAGCAGACGTTTTTTGGATGTTATTTCCAGTCATTGACGTTGGTGTCCAGCACACAGTCACAGCATCGCCTGCAGATCCAAGTCGGGTTTGAGAAAGAGTGGCTGACTGATGGAGCTCTGCTCCCTCCTCTGGATCGAAGCTTGTCATATCTCGAGTATCAGTGCTTTTCCGATTTGCTCCAGCATCTTGCAATACTTTGGCCGTGGCAGTCCACGAAACAGTACGATGTTGTTTTAAGAAGACATGCAGAAAGAGACGTGCAATGGAGCATCAGTTCGAGAATGTGCAGTTCGCAAAAGCAGATCAAGGTGGTTGAGGCCCCAGAAGCGCACCGCTAACACCCGCAACAGCCCTCATGAAAGCTGCCTTGCAAGGTCACCTGAATATGGTCCTGCGTTGCTGAAGGCTGGAGCCATGTTGCAGTCCGAAAGTCAGTTTGGCGAGTGCTCTTTGCCAGGGGCCGTTTTGAAAGTGGGTGAGAGGCCGACGAACCAGCAGAAGACCTCTAGCACCCGCAACAGCACCGCCCTGTGAAAGCTGCCTTGCAAGGTCACCTGAACATGGTCCTGGCATTGCTGAAGGTGGGATCGGAGGCCTTGAGTCAGTTTGGCGGCAATGCTCTTTAACTTTGCCAGAGGCCGCTTGAAAGTGGCCGAGATGCTGGCGAAGGCGGCTCGTAGCGGCACAAACGTGCTTAAGTGGAGACGAAAAACTAATCCGGTTGATGTCGTCTGTTCGCTGCCGAAGGCTGGCGCCGACAAGAACTTTGCTGATGGCATCAGCACTCAGAAGCACGTCTGAGAGCCTCTAGAGCAGTGAAGCTGTCAGTGAAGTTCCTGCTGCTGGAGGCCGGTGCCGACAAGAACTTAGCTGACAGCTGAAGGCATCAGCACTCAGAAGCACGTCTGAGAGCCTCTAGAGCAGTGAAGCTGTCAGTGAAGTTCCTGCTGCTGGAGGCCGGTGCCGACAAGAACTTAGCTGACAGCTCCGGTACCACTGCCTTGATGGAGGTGGGCCACGGCCACTTTGAAGTTGTGCGTTTACTGCTGCATGCGGGTACCGACAAACAGATGTGTAACAATCACGGTTCTGCATTGGTGCTCGCGTGTAAGAGCAGCACGGTCGAAGTCGTGCGTTTGCTGCTGGATGTCCGATGGCAAGCCACAGCGCGGAGAGAGGGAGACAGAGGGGGAGAGAGAGAGAGAGAGAGATAGAGGAGCTCTTTCTTGTGTTCGACGTTTTAGGGCGTGAAAGCAAGATCAAAGCAGCAGACGTTCTTTTGAGGCTTCGGGACTTTGCAGCAACATCCAAACAGCAGACGTTCCTTTTGGAAGTCTTGCAGCTGCTTGGACCTGACAGCAACATCACAGTTGCAGACGTGTGCTAGGGGCTTGAAGGCTTGAAACCAAAATCAAAGTAGCAGACGCGGTTTCGAAGGCTTTAAGACTCTGCCAACAAAATCCAAACAGCAGACGTTCATTTTGGGGAGTTTGGCTACCGATTCGATGCAGCAGCTCGAAAAGACACAAGCAGCTGCCGCTTTTAGGGGCTTGAAAGCCCGAAACCAAAATCAAAGTAGCAGACGCGTTTTTGGGGGCCTTGAGACTCTGCCAACAAAATCCTAACAGCAGACGTTCATTTTCGGGAGTCTGGCCACAGATTCAATGCAGGAACTCGAAAAGACACAAGCAGTTGCCGTGTTTTAGGGGCCTGAAAGCCCGAAACCAAAATCAAAGTAGCAGACGCGTTTTTGGGGGCCTTGAGACTCTGCCAACAAAATCCTAACAGCAGACGTTCATTTTCGGGAGTCTGGCCACAGATTCGATGCAGCAGCTCGAAAAAACACAAACAGTTGCCGTGTTTTAGAGGCCTGAAAGCCCGAAACCAAAATCAAAGTAGCAGACGCGTTTTTGGGGCCTTTGAGACTCTGCCAACAAAATCCAAACAGCAGACATTCATTATGGGTTGTATGGCCACAGATTTAATGCAGCAGCTCGAAAAGACACAAGCAGTTGCCGTGTTGTAGGGGCCTGAAAGCCCGAAACCGAAATCAAAGTAGCAGACGCGTTTTTTGGGGGCCTTGAGACTCTGCCAACAAAATCCAAACAGCAGACGTTCATCATGGGCTGTATTGTATGGCCACAGATTTAATGCAGCAGCTCGAAAAGACACAAGCAGTTGCCGTGTTTTAGGGGCCTGCAAGCCCGAAACCGAAATCAAAGTAGCAGACGCGTTTTTTGGGGCCTTGAGACTCTGGCAACAAAACCCAAACAGCAGACGTTCATTATGGGCTGTATGGCCACAGATTTAATGCAGCAGCTCGAAAAGACACAAGCAGTTGCCGTGTTTTAGGGGCCTGCAAGCCCGAAACCGAAATCAAAGTAGCAGACACGTTTTTTGGGGCCTTGAGACTCTGGCAACAAAACCCAAAGAGACGTCTCAGCAGCAGACAGTGTTTGAGAGGCCCGAAAGCCAAATCAGTAGCAGACGTTCTTTTGGCATCATGTTCCCGCTTCGTTGAGGGTGAGTGAATGACTCAGAACGTCTGAAGCCGCAAACTGGCAGCCTCAGTTTCCTTCTGTGAAAGCCTGGCTCAGGTCCATGTGCGACGACAGCCCTCAGCTCGGACCAGACTAAAACGGACGTGCATGCGCCAGCATGTTTGGATCAGGTATGCGAACAACCGACACAGCTTGCGGCAAAACCATGTTTGCAACGCGCGTGTTTTTGTAGCAGTCTTGACGGAAGCCAGGTTCGAAGCTCAAGTGCTTGCAAGCACGTGCTGACAGCGCAACTTCCACGTCTCAACCTTGAATCCATGAACCCTAAACTCTTTGGCTCAAACGTGAATTTCACCATCAAGCTTCGATGCTTGTGGTTCCGAATCAAAGGCAACCAAGTCCAGCAAACGAGTTTGCGTCGACTTGTATTTACGTGTAAATGGAAAGTGTGCTATGCACACCGGTCCAGCTCCCGTTTCACTTTTCTGTATGTGGCTTCTGCCGCTGTTCGTCTCACTCTTTTGGCGCTTGTACAGGTTTGGTGTGGAGCAACTAAAAACTGATGCTCCATGCCCGCGGGGGTAACGCCCCGAAGGCTGTGCCAGCCTGCTATGCCAAAGCTATAATCGTAACGTTGAGAATTGGCTCTTCAATGAGTTTGGCTGGGACTGTCCGTCTTCGATGTGACTGTGGTGCTGAGCTTTGCAGAAGCCTCGTTTCATTGAACAGCGCATTGCCAACGTTATGCTTTGCCTCGTGCAACAGTGCCGAGCAACAATTTGCAGTTTGACTCTGGCCATCTGAATCGTTGCGTGGCCGCCCTGCATTGTTTTCGCGCCGCAGTGCTGTTCCTTGTCAATTCCTGTGGTGAGCCCGGTAAAAGCCAAGTTGCGGGTCACCAAAAGTGATGTTGGGCGGGCGTGGGTGCACATCATGCCACAGAGTCTTCAGCGGTTTCCATGAGCTGAGCTCCAAAAGGTGGTGCACGGAAACATGCCAAAAATGTAGGAGAGCCGAGAGGGCCTCTCCTGTAATGCATCATAGACAGCTTGTCCAGATGGACTGTCAGTCAAGCAATATCGCAGCAATTCTTGTGGCTTGCGTCTTCGTGCAGAACTCGTCTAAGACATCCATGAGACACTGGCCAACAATGCGTTTATATGTCTAAGAGATTCTAGCACTAGACATGATGACGCAGATTGAATGTGATGTGAACAGAGGCACATACTCCGCAATGGCCTCTCGTGTTGTGACTTTCTTAACAACCGGCCACGAAGCTTCCTGGTGCATAAAGCTATGTCTTTGAAGCGCATGGCATGGCGGCTAGGGCATGTCCTTTTTGGGATGAAATACTACCCTTGCAGCCCCACAGGAAACATTTTGGACTGAGCAACGATCAGTGATTGGTTTAGCTACCGACCGATTCGTGTGTGCTTTCCGTGGACTGCACAGCTTCCCCGGCCGGCTCATCATCTGATGTTGTCTACCTTTCCGATCCTGCATTTGCAGACTGGTGACCTTGATTCTACCTTTTCCACGCCTGCAAGTCACCTTATTTCTACCTTTCGTCAGCCCTGCCAGTTGCCTTTATTCTACCTTTTCCAGCGGCCAGCCACCTTGTTTCCGCCTTTCAGGATGTGGCCAGTTACTCCATCTCTATTCAACCTAGTTCCACTCTGGAACATGCCCTGGGCTCTTCTAGGCAGCCTCTCTCGATTCTCTAGGGATCTTTTTTGGAATAGACTGGAATAGAGGCAGAGAAAAGCTTGTTCCACCTGCAGCTTTGGTCGACGAAGCCCCATACGCCAAAAAAATAAGTTTGTCAGATGTTCCGCTGTTTGGAACAGAATTGAGACTGGCGATCCGGCGTGGAAGAGAAGATTGCAAGTTCGAATTTTGCTGCTTTTAAGAGCGGACCACGTGGAGGTGGAACAAAAGTGTATTAAAGGTGGACTAAAGGTAGTTTTGCGACCAGCAAAAAGGTAGCTTGAAACGGGAGTTTTTTTTGCCGGCTGTGGCAAAGGTGGAAAAAAGGTAACCGTGCCAGCGAACCCGACCAAGACGACTGCGAGAAGAACGCTTGCGAAAAGAAGACAGACAGTGTGACATGCTTCTGGCTCGTTCGTGCGGTTCCGTCATACTGCATACATACAAACCAACGTACATACATACATACATATGCACGCATGTGTATACACACATGTATGCAAGAATGCATATATGCATACATGCGTACATACGTATACACATACAGATATAGAGATATATATATATATATTTATATGCATATGTACATATATGCATGGGTACGTATGTACAAACAGACATACATATATATGTACACATATACATCTATACATATGTACAGATATACATATGTACATATGCACATATATACTGCGCACACGGTATGTCCGTGGGCTGAAAACAAGACTGCAGTGCCCAAGTGGCCACTGAATCGAACAATGTGTTTGGAGAAAACGGCGTATGACTTCTGCAGCTGACTGATGCTGACTGCATATCATGTTCGCCACTCTCGTCCCTAATTTACCTTTCAACTCAAGATCACTTTGATTGCGCTTGTTTCTTTCGTCCCACCTGCTTTGGTTGCACGTCATCACCGTCGAATGTTGATTTACCTGTCATCTACCTTGCGTCTATCGTCATCTACCTTTTTCTGCCTTTCCTCTTCCTTTCATCTACCTTTCCTTTACCTTTTCATCTACCTTACTTCTACCTTTTCATTTTACCTCTGTTTTACCTTTTACCTTTATTCTACCTTTTGTATTCACCTTTATTCTACCTTTTTTCAACCTTTATTCCACCTTTTATTTAAACCTGATGTTTTTTATCTCTCCAACTGCTTGAATCTCTTAAACATATGTATATTTACAGAAAATAACACATATATATATGTATGTATGCAAGCATATACATACACACACAGACACACAGACACACATACACAAACACACACGTGTATACATATATATATATATATATATGAAGAGAAACCTTTATGTATTATGTGACGCTTCTCTTTCTTGAGGGCAAGGTTTCAATAGTTTCAGAAGTTTCATTTTTTTCAACAGTTTTGAAAATTCTGCCTCAACCCGCGAACTATTAAACCCTGCCCACCCTCATCCCGTGCCTTTTCAAAACTTTTGAAACTATTGAAACTATTAAAACTTGCAAAAGAGGGAGGGCAGGGTTTCAATAGTTTCAAAAGTTTTAGAAGTTTCAAAAGGCAGCCCGCCCGTGAACTATTGAAAGTGTTGAAACCGGGCCCACTCTCATCCCGTATCTTTCAAAACTTTTGAAACTATTGAAACTATTAAAACTTTCAAAAGAGGGAGGGCAGGGTTTCAATAGTTTCAAAAGTTTCAAAAGTTTCAATAGTTTTAAAAGTTTCAACAGGTACGGGATGAGGGTGGGCTGGGTTTCAATAGTTTCAACAGTTTCAATAGTTTCAAAAGTTTCAGAAGTTTACGAAGGCAGCCCGCCCGAGAACTATTGAAAGTTTTGAAACCGGGCCCACCCTCATTCCGTACCTTTCAAGACTTTTGAAACTATTGAAACTATTGAAACTATTGAAACTTTCAAACGAGGGAGGGCAGGGTTTCAATAGTTTCAAAAGTTTCAATAGTTTCAAAAGTTTTAAAAGTTTCAAAAGGCACGGGATGAGGGTGGGCTGGGTTTCAATAGTTTCAAAAGTTTCAATAGTTAACTTCAAAAGTTTCAGAAGTTTAAGAAGGCAGCCCGCCCGAGAACTATTGAAAGGTTTGAAACCGGGCCCACCCTCATCCCGTACCTTTCAATACTTTTGAAACTATTGAAACTATTAAAACTTTCAAAAGAGGGAGGGCAGGGTTTCAAAAGTTTCAAAAGTTTCAATAGTTTCAATAGCTTCAAAAGGCAGCCCGCCCGAGAACTATTGAAAGTGTTGAAACCCGGCCCACCCTCATCCCGTACCTTTCAATTCTTTTGAAACTATTGAAACTATTGAAACTATTGAAACTATGAAAACTTTCAAAAGAGGGAGGGCAGGGTTTCAATAGTTTCAAAAGTTTCAATCGTTTCAATAGTTTCAATAGTTTTAAAAGTTTCAAAAGGTACGGGATGAGGGAGGGCAGGGTTTCAAAAGTTTCAAAAGTTTCAATAGTTTCAATAGCTTCAAAAGGCAGCCCGCCCGAGAACTATTGAAAGTGTTGAAACCCGGCCCACCCTCATCCCGTACCTTTCACTTCTTTTGAAACTATTGAAACTATTGAAACTATTGAAACTATGAAAACTTTCAAAAGAGGGAGGGCAGGGTTTCAATAGTTTCAAAAGTTTCAATCGTTTCAATAGTTTCAATAGTTTTAAAAGTTTCAAAAGGTACGGGATGAGGGTGGGCTGGGTTTCAATAGTTTCAATAGTTTCAAAAGTTTCAATAGTTTCAAAAGTTTTAGAAGTTTCAAAAGGCAGCCCTCCCGAGAAGTATTGAAACTTTTGAAACCGGGCCCACCCTCATTCCTTACCTTTCAAAACTTTTAAAACTATTGAAACTATTGAAACTATTGAAACTTTCAAAAGAGGGAGGGCAGGGTTTCAATAGTTTCAAAAGTTTCAATAGTTTCAATAGTTTTAAAAGTTTCAAAAGGCACGGGATGAGGGTGGGCTGGGTTTCAATAGTTTCAACAGTTTCAGAAGTTTAAGAAGGCAGCGCGCCCGAGAACTATTGAAAGGTTTGAAACCGGGCCCACCCTCATCCCGTACCTTTCAATACTTTTGAAACTATTGAAACTATTGAAACTATTGAAACTTTCAAAAGAGGGAGGGCAGGTTTTCAATAGTTTCAAAAGTTTCAATAGTTTCAATAGTTTCAAAAGTTTTAAAAGTTTCAACAGGTACGGGATGAGGGTGGGCTGGGTTTCAATAGTTTCAACAGTTTCAATAGTTTCAATAGTTTTAAAAGTTTCAACAGGTACGGGATGAGGGTGGGCTGGGTTTCAAAAGTTTCAATAGTTTCAAAAGTTTTAAAGGTTTCAAAAGGTACGGGATGAGGGTGGGCAGGGTTCAATAGTTTCAATGTTTCAATAGTTTCAAAAGTTTTGAAAGTTTCGAAACGACCTGCCCTGCCCCTGCCCCTCCTGCCCCCGCCCCTTCCCCTTGTCTGTTTTTGGTGTGGGGGCAGCGAGGGCGCCCTACCCTGACCCTGCCGCTGTGGCTGCCCCTGCCCCTGCCCCTGCCCCTGCCCCTGCCTGGCCCTGGCCCTCCCTGGCCCTGGCCCTGCCCCCCTTCACTGCCTCTGCCCTCCCCTTCCTTTTTGTGCCACTCGTCCCACCATACAGGCCTGTGACGCCGGTTCAGGCCGAATTAAAGGGAACTTCCCCTTATTTGTTCGTTTCTGAAAACCGTATTTTCCCTTTGTGCTTTTCGGATTTCCCTTCCGATTCCCTTTCGAGTTTGGCTGGCTTCCTTGTTACCCAATCAAAATTCCCCTAGTTTCCCTTAAGGGTCGTCGATTTCCCTTACGGTTTCCCCTAAACCGTCATTGATTTTCCCTTTACATTTTCCCTCAGCTGTACAAAAAAATCCCTCTGTTTCCCTTTATGAAGTCCCTCAATCTTGTCGGTTGACGAGGAAATAACAGAAAGTTGTGATTCATTTCACGCACCGTTGCCGTATTGCGCGGCTGCATTTTCCGGAGAGTTTCCTTCACAAGCCTGGTGCTGTCGAAGCGCTGCGTTTTCCGACAATGAGGACAGTAAAGGGCGGTTCAATAGCACCAAATTTTCTAGATGGTTTCCCTTAGGAAAATCTGGCGCTATCGAACGGTTGCGTTTTCCAGACCTGAACACAGCTTTTCGATAGCACCGAATTTTCCGGAAGGTTTCCATAAGAAAATTCGGTTCTATTGAACCGTTTTGTTCTCCATTAAGATCTGGGGAGCCTCATCCCTTCTTCTTGAAGCGTACACTCCCTTCTGTTGTTTTGTTTGAAGAGCAAGAGGAGATAGTCTTCTTCCGCTTGCCGAGAGAGAAAGGAGGTCTCTTGTTGCCGACTGATGGGTAAACGGACCTCTCTTCTTTCTCGATGGCTTGGCGGGGTCTGTCTGTATTTGGGATTTGGAGCTCTCCTCTTTCTCGTGAACTTGGAGGAAGCTCTCTTCTTCTTGTTGTAGGCTGGGGGAGCTCTGTCCTTTCGTCCTAGGAGTGGGAGCCCTTCAGTCTTCTTCAAAGACAATGACGGCTTACCAAAAAGGTTAGGGAGGTCTCTTCTAGAAAAGTCTTCTTTCTCGTGAAGTTCGCGGGCCCTATCTGCTATTTTGAGATGGGGCCTTCTTCTTTCTGTTTATGATGGAGGAAGCTCTCTTCTGGTACAGGATGAGGTAGAGAACTTATAAGTTCTTGTGGAAGACTCCATATTTACTAGGACCAGGAGCGAGATGTCTTCAGTCTTCTTAAGATTAAGATGAAGACTTACCCAGAGGTCAAGGAGCTCTCTAGACAGAAGCTCTAATCTCGTACTAAGAATAACTTGGAGTGAGCTATCTTCCGGTTTCCAGAGGATGAGGTACAGGGCTTCTCATCTCCTTTTGAGGCCCCGGGGAGGACCAGACTTCTCTTGTCAAGTTTTTTGAAGTTGGGAAGAGCTCCATCCTTTTTTCTTGATTGTAAGCTCTCTCCATGTCTTGAAACGGAGGAGGGGGGGGTGAGGAGCTCTCGCCCCTGACTAAGAGAGAAAAGAGTTTTCTTCTTGTCGACAGAGAGGCAAGCAAAGCTCTCTTCCTTCTCGAGAAGTTAGAATGGCCTCTCGTCTGAGTTGTTAGGAGGCGAAATTGGAGGGAGCTTTCTTCTTGTTCTCGATGATAAGGTAGAGAATTCATACGTTGGTTTTGAAAGCGGGGGGGGGGCTCTGTCCTCTCTTGCTGGGAGCGAGGACTGCGAGGCGACTTCCAAGAGCTAATGGAGCTCTCTTCTCTTGCCACGAATAACTTGTCGGGGTCGCTCTTCCCGTTTCAATGCATGAGGTGGAGGAGTTCTCTCTTTCTTTTTGAAGATTCAGGGGCGGACCAAGCTACCTTGTTTGCAGGTTGAAGGGAACTCCACCCTCTCTTCTTGAGCGCATGCCCTCCTCCATCTTTTGAAGAAACCAAGTGGGCAATCAAGATCCTTTTCCCCTACCAAGAGAGGAGGTCTCTTCTTGGCGGCTGAGGGGTAAACGCAGCTCTCTTCTTTCTCGGTGGTTTGGAGGGGCCTGTCTGTCTTTTTACGATGGAGCTCCCTTATGTCTCAACAAATTGGAGGAAGCTCGCAGTGACCTCTTGTCGAGGATGAGGTGAGGACTTTTCTTGTTGGAAGCTAGGGCAGCTCTGTCCTCCCGCGCTAGGAGCGAAATCTTTTCAATCTTCTTGAATCGAAAACTCTCTTCTTGCTTTGGAACATGAGGTGGGGAGATTTACTTTTCCTTTTCGAAGGCTGGGGGGAGGACGAGATTTCTTTTTTTGAAGCCATTGAAGCCTGGGGAGAGCTCCACCCTTTCTTGAGCGTATGTTCTCTTCCGCCTTTCGTTGGAAAAGTAAGCGGAGTAGTCAGGATCTCGATCTTTCCCTTTGCTAGAGAGAAAGGAGGGGGTTTCTTGCCGACTGAGGGGTGAACAGAGCTCTCTTCTCTCTAGACTCTAGATAGTTTGGCAGGGCCTGTCTGCTTTTGTGAGATGGAGCTCTCTTCTTTCTCATGAACTTGGAGGAGGCTCTCTTCTTCTTTTTGTACGCTTGGGGAGCTCTGTCCTCTGGTGCTAGGAGTGGGAGCCGTTCATTCCTCTTCAGATAAAATGAAAACTTAGCAACAGGTTCAGGAATCTCTTCTAGAAAAAATCTTCTGTTGCCAAGACCAGCTGGGCTCTTTCCTTGTTCCAGAGGACGAGGTAGAGGGCTGCTCGTTTTGTGTTGAAGATTGAGAGGAGGACCGGACTCTTCTTACAAAGGTCAAGGGAGCTGTGTGCTCACTTTTTGAAATTAACTTTCTTCTATCTCTTGAAGGAAGGAACATGGGACGTCAAGGAGTTCTTCTCTCTCTTCTTGTCGATTAAAAGGCAGCGGGAGCTCTTTTCTTTCTCGTGAAGTTGGAATGGGCTCTCTGCTTCGTTGAGATGCTGCGGTGGAAGACCTTCCGGCAGATCTCTTCTTTTACGCATAGAGAAAACTTTGCCCATGACGAGGTAGAGGAGCTAGGTTCGTGTTTGAGACTGGAGGGGCTTTGTCTTGTTTTGCTTGGAGCGAGCTCCCTTCAGTTCGCTTCAGCGGAGACGGAGATTTACCAAGAGGTCAAAGAGTTCTTGTAGACAGCAACTGTCTTACAAGGTAGGTTGGAGGGAAATGTTTTCTTGCTTTGGAACATGAGGGAGGGGACTTGATTTGGGTTTTGAAGGCTGGGGGGAGAACCAGATGTCTCTTTTTGAGCTTGGGGGCCATTTCACCCTGTCTTGAACGTATGCTCTCTTCCGTTTTTCTTTTGAATAAGTAAACGGGATAGTCAGGATCTCGATCTCTCCCTTATCTAGACTAGACAGAAAGGAGGTCTCTTCTTGCCGACTGAGCGGCAAGCGGAGCTCTCTTCTTTCTCGATAGTTTGGCAGGGCCTGTCTGCTTTTGTGAGATGGAGCTCTCTTCTTTCTCGACAGTTTGGCAGGGCCTGTCTGCTTTTGTGAGATGGAGCTCTCTTCTGTCTCATGAACTTGGACGAAGCTCTTGGTTTCTTTTTGTCGAGGATGAGGTAAAGGACTTGCCTTCTTGGAAGCTAGGGGAGCTCTGTCATTGTGTAGCCACCGACTGAACATCACAGTCCACGAATAATGCGGATACATCCGGCTTATTCTAAGCGCAAGCACGGTGCTGCGCAGCGAGCTACCATAATCAGGGTTGGTTTTCCTCCTTGTTGAACGTTCTGTAGCCCCTGGCTGCACATCACAGGAAGCACATAGTCTCCGCACAGTTCTCGCCCGGTCTGCTGTGCGTAACATGGTTCTATGAAGTTCTATGTGTTACATGTTAGGGCATGCGCAAATGCTGATCCCAAACAATGTGTTCCGAATCAAGCGTGCAAAATGCTGTCGTCCTGATGGAAGGCTTTCCAGCCACTGACTGAGCGCCACAACCAGTATATGTTCTCCTAGAACATGGTATGTGGGCTATCATGCGAGGATATTTGCCAGTGTGTGTGTGTGGGTGCGTACTGTATGCTCTCACGTAAGCCCTTCCTGTAATATAGCACAAGGGACATGTCACATTATACGTAAAGGTTCCTGCCACATATATATATATATATGTCTTTATAAACATGTACTTGACCTTCTGTTTCGGATGCTACGGATATACACCGCTTGCACTCATCTGCCATCGGCATAGGCTCCACGCTTTCCATGTGTTCAGGGACACGCCACTGCAGCTGTGAACCCAGACAAGCTTACGGTTTGGGGTTCAGGGTGTAGGGTGAGCTTAACGGTTTCAATTACAAAACGTTTGTTCGAATTCGCAGCTCAGCAAGTTGCCAAGATGAGTTTGGCTTGCCGTGCATGTCGCGTGCTTCCAAGCTGTGCTTCCTCGTCTCGCAGCTTCGCCGGAGGTTGGTTCATCCTTAGTGACAACTTTTTCGGACTCGGTTTTTGAGAAGAACTCATTCTTTTTGAACAAGTGGTTTGTTTCGATTAAATTAGAAGTAAAAGCCTGAACTTCACGGATGTCCATGTTGCAGGTGCCGCCGCCGCATCGGTCTTGCGACAGCGGCCGCCGCGTTGGAAGCGTTCTTGGCCACAATCTTGTGGTTTCGAAATCAGGAGCTTCTGATAGAATTCCTCTTTTGCAGAGAGGCTTCGCATTTCATGTCATGTGTTTCCTTCAACTACTGAGTTTTGATCGGCATGGGTGCTTCTGATGAGCACAGGCTATCATCTCGTTGCTTCTGGAACTGGCTGTGCCGCAGCCAGCGAAACCTGGTAGCTGAATGAGTATGCCTTCCTTTTTTTGAACAATAGTACCGCCTATAGAACTGAGCACTGGCGCTTTTTTGTGCTTATGAACTCAGCAAGTGGGAGTTTCCGAAATTAGGGGTACCTTGTTTTGGGGTCCTTGTAATAAGGATCCTACTTTTTAGGGTACTATGTCAGGGTCCCTTATTTTCGGAAATTCCCAAGTAAGGAAACAGACGACGGCTATGCGCTCCAGTCTGACACTCCGACAAAAGCCGGAGGCCCGGACTTCCGCTGCCGCTCTTTGCGGTGTTTTTTCTTGGGTTCCCGTGAGCGTTTCTTAGGGATGCCTTTTTTTTCAGATTCTTTCATGTAGATGAGGGTCTATATGGGGTTCGATCATCGGGATATTAAGTGTAGAGGTTCTATTTCGCACGATTTTCAAGGGTTTTTGGATTGACGGGTCGGGTATCGTTGGGTCTTCTGCAACGTGTGCTTTCTTAGGAGGCAGTCAGAATTTCGATTCATCGGTTACGTTGTTGCACTCTCGGACATGCTTCAGGCACGGGCACTGCGCCGCAGCCAGTGAGATTCTCGGCGACGGGATCCTTTCATCCTGACTATAATCTTTTGGCAAGAAGGACCTTTCTCTTTGCCAGAAGCCGTGGCAAAGGGACACAGCCCAACTTGCAGCTAGTACGCGTTTGCGAGTTCAACTTTGTTAATGGTTTTGCTTGCAGGTTTTTGCTGTGGTGACTGCTTTGTAACTCGAGTAGTTTTGCCATTTAAACTTGTTGGTTTAGGTGCTGCTTTCACGATTCGCCGCGATTAATACTGATGTAGTTTTCATGAAAAATGCAATGTGAGTGGGTGTTATTATCATGAGTCGTATTTCCATTTGTGTCATTCTGTTTGTGTTTTTGTTTACGCAGGAACCCCGACCGCCGAAATCTCCAGCTTTCGAGAGCTGGTTCCAAGGGCGGATAAATGTTGGATCGTTACCCAAAACCCCTCTTAACAACCCTGAGGCCATAAACCAATATGACTGAAACCCTAAACCAATATGACTGAAAACCCTAAACCCCTATAGGGACCCGAAACCCTAAACCAATATAATTGAAACCCTAAATCACTAAACCCTGTCCTTTTCGGGTCCAGGCAATTGGATTTCGAAACCCGCAAGCTCTGAGTCTCGGAGCCCTAACTCCGCTTCTCGCAAACGTGGCCTTGTGCTAAAGGTGCAGCTCCTACTAGCAGCCTTGGTGGGCTGTGAGCAGGTGGCTGTTGTGTTTCGATTTCGGATGGGTGAGTGGCAGGCTTTTTGGCCAGAAGAATTTCAGCGGTTATGCTTTGCGCAGGCTTACCTTAACCCCTTAACCGCAAATCTATCCAAAATCCTAAACTTTTTCGGGCTGCGCCTGGCTTTGTCTGCGTCAGTCCCCAGCACTACAGTAGTTTGAAACAAACGTTTGTTGAACTGCGGCAACCATCACGACAACCACTGCCAAAGACCAATGCCAAGAACAAGGACGAGCACAAGAGCAAGAATACTAGCAACAGCAAAACATCAAGACAAGGAGCATTAGTAAGCACAACAGGACCGACAAATTTTACAAGAACAGTAAACAACAAACCTGACTCCAGTTAGAACTAGTATCTCGAACAACAACAAGAGCAAAGAGCAAAGAGCAAGGAGCAAGGAGCAAGGACCAAGGTGAAAGGACAAAATACAAGGAACACACAACAATGAACCACGACGCACATGCAAAACAATAACAGTAATCGTATCAATAACAGCCAATAACAACAGCACCAGCACCAACAGTAACAATAACACTGACGAGAATAATACCAGCGATAGCAACAACAATAGTAGCCAAAAAAATACTTATAACAATGACAACAGCAACTACGATAACAATGACAATAGCAGAAGCAATAGCAGCTTTTAAAGCAATAACAACATTAGCAACAACAGTTACAACAAGAAGTAGCAGTGTCAATACCAATAACACGGACAACTGACCGACACAACGACGAACAGTTGTAATCGCAGGAGCAAGGATAAGAACAAATTGATAACATTAAGCACAGTAAGACCAAGAGCAAGAGCAGGAACAAGAGCAGGAACAAGAGCCAGGGTCCGCAAGAGAAAAAGCAAGAACAAGAGCAAGAGAAAGAGCGAGAGCAAGAGCAAGACAAAGATTAAGAAAAGCAACAGCAACAGCATCAGCACCAGCACCAGCATCAACACGGTCACCAGCACCGGCACCTGCACCAGAGCCAATGCCAGTGCTATTGGCAGCAATGCCTTCAACGACAACAACAACAGCAGCAACTGCACGAACCAATTGAACAACGGTGACGTCGACGACGACAACGTCAACAACAGCAGCAATAACAACATTCAGCAGAGCTCGTGAGCAATGTAACCAATGATGACAGCCGAAACGATCAAAACACTGCTCTTGTAGCCTTAGCTGCTATGAGCAACAGGAGCACCGTTATGTGGCTAGGTTTTTTGCGTTTAAGGTCAGCAAGAAAAAGAGCAACATCAACAAGACGAAAAGAGTCAACACCAGGCGAGATTGAGCGAAGGAAGAGGCAACACCTGCAGAGAGCAGAACCACGGCTGCACCCAGGCGACGGCGCATTTTCTCGCCACGAAGCTACGGCTGCCGCCTATTCGGCGGATAGAGCTCCCCAGCCAAACAGTCTGGACTGTGCAGCTTTGAGTTCGGGGTCTGCAGGTTCGACATCCACGCAGAACGCGACGAGTGGGGTAGCCTTGCACCTCCCGTTGCGCGGCTGTACAGGGTCCGAGATTTTTTCCCATTTGCAGCATCTTTTGAGCCAGTTTGTTCAATGCGGAGGGCATGCCGGCATGCAATGTACGGTTGAGAGTATGACAGTATGTCACGAGCCAGGGTTCGTCCAGACAGGCAGCAGGTAGCAAGAGAGGCAGGAGCTTCAGTGTTGTCAGCTTTGCAGGTGTTGCTCTTAGGCTGAACAGAGCAGGTGACGGAGGCGACACACAGCCTTTTTGTACTCCTGGTCTCCATACCACCTCCAGTGCCTTGCAGGCTTCCAGTAGACTGCATGTGGAACAAGATTCAATTCGGAACCGGGCGACAGCTGCAGCACTCTTGCTCGCCAGTCAAACACCCCTAATCTCAGAGCCATGAAACATGCTGTGTTGGCTGCTGCACCCTGTAGCCCTGAACTCTTCATCCTGAGCCGAGACCCTCAAGGCGTTGAAATCCCAAGCAAGAAAACCCTAAACGCGAAACCCTGGACCCCCAAAATCCTAAACGCTAAACCCTCCGACCCCCAAACGTGCAAATCTTAAGCCGTAAACCCTAAACCTCTTAAGCCCCCGAATCTTAAGTCCTTAACCCAAGCCCTAAAACACCGAGAATCCTAAACCCTAAACTCTAAAGCCGCTAAAACCCCTAAAACCCCTTAACCCCCCAAACCCTCAACCCTAAACCCTAAAACCTTTAGATCCTTTAAAAGAACCCTCAGGGGAACCCTGAAAGGAACCCTAAAAGGACCCCAAAAGACCCTTAAAGCAAAATCCTCACTCAACCCCAAACCCTAAAACCTATAGATCCCTTAAAAGAACACCCAAAAGGAACCCTTAAAGGAGCCCTAAAAAGACCCCAACATCCCCAACCCTAAACCCCAAAATCTATAGATCCTTTAAAGGAACCCGTAAAGGAACCCGTAAAGGATCCCTGAAAGGAACCCTGAAAGGAACCCTGAAAGGAACCCTAAAAGGACCCTTAAAGCAAAATCCTCACTCAACCCCAAACCCCAAAACCTATAGATCCCTTAAAGGAACCCCCAAAAGGAACCCTTAAAGGAGCCCTAAAAGGACCCCAACATCCCCAACCCTAAACCCCAAAATCTATAGATCCTTTAAAGGAACCCGTAAAGGATCCCTGAAAGGAACTCTGAAAGGAACCCTAAAAGGACCCTTAAAGCAAAATCCTCACTCAACCCCAAACCCTAAAACCTACAGATCCCTTAAAGGAACCCCCAAAAGGAACCCTTAAAGGAGCCCTAAAAGGACCCAACATCCCCAACCCTAAACCCCAAAATCTATAGATCCATTAAAGGAACCCGTAAAGGATCCCTGAAAGGAACCCTGAAAGGAACCCTAAAAGGACCCTTAAAGCAAAATCCTCACTCAACCCCAAACCCTAAAACCTATAGATCCCTTAAAGGAACCCCCAAAAGGAACCCCTAAAGGAGCCTTAAAAGGACCCCAACATCCCCAACCCTAAACCCCAAAATCTATAGATCCTGTAAAGGAACCCGTAAAGGATCCCTGAAAGGAACCCTGAAAGGAACCCTAAAAGGACCCTTAAAGCAAAATCCTCACTCAACCCCAAAGCCTAAAACCTATAGATTCCTTAAAGGAACCCCCAAAAGGAACCCTAAAAGGAGCCCTTAAAGCCCCCAACACAGAGGTCACAGAGCCGCCGGCAGCCCTCAGCAGGCTACAGAGGCTCCCAAAGCCCGGAGAGCCCAATTTTCCGAAATGAAGGAATACCTTGTTATTAATGTTATTGTTCTTCTTCTTCTTCTTCTTCTTATAATTACTACTCTTTATTAGCATTATTCTTGTTATATAGATTGTGATTGTCATTGTTTTGAAGTCTTCTTCTTATTCTTACAACTATGTAACTATGTATTAGTGTTATTCGTAGTATGCATATCAATTAAGGAATATACCTCATTGTTGCTATTATTGCTATTCTATTATTGTTATGAGTAGTATCATGGTGATGATGATTATTATAAGTATTATGATTATGACTGTTGTTATTGGTATGATACTTATGATTAAGTCACAAGAGACAGAGGCTCCAAACAGCTTTTGAAATGCTCGGTTTCAAGAGATTGAGCTTCTGAATCCTCAAGAATCCCGGGTTTGGGGTTCAGGGTTCAGGGTTTTGGTTTCGGGGCCCAGGGTTTCTTAATGTTCTGTTGGACAGTTTGCAGGAAGAAAAAGCATCCGAAGCTCCGAAAGCAGCGTGGCTCTACGAGCCTTGCACTTCGCGGCAATTTACAATAAAGTAAGTACTAGTAGCTTAGTTACGGCCCCCACTCAGTAATAGTTGAATAATATTCATAATGTAGATATTTTAGGACCATTTAGGACGTTAATAGTAGCCCTATTATAGACTCTTACTGTATGGGGGCCGTACCCAGTAAGTAGCAGTCTTCCTCAGGGTTCTCCGTTATACTGCACAGTGCAAAAAAAGTACGGCACGATTCTAAGAAGGATCCTGAAAGGGACCTCGATTTAGAGAACCCATAGGCTCCAAAATTGGGTGTTTTCTAGGAGACCAAGAGCCCACTTTCTCTGCTGCCTGGGCGTAAAAAGCTAAGGCACCCGCATGTTCTCAGTAGAGTTGTGTAAGCCTATATTCTAAGCCTTCTGGTCGGCTAAACCCTAAACCCCTCATCCTTCCACCCTAAACCTCTAAACCTCTAGACCCCTGGACCCTTAATCCTGCCGAGAATCCCAAGAGTCTTCAGGATAACTGGCACGGCGACGGCACCTCGTTGGGAAGCTTGCGGTGAAGGGCCGTTTCGCTTCGGATGCCTCAATGCTGAGTCTGGGACGGTCCAGGTCTTCAGTCGGGTTGCATGTGTTGGGACGATGAAGCTGCGCTTGCAAGTCTGTCTCACCCACGGAGTCCTGAACAATCTCTCCGGCACCCTGAAGTGGGGGCGGGCTGTGATAACTGATAAGCGATCCCTACCCTAAACCCTAACCCCAAACTCCAAAACCCTAAACCTTAACCGCTAAACCATAGCTCCAAAACTTTAAACCCTAGCGCACTAGCTCAGGTCTTCACAGATGCCAGCGAGGAGCAGATCCGAGCCGTCGCTGCTGGCGTGAAGTTGCGGTGTCCTGTGGCCAGAGCCCTGGACTGCAAGGAGAAGAAGTGCCGGTTCCTTAAACCCTAGCATTACTATGATTGTTGCTGTTACCATTACTCTTGTCATGATAAGAACTGTACGGTACATGTTCAGGCCCTTCTCTTGCAGGATTGAGTTGGAATTCAATTTCAGCTTGGGGATGAGTCCTGATTCTGGCTGGCAGAGATTTCAGCTTCAGCAAAGATGTTTCCAGCGGCTGGCAGGGATTTTGCTCTATCTTTTCGGCAGATGGTCAGAGCACCTGATAGGCATGACGCAGGCATTTGCCGTTGTCGGCTAAGCAGTCTTTGGTTCTGGCTTTGTGACAGTATGCTACAGCGGGCCATGAGACGTGATAGTGAAGATGCACTGCTCAGGCATGATCATCGACTCTGGATGCGAGCGGCTTGCTCTCTTTTCAGGACCCAGAGAGCCCAATACCCCTTAATTAAGGACTGTAGCTTAAATCATAATATGAAGCCCTATATAATTTAAGCCATATTCCTTAATTAAGGAGTATTGGGCTCTCTGGGGAGCTGGGTTTCGGATCCAAGCCCCACGATACCTGCGCCCGAAGCCTTCAGATCTGGGCGTTAGCAAGTTCCTGATTACACTGGTACAGTCATCCTTTTGAAGCGCCTTGTCTGAGTCAGCTGATTCTTTCCGACCGTCGCAGTTTCGAAGCGAGTTCGTTCGGTTTTACCACAAATCCTCAAATCCATCTGAATTTTGACCACCTACCTGGATCTGATCACTTTCCTCACATGCTCACGTCGCGTCTCGAGCTGCAGATGTCCATCTTCTTGTGGCTAGCGGAGATCTTGTCAAGCAGATCCTACAAACTTGCAAAGCTTTGATAAAGCCACCCTAAGCCTAAGGCCTAACCTATACGGCCCTATACCCTACTCAAACCCTGAAGCTTGTCAACAGTGCCACACTTCGGAAGCCCAGGTTGGATGTCCGATGGGTGAAAGCCCAGGAGTGAGTTTTCTCGGCGGGCAGAAAAGCCGTGTGCCCCAAACCGGAATTGTGCAGGGTTTAGGGTTTAGGGTTTGGGTGTTTCTGTAGGTTTGGGTTGGGAGGGTTTCGGTGTCGGGAGAGGGTTGAAGTCTTCTTGGTGATGAGGTTCCGTGGTTCAAGGGCGGGGGCTCGGCAAGCCATGCTGCGAAGGCAATATACTTGAAGGCTCATGAGACTTAGTAAGTAAGGTTATAAGTAGCTTATAATTAGGATAACCCCACTTAGGGGACTTGTAACCCCAATTATAACCTACTTACAAAGTCCCATGATCCTCCAAGTACCTGTTGGACTGCACAGCGTCTCGAGCCCACGGAAGCCAGGCCGGCATTTACCGGAAGCTCATCGCCAGAGTGGCAAAGTAAGTTTTTGATATCTTTGAGAACAGACTGTGGTTGAATGCCTGCGCCCTGGTTCGGATGTTGGCATTGGCGCCTTGCTCCTGGCCTTTCCCGAGGCCCAAGCCTTTTGTATCCAAGATATCACATCGTTGTGTGACATGAATGGTAAGCACAAGCCACATAGAAGTAAGAAGAAGACCCTCCACTAACCCGGACATTCCAGTTTAGTTCCAAAACAGCTGTGAACCGTACCTGCCCTACCTTCCAAACCCGACACAACACTAAGGTCCCTGGGGCACAGGAGTTAGCACTGCATATTCCCCTCCCACCTCGAGCCCTTTACAAGTCCATCGCGCCAATTTTTTTTCAGCGTTTTCTGAGTGAATCCTCGAAGATCTGCAGTTTCTCGTGTCGTCGAAGCCTCGGCCGCCATGGTGGAAGAGATCACCTTTCAGAATGTGCGCTGCGTCGGTCAGGCAGCGCGGTGAGCATAACTTAGGTGTTCTCAGGTGTCAGGTTTTGGGATTGTCCATGTGAAGTTTCAGAGAACACGGGACAAATATAACACTACAGAAACGAAAAATGTAGGATCCTCAACACTCAGACCCCCCCAAAAAGGAATTCAGCGTAAACTCCAAAAGACTGCTTGGCCCTCATGGGACGCGGCACATGTTTGAGAAAATGGTGATCTGCTGCTCGAACATATCAGCAACTAGCCTTCTGTAGTCCGTCGGACACCCACCCTCAACCCTCAACCCTAAACCCTAAACCTTGCAGAACCCTAAGCCCTAAGCTCTAACCCAAAGCCCTAGACCAAAATTGTCTGTTGAGAGCCTGTGTTCCGCGGTTGCAGGGGCAAAAAACTCCATCCATCTATTGTTTGGCGCACTTTTGGGGGATGCAGATTCTCCGATGCGGTGTCGGCATCCAGAGCTTCAGGTTGGAGAGAAGCCTTCCGAAAACCCTCAACCCCTCAACCCCTGAACCCCTAGAACCCTAAACCCTTGAATCCCTAACCCCCAAAACCCCCAAAACCCTGAGTCAACAAACCTTAAACCCTAAAAGACAGCCGGAAAGATGAACAAATCTTCCCTATAGCCTCGAGGCTGGACGCGGCGCATTCCGCCTCGACGAGCGGCAGTGCCCTGGCTACTTTCTTCCACCTTTAAGCACACTTCCTCGAACTCCCTGTGCTTTAGATCAAGCTGGAACCTCGATGCTACCTGCTAAAGGGATCGTATAAGGGTTCTTTAAGTTACTTAGAGGATCATGGGACTTAGTAAGTGGGTTATAATTGGGGTTATATGTCTCCTATCTGGGGTTATCCTAATTATAACCTACTTATAACCTTACTTACTAAGTCCCATGAGCCTTTAAGTACCTTAACCCACCAAACTTTAGTTTTTTTTTAAATGGGTACCTGTTAGAAACCTTAAAATGGCATTTACGACCCTACAACAAAAGTAGGTTCTGGTGGGTTAAAGCAAACCCTAAAGAATGAGCCTCTTAAAACTTTGATATCACATTGACATGGCTATACTTTGCGACCGCCGTCGTTGTTCTGACCGTTCCAAACAGGTTGTCGTCTGAAGGCCGAGCTACATTATTCTCTGCTGTTAGACCGTCATCTTATCGGATTGTTCGGTATTTCATACTCGCTGTACTCTTACCGTACTGTTATACGGTTGTTATGTTTTGAAAATGAAACCATGTTAACGATTAATGCTAATCACATGGTTGGCAGTACCGACTCTCCCGGGGTGGCTGACCCGACCCCCGGGAGGATCTAGAAAGTAGATCCCCTAATTTGGGGCCCTATACTAAGTGTACTTTATAGGAACCCCCCATTAAGGGATCTACTTTTTGGATTCCTCCCCAAAGCCTTAAACCCTAAACCCTAAAACCCTATAGATCCCTTAAAGGGGCCCTTAAAGGAACCCTTTAAAAAGAACCTATTATTGAGGGATCTACTTTTTGGATCCTTCCGGGGGTCTCGGGAGCGGCTACCGACTGTGATGGACAGAAGCCTTCACCCACGGACCTTCGAAACCCATACCCACCTACATGTGGGTAGTTGTCAAAATTATGAGAGGCATCTACAGCAAATAATATGGGTTCTTGATAGTGGTAACTTAAATTGGGTGGTTGTCAAGATTAGGGTCCCTTTTTGGGTACCCTAAATATTAGGTGCAGTGCTATAATCAGGACCTAAAAAAAGGACCCTAATTTTGACGATCCACCCACAGGTCTTGAGGCTGAACTCCAAGGCCCAAAAGACCCGCCCCTGATGAAAACCCGAATCTAACCTTGAGCCCTACTTAGTGGATCATGGGACTTAGTAAGTAGGTTATAGTTGGGGTTATAAGTCCCCTAACTCGGGTTAGCCTAATTAAAACCTACTTACAACTTTACTTACTAAGTCCCATGAGCCTGCAAGTAAACCCTAAATCCCAAACCACTCTAAACCCAAAGCCCTAGAACCCAAAACCCTAAAACCCTGGACCCAAAGCCCTAGACCCAAAAGCCCTTTAAAACCCTGGACCCTAAACCCTAGGCAACAACCCGAAGCCGAAAGCCCCAAGTTACTTTAAACCCAAAGCCCTAAGCCACAAAACCCTGGACCCTAAATTCCTAAACTATAAACCTTAAACTCTAAACCCTAACCCCCCCCCAAAAAAAAAACCTGAACACTAAACCATAAAACCTCTGGCCCGAATCTCATGCCAGACTGGGCTGGAAGCGCGTCTCGGGACAGGGACAGGACTCTCAAAAGCCTCTCGGCTCCGCTCATGCAGGGTTTTCTTAAGTATATAAACTTGTAAAACACGACTATTATGCTACCATTAAGCTTGTGATACTACAGGGGGCTCTGCTGGATGTTGTCGGGGTTTGCTTGAACCTAGAGTTGTTTTATGAAGTTGTCCTTATAACTCTAACCCTTAAACCCACCCGAAACCCTAAACCGGAACCCCCAAACAAGGAATCCTAGTGGGCTCTGTCGTACGTATCTCGAGCTTCTCGGTGTTGAGGCTTTCTGGGTCCCACTTGGGATCGCCTTTAGGGTACTTACTGCGAGGTTCCTGAGTCAAACCCTGTTGCCTTTTTTATTTAGGGGTCTCCTTATTGAAACAGAAAATTGGGAAAAAGGGTACTCTTATGATTAAGGGGTTGCTGCGGAACCTAGATGATAGGTCTTCCTTTCTACCTACTGAGTCCCCTGACCCTCCAAGCAGAGAGCTCAAGACCCCTTGATTCAGGAATGTGCGTTGTTTGTTAAGGGGAATTCATGTATATGCACTGTGTTGTAAGTGGAATTCAGGAATATACTTTGTTTTACAATATACAATATGATTTAAACTATATCGTGAAGGGTTGCGAATCGAGAGTTCGCACTTTGCTAGGCTTCCTCTTCGATCGCGAAAGGAGTTTAGGCTGGCTTTGAGGCTTTCCATTTTCTTCAGACGGCTAATCGTTGGTCGTACTGTTCAGGTGCCGCACTGTTTAATCCCGAAACGTTACCGAAGAGCAGTGTGATTTTGTTCGTTTCAAGATCCAGATATAGACGTGCTATATCTGAACGACGACTCGGAGGCTACAAAACACACCCGCCTCAGCTCTAGACCTTGCGAAAACGGTCCCAAAGCTCCGTGTGGTATGCACACAAGTTTTGCTCAAACCTTAAACCACAAACGCCCCGACTCTGAATGCTGAGACCGAAATATTCTTGTAATGTCTATTGGAGTCTGAGGTGTTGTATCCAGGGTCCTGCTTTAGTTCTCCACGCGCGTAAAACTCCTTGGGAATCTGTCGCCATATGTATTGGCAGAGAGAGAGAGAGAGAGAGAGAGAGAGAGAGAGATAGAAGCTTTGTTTTCCGTATAGACACTTAAGTACCCTTATAGTATCATGGTCGATCCGTGCGCTATACTCATTGTACTCTTATGCTGGTTCGAGAGTCGGCTCTTTTCAACACTCGTGCTGCGACATTTCGTAGCAAGAACTCAACCCTCAACCCTAAACCCTCAACCCTCAACCCTAAACCCTCAACCCTCAACCCTAAACCGGAACCCAAAGCCGAAGCACACCGCTCCTGGCAGGCAGCCGATGCAGTGGGCAGGGGATCCTGGTCCGAGGGCTTCGGGTTTAGGTTGAGGGCTTAGGGTTTAGGGTTGAGGGTTTTAGGGTTTTAGGGTTGAGGGTTTAGGGTTGAGGGTTGAGGGTTTTAGGGTTGTTGTGGTTTTGGTGTGTCCTGCGCAACCCGAAATTGAGCATTGCCTGGGCCGCGGAGGCCCATGTCATACCTTACAGGAGCCTTACAGTACCTTTATAGTCCCTTATGGAACACCCTTATAGCACCCAAAAGTGCCCATGTTGTCCCTCACAGTAAGATTTAACAATACCTTAAACCCTTAACCCTAAACTAGACCTTTAGTAAACCGAGAGAACCGAGAGCCCAATACCCCTTAACTAAGGGAGATGCCTTAGGACATAAGAGGCTTCATATTATGATTTAAGCTGTGCTCCCTCTACAAAGCAGGACTCAACCCTTATAAAGGAGCCCTAGCTGAAGCTCTATTCCTTAATTAAGGGGGTGTTGGGTCCCTCTGGGCCTCGGCTCTCCGTTCTTCCCAGAGACTCTAACATCCCTGAATTCAGGAATATACCTTAAACCATTTTAGGGATCCTACTATAATTTAAGGTATATTCCTTAATTAAGGGATATTAGACTCCCCTAAACCCTAAACCCTATACATCCCTTAAAGCATCCCTTAAAGGAGCCCTAGGTCCCTAGGTATTCTTTAATTAAGGGATATTGGAGTCTCTGGGTTCGCTTCGGCGAGAAAACCGAGGCCGGCTCGGGCCTGACGCAGGCCGAGTGGTCGGCAACGGCGGGCGGAGGACCGGGTACCCAGAGACTCCAATATCCCTTTAATGAAGGAGTAGCTAGGGTTAGGGTTAGGGTTCCTTTAAGGGATCTATGGGGCATAGGGTGAAGGGGACTCCAAAAACCCTGAATTAAGGAATATTCCTTAAATTATGGTAGGATCCCTACTGTAATTTAAGGTACATTCCTTAATTGAGGGATATTGGAGTCTCAGGGTACTACAGGGGTTATGCCTTAAGGGTAGGACAAGGGAGACCGTAAGGGTGCTATCATGGTTCTACGTTAGTACTTCAGCGGGGCTTGGAGGGTCGGGGGGACGTAGTAAGAAGTGACTTCAGAGACTCGCAAGTACCACATTCCCAATCAGAATCCCTTTTGGGGTAATCATTTGTAAGTCTACTCCTTAAACCCTAAACCCTAAACCCTAAACCCTAAACCCTAAACCCTATACTATCTACCTACTTGACAAGACCGCCGAGCCTCCAAGTAGTTTGGGTTGCAGGGGTCACCCCCGAGACTCCCCATAAGGATACTGTCATGGGTCTATGAGGGTTCTATACGTGTACCATACAGGACCGTAAGGGTACTATAGATACTATAGTGTCAGTCTGCGGGTCTAGAAAGAACTGTAGGGGTACTGAATAGGTACCAGAAGGGTACCACCCTGAAGACAAATCAAGCTTTCGAGATGTATGATGAGCGTCTGCTGGTGTTTCGGAGTGTTCATGCAATCTTTTCGGAGTTGAGCTTGCCCCAACATAGAGGGTTTCGGCATTTACAGCTTCGACTCGTTTTTTCAGGCTGAATCTTTGGGTGTGTATGTCAAGACAGTGTTGTCGAGTTTGAGGTAGACAAGTCCAGTCTTTCGTTGCTCTACTTTTCCAACCGGCGATTGTTAAGCATTTCCTTTGACTGATCAATCTGCGGAGGTTTGTGGGTATTCTGACAACTTTTTTGCGCCTTAGCTTAGCACAGCAGGTATCCGAGTCTGAGTAGAACTCGCTTGCTGAGGGCCTCCCCAATCTCTCAGAGACTCCGACGTGCTTACAGGGAGAGAGTGAGCTTCCATCCGGCGAGTTCTTGAACCTCTGGAAAAACCCATGAAATCTTTCAGAACCCTCTCGTAGAACCCTTACCAAAGACCCAGTTAGAGCGTTTCGGAACCCTGACTGAGAGAGCCTTCATCAAAGGGTTGCTACGGTTGATGATATAAATCCTGCAGTACCCATAGTAAGGAATATACCATAATTCCCATAGTTTAGGGTCCTTAAGGTAATCCAGGATTTTTTTATCATAACCCTAGACCCTAAACCCTCTTAAGCCCTAAAACCCTATAGATCCCTTAAAGGAGCCCCTTACAGGTACCCCTATAGATCCCTTATATCATCAACCTCCCTTTGGTAATTGGGAGTTTCCAAATATAGGGGACCCTAATTTAAAACTGTACCGCAAATAGTCGGAGCTTTATTATAAGGACCCCAAAACAAGATATCCCCAGTATGCAGGACATGGTATCCTGAAGCTGCACTTCGGAGCAGCTCGGGCCCCGGGGAGCCGGAGACTGGGGCTCCAGCTCAGCCTGGGGTTCCTTTCAGGGTTCTTTTAAGGGTTCCTTTAAGGGTTCCTAAAAAGGGATCCATAAGGGCTCTATAAGAGGGGTTTTAGGGATACTGTCCCGGTGTCTGAAGGGTTGAATTTAGGGGCCTTAAAAATTAGAATAGGGTTTGGGGGGGTTCCTTCTGTAGTACTAATTATAATACTAATATACCGCCAAACCCTGTTCAAATTATCTAATGGTTTAGTGTGTCCCTATATGAGTGTTTAAGGTTTCGGTGTATCTGAACCCTTGATCTCGCTGTCCTCTGCGTCTTTCTTTCGCCTTCCTCTGAGCCCGCAGCCCCAAACGCTAGCCAGAGGCTGTTCCCATAAAAACTGAATCAAAACTACAAAGAGGCCCTGGACCTTAAGCCCCAAAAACCCTCCACACCCTAAACTTACCTTTGGTTAGTAGGGAATGGAGGAATGGGGTACAATTATAACAACTATTACTACCATTCTTCCATTCCCTACTAACCAAAACTAACCCCTATGGTAGTTATAGTAGCCCTTATAGACCCCTTTAAAGGAACCTTATTCTAATTCCCTACTAACCAAAGGTAAGTAAAGCAGAAGAAGCCCCCCCAAAGCCGACCGTGATCCAGGACATCGTCCGCTTCGCAGACCTGGAGCCCAGCTCTTTTCAGAAGCTCAAGGCGCGTGTCTTGTGGGACGACGGCCGGCATACTTGGAGGGTCGGGGGACTTAGGAAGTAGGAAGTAGATAATAAGTAGACCTATAAGTACCCTGAAAGGGTTCCTAATTGCGCTTATGATACTTATAAGTCTACTTATTATCTGCTTACTATGTCCCCCGACCCTCCAAGTAGGTCCAGGGGCTTGTTAAACCTAAGCCCAAAGCTTTACGACCCTGAAACCTTAATGCTAAACCTTAGAGACCCTAGACCCGTGGAGTTTCGGGGTTTAGTGTTGCAGGTTCGCTCTAACGCATATACTAGGATCCTCCTCATGAGGATCGTTCGTGAGAGACCGAACTGCCTGCCAATCCTACCATGATCATTGCCGTTGTGCTTCATGTGATCGCTCTCCTTGTTGTCTTTGTTATCGTTCTGATTTGTAGAGTTTCTGATCACCATTGTCGATCTTGGTGATCCCGATTATGCTTGATGAAGAAGGTATCTCTGCTTCTTACCCATGGCGTTCTAGATGTCGCGACAACTACCACTGTCAATATTCTTGGGCTTGGGCTCGTCCTGACGGTTCAGGTCGTGCACATCACCAACATCCCTACCGTGCCTCTGTTCCTTCTCATTGCTCTCAGTTTTAGTAAACCCTGAATTGTAAACACGTTGTAACTGGGGTTACAAGTCCCCCATGTGGGGTTATCCTAGTTACAACCTACTTATAGCCTTACTTACCAAGTCCTTTGAGCCTTTAAGTGAACCCTAGACCCTTAAATTGAAACCTATGATATAACCCTATGGTACTCAAAAGGAACCCTGAACCTTACTTAGTAGACACGAAACTCTTAAAGGGAACCCGCTTATGGACCCCCATAGCACCCGTAAAAGGAACCCTAAACCCTACTAAGTCCCATGAGCCTTTTAGTAGACACGAAACTCTAACACCGAAGTCTCGAGACCTGCCATAGAAAAGGAGGTAAAAAAAGGCCCAACGCCGGTTTGGGGTTTAGGGTGTAGGGTTTAGGGGTTTAGGGTTTTGGGGTTTAGGGTTTAGGGCTTGTATACCCTTTCGAAAGAAACTCAATTGGGAGTCCGAAAATTAGGGGTACCTTATTCTGGAGTCCTTATAACAAGGATCCTACTATTCAAGGTACTATGATAGGGTCCTCTAATTTTCGGAAACTTCCAATTGAAGCTCCGATGATGACAGGAACATCTGAAGGAGTGCTTCAAGGTTCAGCTTGAGGAGCAGAAGCCATCCTCGGTGGGCCGGGACCCTGTGCGTTCTCGGACGGCTTGGGGGTATATACAGAAATACATATGTACATCTGTACATATATACGTACATACATATATACATATATACATATAGACATATATACATATAGACATATATACATATAGACATATATACATATATACATATACACATATATACATATTTGCATATGTACATATAGACATATATACATGTATTCATATACACACATATACACATATATGCATGCATATATGCATGCATATATGCATACATACATGCATGCATACATACATACATACATGTGTATATATATATATATATACATACAAATACATAGACATAGACATAAAAAATACATACATGCATGCATGCATACATATATTGCGCTGTATGTGTAAAGATGGCTTTCTCAAATCTGCACGGGCCCCCTGAAGTTTCAGAAGCCGGTGATTTTTAGCCCCTTCGGAAGTTTCAAAGAAGGCAAATAGGGACATAGTGAAGGTACCCCACTGAGGGTACTTGCAATTTGTCCACTGGGCCTTCAAGTTGCTCCGAGTTGGGAGGGCATGCATCTCGAAGACCTGGCCCTGAACACCACGCTTTTCCATACTCCTGCGGTAGTTCCATCCATTCTTTCACATCCCCATCGTCCTTTTGCATGTACTCCACACCATGCCGGCAACCGCAATTTCCGAAAAATCTGGCCCCTGTTGCAAAGAATTCAGTCAAATTCTTTCGCTTTTGATCCCTAAACCCTAAACCTTAAACCGTGCTCCTTGCTGAGGTTGGTCTTGGGGCGAGCTCGAGCCCGTCTCTCAGCAGATTCCAGGTTTAGAGAGCAGCTGTCGCGCTTGCGTCTTAGACCCTAAACGCTGAGCACAAAACCCTTAAACCCTAAACCCTAGACCTTACTTATGACATGTCAATGGGAGGGGCAGTCTGGGTTTAGGGCTTGGGTCCGAAGTTGAGTCGTAGCTGTGCTGTGCTCTTTTTCCATGCTTTGGGGTTTCGCCCCCCGGACTGCGATGCCTCTTGGGGTCACGATGTTCGTTCGGTCCACGCAGATCCATCGCGCACACGCCTCTGAGAAGAGCCTTCGTGTCTAAGCTTCCTGGGGGCCGGTAATGCTGACAGGATCCAAGAAGTAGATGGGGTTCCTATCAAGTGCGCTCTTGGTAGTAGCAGATCCCGAAATTAGAGGATCTACTTTTGGATCCTTCCGGGGGTCTGGGATTTGGGTTGGCCGTGCATTGGGGATAGCCCCAAACCATGGAGCCCTGTTGGCATAGCCTGGCCTCCGAACCCGGGGATCCGCATGCAGAAGCCACTACAGAGGGCAAGCCAAGAAGCAGCAAAGGTTTGAGGCTTAGCGGTAAGCCGAGGGCACAGCCACAAGACTCAAGACCGAGTGCCGATTCCCGAAACCATCGTCATGAACCGACTTAGCTGCAACTTAACCTTGCAGTGCAGCTTTCAAGCAGTGTCCAATCTGGGTGGGATCAGTCTTTCGAAACCGGAGCACTTGCTTTTCCTGTGAGCAGCCGGGCGGACGTCCCATCCCAGCTCACCATTGAGCCGTTGCCAGCAGGCTCAATGGGGAGAAGTCCCTGCGCTTGATGAGTGGCCTCGACAACGACAGGCTTTAGCGCTTCCCTGTTTATGTGAACACAGAGTTGTGTTTATGCCGAACACTCGGCATACAGGGCTTCGTCGGGAACCATTTCATGTGACGCGGGGGCGTGCTCTTTTCTCGTTTGGGCCGGGTGTTCGGACGCTGTGGCTGCAGGCTCCCAATTGCACAGAGGCTTCAACTACTTGGAGGGTCGGGGGACTTAGTAAGTAGGTAGTAAGTAGACTTATAAGTACCCTAAAAGGGACCCTAATTGGGGTTATGGTACTTATAACTCCGTAAAATAACCAGTTACTAAGTCCCCCGACCCTCCAAGTAGCAGGCTTAGGGCGAGGTTTCGCGTTGCAGCTTTCTAGCACATTCAGACCTCGTCGTAACCATGGTCTGGTTGCTGACTGATATCCGACATACAGCATGTCTGGTTTAGGGTTTAGGGTTTAGGGTTTAGGGTTTAGGGTTTAGGGTTTAGGGTTTGTTGTCGTAAGTACCTGAACCAAGTAGGTCTTACACAAGGTGGAGGCTGATGTGGAGTTCATGATTTGACCCCCATAATCACAACCGGCGCAGGAAGTTCCCAAACACTTCAAGTAAAGTTTGAAGCCCTTTAGCTTAAACCCCAAAGCCCAACATCCCAAGCCCCGTACTCACAGTGCAAGCCTTTCACCCGGCATCCTAAACTCCTAGCCTCAAACCCCGAACCCTGAAAACATAAGCCCCAAACCGTAAACCCTGAACCCCAAACCCTAAACCCTAAACCTTGTGGCTCCTGCATAAGACTCAACGCTGCGCCAGGGCCGTTGCCTTGGAGGTTGACATGGCAGAGGTCAACCAGGCTCCGACGGTGCACTATAGAATGTGTGTGTGTGTCTATATATATATATATGTATATGTATACACATATGAATATGTGTGTGTGTATATATATATATATGTATAGGTAGGCAGGTAGATATGTGTGTGTGTGTGGGTGTGTATGAATGTCAACATTAACACATACTTACAGGTATGTGATATGTTCATTTAATCAACAGGCTATGTTTCGAAATCTTTGGCACTGAACTGACTGGCGGCTCTCGACCGGCTGCATGTCCAAGACATGGAGGTGGTCGTAAGGCCCGTGCTGCTGGACCAACACACGTCTTTGGGTTTTTGGGTCCCGAACCCTAAACCTTAAGCGCGAAAGAATGGGCTTCGAAAGTGTATCCGTGTCCACCCAGTGTTGAGCTCAGAGGGCTGGTCTTGTCTTGTTGTGAGATTTGGGGGCCCTTCGCCCTAAACCCGAGAACCCCACGGGCTTCCAGCTCTGCTGCTCGCAGGATTAGGGGTTATCAGTATTCATAGTCTTATTATGGCTATGATGACTATTATTAGCATTATGAATATTATGGTGCAGCAACTGGGGGTGACATGGTCGCCCCTCTCCGTAGTAGTCCTACGTGCGAGCTGGAGCTTTCAGTAGGAGTCGGAATATATGAATGTCCAAAATACCTCCTTATAGTGCCTATATACATACAGTATACCATAACATACAGCTGAAAACTCTCTCTAAGAAGCCGCCCCTATGTGACTCAGATCCTCTGATCCTGAAGGTAGGTCCCGACAGCCTGATGATTTCTCATCTCCTAAGCCTAAACCCCACTTAGATCATGGGACTTAGCAAGTAGGGTTCCTTAAAAGGGTTCCTTTAAGCGATCCTATAAGGGTTCTATAACGGGGAGCTTACGTTACTTAGAGGATCAGGGGACTTGGGAAGTAGGTTGTAATTGGCGCTTAGCGTTTAGGGCTTAGGGCTTGGGGTTAAGGGTTTAGGGTTTAGTAGGTTATAATTGGGGTTATAAGCCCCCTCAGTAGGGTAACCCACTTCTAGCATTACTAAGTCCCACGAGCCTTTAAGTAAACCCTAAACCTTTAAAAAACCCTAAACCCTAAACGGTAAATCCTGAAACCCCAAGCCCTCAACATTTCTCCGTTTCGAGGTGGCCTGTGCAGGCAAAAACGAGCTGAGCCTGGAGCCTTGCTGGCGAGTTTGGGCATCGATGGGCTCCCCCCAAACCCAGACTCTCATCCCCCTGAGTTAAGGAATATACCGAGGGTTCCTTTAAGGGATCTTAAGGAATATACCGAGGGTTCCTTTAAGGGATCTAGAAGTCGATAAGGGTTCCACCCTAATACGGATCCCTTTCAGGGTACAAATAACTCTACTTGTTACCTACTTACTACGCTTTCTTAACCCTCCAAGTTGTAGCCATCCTCTCAGGCCAGCATAAGAGTCATGAGGGTGCCTGTAGGGTTCGTAGTTAGGGCTGAGCGATTGCGTGATGCAAGAAGCCCCACCCACATACCGGAGACTCCAGTATCCCTTAATTACGGAATATTCCTTAAATCATATAAGGGATCCTACTACTTTCAGGTATATTCCTTGATTAAGGGATATTGGAGTCTCTGGGTAGAAGCCCACATCCAAGCCCCACGACTCAAACCTCCTGCTCCTGGCTCAAGCACACCAAAAGCATCGATTTCAGCTTGTTCAACAAAAGGAGCTTTCGCCATGTTCTGCTGTGGCAGCAAGTCTTCCGTCGAGGAACCCCAAACCCTAAAACCCAAACCCTACACCCCCTAAACCCTAAAACCCAACCCCAAACCCCAAACCCTAAACCCTAAACCTTAAAATCCTAAACCCTGAACCCTTAAACCCTAAACCCTAAACCCTTAAACCCAGAACCCTAAACCCTTAAACCCTTAAACCCTAAACCCTGAACCCTGAACCCTAAACCCTTGAGGAGCCCCAGCGCCTGACAGACTACGAGCTGGCCGCGCGGCTCCAGGCCCAGGAAGATCGCCGAGGTCGAGGCAGGGAGGCCCTTTAAAAGGGGACCCTTAGAGGATCATGGGACTTAGTAAGAAATTGTAGGATTCCTTTAAAGGGATCCTTCAAGGCATCCTATAAGGAGGAGTTTATGTTACTTAGAGGATCATGGGGCTTAGTACGGGTTAGGATTCCTTTAAAGGGCTCTTTTAAGGGATCTATTACGGGTTCCATAAGGGGGAGTTTAGGGCATGGGGCTTAGTAAGAAACCCTAGGATTCCTTTAAAGGGCTCCTTTAAGAGATCCTAGAAGGGTTGCATAAGGAGGAGGAGTTTAGGGAAAGAGTATCATGGGACTTAGTAAGTAGGTTATAACTGGCGTGAGAAGTCCCCGAAGTGGGGTTGTCCTAATTGTAACCTACCTATAACCTTACTTACTAAGTCCCATGAGCCTCGAAGTACTTCTGGTTTTCTTAAAGGACCCTATTGAGACGGCCTGAATCCCTGCCAAGCGCCCCCCTAATCCTAACTCCGAGGCCAGCGCCGACAGCCTCCCCGAGACGTGGATTGGGGCACAGGCTGGCTTACATGGGGTTTACTGAAGGGTTGCGTTAAGAAGGGGACATTTGGGGTTGCATCGGGTTTACTGTAAGGGTTACTTTAGGGGTGTTACCGTATAGGGGTTAGTTTTCAGGGGTAACTATAAGTTACTATTTGGGCAGAGGCTCGGCTGGACAGCGCCTGGGTGGTGCGGCAGCGCCCCAGCAAGACAGGCGGCAGCTGCTGGCGGAAGCCGCACAGCGACCAGGTTCCTCAGTAGTACTCTTTTGCCCTTTTTCCTGTTGGCTTCCCCAAAATACCGAGCAGTCGGAGACAGGGTATCCCTATCATGTAGGGGCTACTGGAGAACCTAGGCGACGCCAGCTTGCTCCGAATGGAATCTCGAAGGCTCGTGCTGCTGAGCTCTCCGCAGAGCAGCAGAAAGCGGAGCTTATCGGGCGCCTGACGGAGCAGTACCGTAGGTTGGGCGAAGACATGCCTATGGGCCTGAAGCTGGGCTCTGTGGAGCAGCTGAAGAAGCACCTGGAGATGCTGAGAAGCCGCGAGCGCTAGCCGCTAGCAGCTCGAAGTGGCAAGAAAGGGCCGATAGGGGTCTGTAAAGAGTTATTTTTTGCCCCGAATGTATAGCTGGGCGGTATGAAGGTGCTGCCCATCAATTTGCTGCTTATGTACAGGTCGTGTACAGGGCTTGTGCCCAGCTTTTGAATTCTGGCTCGGGAATCAGATCCGTAGCCACGTTGGGCGCTGAAGCCATCACTGTAAGGATGTGCACAGGATTCAGAATTTGCTTCACATTGCCAGCTTTGGCGAGCCAGACAAAAAGCAGCATTCGACGTGCTGAATTGTTCTGCTGGTAGCTTGCTTGAGTCGTTGTTGTGTTTTTTTTGAAGAGGCCGTGGAGGACAGCTGCTGAAGGATACACGGCTCGGTTTGAGGTCGTTCTAGATTAAAGGGAACTCCAGAAAGTTGGAATATGGAATAATGGCAGGATCCCCTATATTTTACCTTAAAGGGACTATGATAATGATATTCCAACTTTCTGACTTCTACTGCCCAGAGACTCCAATATCCCTTAATTAAGGAATATACCTTAAATTATATTAGGGATCCTACCATAATTTAAGGAATATTCCTTAATTAAGGGATATTGGAGTCTCTGGGTGTAGGCGCCCTCCCTAAGCCTGATCTGATCGAATGTCGCGGCTCTTGCCTGCCCTCGCTCGCCAGGCTCCAGAATCGACCAGACGAGGCGTGGCCTTACTTTTGTTTACTTCGCTGAACACGTGCTTTTTCTTTCTGCATTTGGGTATATTGCTTTGAATGCATTCTTGCTTTCTGTGGCTATCCGCAATAAACTTGAGCACAAGGAGGGATGGGAGCTTTGTTACAGGTCCGCTATTTCAGCGTGTTTCTGGGTTCTAGATTTGCACTTGTCGCATGCGAAAGCTTAAACATGAGATGCTTCTGAAATGTCCCCTTCTTGTATTGGTAGCAAGCTGTAGCCGCAGGTTCTCATTAAATATGAACCAGAGAGTGCGCGTGTTGCCTCGTGCTGCGCATACGGCCGGGATTCGTGTCCAAATTAACCGTCTTCGTTTCCGGCATCGGTCGTTCAAGAGACATCGTCATTAGAGAGTCTTGTTCGGTGCCTTTGCATCTTCTAGCTTGCAGGGCGATTTATTGACGTACTGCAGATTAAGAATGGTGTTTCCGAAAACAGGGGACCCTATTATAGTACCCTAAATGGCACCCCAAAAAAGGTACCCCTTATTTTCGGAAACCCCCAACTAGGTCCCTAGATCTTCTGCTACCCGCTTTTTATTTTGCAGGCTTGGTTCAGAAGCAGCGATCTTTTGTTGTTTTGGGGCCTTGGGTTCTTAAACTGTCGAAAGCTTCAGCTCAGAACCCTAAAGCAAGTCCCAAGCCCTAAACCCGAAGACCCTAAGACCCTAAACCCTAAACCCCCCAAACCCCCTAAACGCCCTCAACCCCCCAAACCCCCCAAACCCCCTAAACCACCTGAACCCGCCTACACCCATCTGAGCCCCCCAACCGCCCGAAGCCCTGCGAGATGCTCCAGTGCATCCGATTCTTCGTGCCATCCGGCCATGGCCCCTGCTGGAGATCTGTGGGCTGCGGTTGAGAACGGAGGAGTCTGAAGAATAGGTATCAATATCCCCCCTCATGTAGTTGCCTGTGTAGGTTTGCTGTGGTGATACGATATTAAATGCACCAACAGTCTACTCGGATTATCTAGGCCTTCGCACCAGCACCCCTGCTTCCCTGCTGATGGGTAGTGGGGGTGCTTTCTGCCAGTAGGTTTTGACCCCTGCTTCCCGGTTGCTGCTGCAAAAGCAGGAGTTTGCTGAGGGCTAGTGGCATGCTTTCTGCTAGAAGTACTTCGGGTTTGAGGCTTAAAGGTATGGGGCTTACGTGGTTTGAACATTGTTATCATCGTGATGGCTGTTGCTGTTAACCACTGATCAGTCTTATCGTTGTTGCTCTTGTGGTTTGCAACGCCATACCTTAGAAGCTGCCCCCACCCTGTAATAGTGGTATAATAGGAATATAATAGGGCCCTAATAGAAACCTTATAGTCACTATTACAGGGTGGGGCCAGCTTCTAACCCAAGCCCGAACTCCGAAACCAAAAACTTTAAGCTCAAAAACTTCAACCCAAACGCCGAAACCTTTGTTAGTCCACTACTAATACTAATACTACTATTAATACTAATACTAGTATTTTTGCTAATACTAATATTAGTACTAATACTAACAGTAATACTAATACTATTATTAATGCTAGTACTAGAATTCGAGGCGAGGGTGGTGGCTCTGCGGAGAGCTGGCGAGACGAGCTTTCCAGGCCGCTGATTTTTCCGGGTTTTGAAGATTGGGAGTTTCTAGGGGGTACCTTATTGTGGGGTCCTTATAATCAGGATCCTACTAACTATTTAGGATACTATATTAGGGTCCCCGAGTTTCGGAAACTCGCATTTATTCGTTTAGGGGTCCTTTTGAAGGTTACTCTAAGGGCTATATCAAGGGTTCTATGAGAGTTTCAGGGTGGTTTGGAGCATGTGGGTACAAAAATAATCATTATAGTAATCATCATAAAAAAATATAAAAAGCACATTACAAATATCGGTTTCACAGCGTGTCCTGCCAAGGCCCAGCGCACCAAGCAAGCTTTGAAGATCATGCCTCCGAGAGTCTGTTCCGTGGTACTGGGCTATCTGGGATAGCCGTTTCTTGACAGTAAACGCATACTAAATGTATTTTTCCAGCGGGGAGAGGGCTCGAGGTTCATACCCCAAGGAGGGGGGGTTTTCCAGACAGAAGCCTGAGTTGAAGCCATACGAGCCGCGGAGGCTCTTGAACCGAGCAGGCCCGAACACTCAGGAAAGCTTTCGGGGTAGCAGCCCGGAACTAGACCAACGAGCTTTGGTGACTTAAGCTGTAATCCTGACTCTAGACTGGTACGTCATATATATATATATATATAAAGCTATTGATATGTATTTGTTAGATTGCATGGATGTACGTATGCATGAATGTATGAAGGTATGAATGATTGGTTGAAGGAGTGAACGAATGAGTGTATGTATACATGTCAATACAGATAGATAAACAGATGGGTGGATACGCAGGGAGACAGATAGTTAGGTTGAGTTAGATCGATAAATGATTGTATAGACAGATAGATAGACAGACAGGATCGGTAGATAAACAGACAGACAGACGGACAGGCGGGCACGCAGACAGGCAGGCAGGTGCAGGTAGTCACGCAGGTAGTCAGATCGACAGATAGACAGACAGACAAATAAACAATTGGTCAGCCAGATAGATATTAGTAGGATAGATAGGATCAGGTAGGACTTCGACACTGGGACAACTTGGGTTTGAACTCTGAAGTCTTGGGAGGCTGGCGAAGACCTCAGATGGGCAAGTGCTGGCGCATCTGCAGGAGCGCTGCTTAGGGTGCGGATTCGGACCATGATCATGCTCAGGATTTGAGGCTTGGAGGTGTCGGGTATTGGCAAGTAAGAAATTTTCTTACTTGCTTTTATGCATCAGTGTTCCTTGCTTTGACGGTTTTTCGGAATTCAGGAGGGCATTGTCTCCGGATATCTTGTAAGGATTCTTAAGAGAACACCAAAGGAAAAGCTGCAAGGCAGCAGCTGTCGAGGCGCTGAGGCTTCAAGCAACCCCTGAACTTAGGTAGCTGAGTGGATGCACTTTACACTTTTGGGATAATATTACCCAATATGAAACTAAAGATGTACACTTTTGGGGCTTATGAACTCAGCAACTAAGTGAATGCTCTAGACCACATCCGCCGATCCTAGAAGCCCCGAGCGAAGGCAGCAACAGTCGCGGCAATAGTACTACTGTTACTACTGGTATCTACAGGCTCATGGGTCTTAGTAAGTGGCTTATGATTGGGGGCACAAGCTCCCAAACTGCTGTTATCCTAACTATAACCTTACTTACAACCTTGCAGACTAAGCACCATGAGCCTGTAAGTAGTGGTCGTGGCAGTAGAAGCGGCAGTTGCAGTGCGAGTGGCATTGCGAGTGTGAGTGGCAGCGGGGTGGCGGGAGTGCAATAGGAGAGGTAAGGACAGGGGTAGGGGTAGAGGTAGTGGCAGTGGTAGTCCTCCATGGTGGTGGTGGTGCTGGTGCTGGGGGTAGTGGAGGTATGCAACAGCGCAGCAGTAGCAGCGGTGAAACTATGGTACTATTGTTGATGGACAATTCATGAATGACCCTAAGGACTCTAAACTATGGGAACTATTATGGTATGTTCCGTATAATGGGTAATGCGGGATTTTGTCCATCAACAGTAGTGAGACTCATGGTAATGGCACATAGCTTCACCAACATCCTCCGAACCCCGAGATGCCGACACCCATAAAACCCTGACCCAAAAGCTCCAAAGCATAACCCTTGTACCCCGAAACTCTAAGCCCGACACCCCGAAGCATCAATCCCTAAAGCTCAACACTCTCCCCTACTATAGGGGCCTGAATAATTATAGGTAATGGGTTCATCAATCCCTAAAGCTCAACACTCTCCCCTGCTATAGGGGCCTGAATAATGATAGGTAATGGCCTCCAAAACCCCATTCTAATTGTTGAGGCCCTTGTATTAAAGAACCCTACCATAGATCCCTCCTTATACATCCCTTTTGAAGGAACCCTTTACGTAAAGGAGCCCTATTCTAACTATCGAGGCCCCTACATTCTCATCCTAAAGGCCGAAGCATTTTTGGAGATTCTGTGAAGGATGTGACCATCGTGGCACCGAGAGGGAAGCATGAGCTGGCCTCAGAGACTCAGAGAGCCCAATGACGCCTTAATTCAGGAATACCTAGGGTCCCTTTAAGGGATCTATAAGGGATCTGCAGGTTTAGGGTTTAGGGGATCCTACTGCCCCCTCAACAAAGGAATATGGCTTAATTTATAGAGGGCTTCATATTATGATTTAAGCTATATTCCTGAATTAAGGGGTCTTGGGCTCTCTGGGGGAACAGAGCAGCCGAGTTTCAGCTTTCGATGCGTCTTGGAGCAAGGATCTAGGATTGAGATTTCGGGGTTTAGAGGTTTGAGGTGTTAGAAGATTTTTAGAAAAGGATGCGGTAGTAGGGCCACGGCTGCAGCTCGAGCTGCGGCTGCGGCCGCGGCTGCAACTGCAACTGGGGACTGCCCCTGCGACTGCCCATGGAGAGCATGAAGACGATTGTTGACGGCTCGCGAGTTCAGGAATGATGGCTCAAGGTTCAGGGCTATGTTCACGGTAGCTGATGGGGAAGTTGCTTTCTGCGGAGATGCTCCGGCCAGGCAGTATGTTGTCTCTTTTTGGGTTTGGGGTCCAGGGTTTGGGGGGAAGGGGTCTGCTGTCCTAGGTCGGCTTCCCAGAGAGCCCAATACGCCTTAATTAAGGAATATAGCTTAAATCATAGTAGGATCCCCAATGTGATTTAACGCATATTCCTTTATTAAGGGATACTGGGCTCTCTGGGTTCGCAATTCTCTCAGGATTTGTTCTTCAATGCGAAGTCTCTGCAGGCTGAGCCCCGGGTGTCTGCCGGTTTCCATGCTGGTTGCGATTTCTGCTTCTCGGGTTGTCAAAGTTAGGGTCCCTTCTTGGGTCCCTATCATATTACGGCACCGAATACTTAGGGTTGTGATTCACCCGAAACCCTAGACCCTAGACACTGCCACAAGCCAGTTTCGAAACATGATAGGGTTTCCAGAAGTGGCGTTCCTTGCCGTGTGGTTTGTCTCCTTACAACTGAACCTCCCTACAACGTAAAACCCTAAACTCCTAAACCCTAAACCGATGGGTTGCAACGGGCCTCATCTTCCTCCGAAGGTTGAGTGAGTCAAAGGGCTTCAAGGGTGGGATGAAGGCCCGTGGGGTAATCCCAAAAGGAGAGTCCTTATATGGGGGATCCTTAGTGCTACCTACCTTCATCCCACATTTTGAGGCCTCCACGTGAAACCTTGGGTTTGGGCTTCGTGACAGACAGTTTTTTTTTTTGTTTATTTTTGTGTTTTCTGCTTTGATGGTACAGCCGCCTTCATTGTTCTAGCAGGGTTTTGGGGTTGAGGGTTCTATAACTACATGATATACATATACATGTATATATATATATATATACATACATACATATATATATATATATATATATATATATGTATATATACATACATAATATATACATATATAATATATATACACATGTATATATATATATATATATATATATATATATATATATATATATATACACATACATACATACATACACATACATACACACATACATACATACATTCACTCATACATACATACATACATACAAACAGGGACTATAGGGATACTGTTGCTAATCGTTTGAGGTTCTGCAGACGGTGTAGGGTGAGGTTACGGTATCGAAACCGAAGCCCGAATCAGTCCAAAAGCTGCAGTCCCGCCCTCCCAGCGCCGCACCAAGTGCACGGGATGCCACGTTGCGCTCAGATCCGTGGGAAGTCGCAAAGCTACATGATGAAGTGGGAGAGTCGCGACTCCAGCAACGGTCAAGGTGTACTGAGTTGTGCTTTTGGGGTTCGTTTGGGTCTACGGGAGACCAAAACAGTTCAATAAATTGGACACGAAACCTCCAGCTGTATCTTACTTAGCTGTATCCTGGCTTGGAGACAGGTGCTTTTGCTTTTCAGCTGGTCTTGTGTTGAGGGCCTTGTCTATTCCGAACTTAGCGTGTTTTGCAGCTCGTGTCAGCTTTGACCGTCCTGAAACCAGTGTCACCGTTATGGCCAAATCCCACATTGCTTGTACGCCTCAACACTGTTCTTGATCTTCCTTGGCCATATAGACAAGTACACCCAGATACATAGAGATAAATGAGGATGCCACAACCATCGGCCCACTAACCAAATCTGTCCCTCAACCCTGCACGGATCTCGTAACTCCTAAGGCTAGATAGGACAGGCTAGATCAGAAATCGGACTCTGAAAGGTCAGCGGGCAATCCCATTTTCCTGCAGTCGAAGCCCATAGAGCCACCGACGTTCATTCCAGCTCTTGAGGCCTTGAACTTGCCGAGCCTTAAACCCAGATCCGGAGCTCTAAGCCTTCAATGCTAAATCCGACGTCCTAAGCCCTAAGCCCTAAACCCTGAACCCTAAACCCAAAAAAAAGAAAAGAACCCTAAACCCCAAATCCACCAAGGCGTGAAAAAGATGTTCCAGTTGGACTTGCCCGGCAACCAAAAGCTGGTGGTCATAGGCCGAGGGGGCTCAAGGCTGAATAAAGAACGTAATCTAGGGGCCGAAATGATTACCACCACTATTGTGGGGTTCCTTATTGTAATTATAGTATAATGGGCTCCAAAACCCTATTCTAATTATCAAGGCCCCTATATTAGCCTGAAGAGCTGGCATGTTCCCGTAGGGGGGGTCAATCTAGCTATACTAGAGTATCCCCCAAAACCCTATTCTAGTTGTTAAGTCCTAAATACTAGAAGAACCCCCAGAACCCTGTTCTAGTTGTGTGACGTCCTAAATACTAGAAGAACGCAAGAGAGTCGGATTGCCACACATGAGAGAATGTCTCATGCGGCGTTTGCTTCTGTCTGCAGGATGCTCAGGACCTAAACCCCTGAGCCTTCAACCCTAAACCCTAAATGCTCCATTGCCGAAGAAGATAAAGCACGAACACGGGAGGCTCGGTGGGGTATGTAGAGTCTCTGCTGCGAAACCGGAGTGCCTGGTGGTGAACTTCTCAGAGCGAGAAGTTCATACACGGAGCCCCAAACTCATACAGACAGTCGTTGTCTGAGTCAGCTTCAGCAGCTGCTTTGAGGACGTGGGGCTGTCAACCAAGCCTGAGCAGCCAAAAATACTCTACTCTACTCTGCTCTAGTATACATGCTATGCTTTTATACTGTACTATACTTCTGTGCTTTTCACGCGAAGAGCATGCCCCGAATCGACCTCGAGTTGGTATGCCGAGCCCCCCGAAATCGTTTTGTCTGGGAAATTCTCACGCTGTGGCAAAGGTCCTTCGTTTCGGAGGATTAGTTTTTCGGGTTTGGGGGTTAGGGCTTATGAGAATATTGGAGTCTGTGACGTAAGTCTCTGCAATGAGAAGCTTTCCTCGGTCATCAGAGGCCAATTGCCTAATGAGCTATGTAGCTACAGCTCTGGAGCCCTACATCCCAGACCCCAGACCCTAAACCTGGAAAGTCCACCCGAAGGGCTTTCAACTCCCATTCGATATGGCAAGATGCCCTGGGCTCAGATGCAGAGGAGTTGGTTAGTCTCGGGTCGGTGGACCTTGGGAGGTGGAGGAGAGGGAGGAAACGCCGTAGGAACAGGGCTTTGCAAGAGGTTCAGTGGCTGGGATAACGGAGTTCAGTCCGGATTTCCTGTCCTCAGAAGTGGCGTGCAGCGATCATACAGACTGCTGCAACAAAGAGAATACAGTACGGGAAACTATGATACAGACCATAGATTAGGAGGATCCGTGCTACAAGACCCTGGAAAGGTAGTTCCATTGCAAGCATTTCTTCATGTACAGTTACAGTATGAAGAGACCGTAGCAGACCTTCCAAAACCTAGACACCCCAATGTCCTTTCTCAAGCAAGATACCTTGAATCATCATATGAAGCCCATGCTAATTTGAGGTTTGTTCCTCAACTACAAAAAGCGTATAAAACCATTTAAACATCCCATAAGATAAGACCTCATACAACCCCTAGAGGAACCCAAATTTCAGGCATATTCCTTCATGAAGGGTCATCGGGGCTGTACGGGAACCCACGGAAGAAAGACAAGCCTGAAGGCTCTACAACCTGCTGGGTATGACCTTCGACAGCAGTGCCACCGTGGACACGGCCGAGGCCGTGCCGAAGGCACGGGCCATTCTGGTTTTGTATCCAGAGGCCAATACCGTGTACTTGAGGAATAAGACTTACGTCGTAATCACAACCCGCCCCCCCGTAATTCAAGGATGCAGGTAGTTTGTTCAAGAGGTTTCAGGTTAGATTGTCGACCTAAGTAGGTGGTGTTCAGGTTTCTGGAGGCCTTCTCCGTTTGATTTCATACAACCCTGAAATAGCCTTTGAGTGAGGAGCGTACAGTACCTCGCATCATGTGAACGGCCACAACTCAAGGTATATTGCTCAGTTCAGGGGTTTTTGGGGCTCTGGGAACGCCGCTTAACCATAAACCATAAACCCTAAACCCAAAACCCCAAAGCCTAAAGCCTAAACCTTAATTTAAATTCTAGGGTTAAGCCCTTGATCCACATTGCAGAACTTGCATCGGGCTTTGCTTCACATGGGGTTTTGGTACCAAAACCCTATTCTATTCACTGTTTCGGAAAATCGAGGGCCCAATTCTAGACCTACCGGATCCTTATCGAAGGATCCGTGTGTTCTGCGGAACCAGCTCCCCTACCTAAACCCGACCAAGGCATTCCCAAAATGGAACGCCGGGTTGATCAAGCCCTTAGCCTCCCGACCTCCAGGTAGCTCCAAGCCACGCTAGCTGTCTGCAAGCTGCTACATGATGAGAAAGCCCTACCAGAGGGTGGCAGACGGGAAAAAACGATACCCCAACAAGGCAGAACCCTGAACAGCAGCTGCCACGAGGCGGCCTGGGACGCTGCTGGCAGCCAGAGTCAGGCACCGGGCTTTTTGTAATTTCGGCTCCGGAAAACCTAAACCCTAAACCCTAAACCCTAAACCCTAAACCCTAAACCCTAAGGCTCCTGAGGCCCCTAAACCTGAAAGCCTCAAACCGCCAAGCCCCAAGCCCTTCAACCCTTCATAAGCCCCAAGCCCAACAAAAAAGAGCCCTAGACCCTAAACCCTAAACCTTAATCCCCTGCAACACAGCTTCGAGTGCTTGGACTGGGATTTTTGGGAGATCCGTTTTTCGCAGCTCAAAGTCGGCACAGCTCTGCTGCAGGCTGGCTTCGATAAGAAGCGAGACAATGCCATCCAGGAGCTGCCCCGACCCGAAGCCCTAAAGTCCTAAACCCGAAACCCTAAAGTCCTAAACCCCAAAGCCTGGACCCTAAACCCTAAACCTCAGGCCCTAAACCCTAAAGCCTGAACCCTAAAACCTAAAGCGTAAGGGTTGCTTTTGGAGTGCTGAGTTCCTCTTGAGTTCCAGACCGCTCCCGGGCATCGATGAAATCGCCTTTGAATGGCAAGGGTTTAGGATTTGGGGTTCAGGGATGTTTAGGGTAAAGGCTTCCCGCGGGACATTTGATTTGAAATCGTAGGTCGATAATTTGACAGACGGACAGACAGATGGATAGATCGACAGACAGTCAGACAGGCAGGCAGGCATGCAGGCAGAGAGAGAGAGATAGATAGATAGATGGAAAGTTAGATGAATAGATAGATAGATGGGACAGATGGTTAGATCGATGGATTGATAAATGGAGGCATGCAGAAATACCCATAGCTGCCATGATGCTTTGCTTCCCACATCTCCGTTTCTTTCTCTGTCGGTGCCTTGATGAGTCAGAGGCGCACTCAGAGGGTGCCAAGGCTCCTAACTCCTAGCCACGCACACCAAGTTCGACTGGAAAGCGCCCACAACCGATGCAGTCCTGAAGGCCGTTAGACCCTGAAACCAGCCCGAAGAACATCCAACCCTACAATCTTACGGCCAAACCTGAAACCCCCGAAAGAGCACGAAGTCAAAAACTCCTGCTGGCAGGAGGACAGTGAAGAGGCGCTGGGATTCCGAGCAAATTTCAGACACCTAAACCCTAAACTCAAGGCTTAGGCATGTTCGAGGGTCTGACCCTAAACTCAAGGCTTAGGCATGTTCGAGGGTGGCGCTGAAGCCCCTCGACCTGGATGCCAGGGCCATGGGGAATGGTAGCACCAACGTCGGACCCGGCCGAAGCATCTCGGGACCAGTATGCCCCTACCCTGGCGCCCTGCTTTGCTCAGCACTGAAGAAAAGAAGACATCTGTCAGGGAGTTAGTTCACAGCTAAACCCCAAAAGGAATCGGTTTGCGTGGTTTAGCCGCCTCAGACGGCATGGGGTGGTTGGTCTTAAGGGGTTTGTCTGGCGCAATGACGGAGGCATTTGCAACAAGGGTTTAGTGTTTCAGAATGCCACGGGAACGGACCTTTGGTCTTTAGGGTACACCCAATTAGTCTACAAGCGGGCTGGGCCAGCAGAAAGCCAATAACCCAGAGACTACACTATCCCTTAGTTAAGGAATAGACCTGAAATTATAGTAGGATGCCTAATAATTCAGAGATAATTAGTGGAGTCTCTGGGAATGCTTTGGTCCAGCTGCCTTCTGCTGTTGTCTCTCGGCAGCTGAATTGAGTCCTCCAACAGGGATGCTTACATTCCAAGCAGACAGTATCTAGAGCACGTAGCCTTGAAGCCCAAGTGCCCCTGATAGATTTTTTTTGGATCTTCAGCTCACAAGAAGCCCCTTGAAAGTTCGAACTCTTAACCCCCCAAAATCGAAAGAAGACCTTCGCACTGAATTTACAACCCTACGCCGCTTCCTTCCTCAGCAGGCGCCGAAGTGGGATGTGGCCTGCGGACTCTTGAAGGTCGGCTGGCTTTGCATGTGTTTATGTACCCAGAGACTCCAATATCCCTTAATTAAGGAATATTCCTTAAATCATGGTAGGATCCCTAATATGATTTAAGAATATTCCTTAATTAAGGGATATTGGAGTCTCTAGGTAGTCATGTACGTATGCACGTATGAAGGAATGTATCTATGAATGGATGTAGGAATCGAAGATTGTGCGTTGGCTAGCCAGGCGACGACTCGTTCGCTGCCTCCTGAAGAAGATGTAGGAACGAACGAATGAATGAATGAACGAATGAACGAATGAATGAGGGAATGTATGTGTGAATGAATGAATGTATGAATGAATGAACGAATGAACGAATGAGTGAAAGACTGAATGTATGCATGTATGCATGCATGCATGCATACGCATGCACGTGCTTGCATGCATACATACACACAGTTGCATACAGTGAACTGTAATTTGGGGTGCTTTCGTGATGAATCTCATCAGCAAGGCGCCTCGTGTCCCAAACTCCCAACTCTTAACCCGAAGCTCTAAACCCTCAACACTTAACCTTAAACTCCAAGCAGGAGCTGAGTGGATGCAGGCTGCCGCAGCCGGTGAACTTCGAGGCCAGACCCGGACAATTGTGGCTCTACGCCCTTGTTTCGGGCCCCCAGCAATGATAAGTAGCTGTCGGAAGTGCAACATGACGACCAGCCATGGTTCCTATCCTCACCCCATCCTCAGCAGCATGTGTACTCTTGATCTTCGCCACCGTCATCATCACATCACCACAATCGTCCACATGCTGTCATCCTATCTTCATCCTCATCCTCATCCTCATGCTCATCAACATTAACATCCCCATCCTCCTCGCCATCAGCCTCCTCATCCTCTGCCTCATCGTCCTCCTGCTGCTGCTCCTCCGCCTCTGCCTCCTAATCATCATCGTCACCACCACTTTCGACAGCACACTATCATGACCTCACCTCCGAAGGGATGAAGGACCTCTCTGCTCTTCATACAACCGAGTCTGCAAGCCAGGGCGCAGATGGGGCCAAGGGTGTCACGTGCACCTTCGTGGTACTGCTGTCGCGATTACTTGGCCTTGACATTTCCGTCCAGTGTGATGGCGCTTGGGCTCTGCCGTTGCTCGGGAGAAATGTAAACAACAGTTACACTCCTTGTAGCTTCGAGGAGGTTTGGAGCCGGCTGGAGTTTCCCATGGCGCATCCACGTTCCCTTCGACAGCGCCGAACATGAATGATCACTCCAAGCCTTACAGGGGACCCTAATGTAGTACCCTAAAGAGTAGGATCCATATTCTAAGGCCCCCAATATATGGTACCAAGGCAAAGGTTGCCCGTAACTTGCATCGAAGCTGCCGAACTGGCGCACGTGATCCCGCAAGTCACAACACCTCACCGGGACAAGGCATGCAGGAGTGAACTCGCGTCATTGCCAGTTTTCTGATGCTTGTAAGGCTTTAATTGGTGCGGGTGTACAGTATACAGGTGGATGGCAAGGACCGGGCATGAGGTCCTAAGACGGGAGTCGTACTTTTGGATTCTACGATGTGTGCCGCAGAGAACACCAGAGCCCTCGCAGACTCTGCGCCAGACGGATCGTGGCCACCTCTTCTTCTTCCAAAAGCAATTCATCTTCGCGGCGGTCTTGGAGCAGTTTTGGGTCTTAAGGGTTCGGATGTAGTGAAGCGGGTAGGGTTGAAGGGCTGAAGGGCTAATGGGTTGGATTGAAGGGTTCAGGGCCTAGCGTGTGAGGAACCACATGTAGGATCGGATTCCTCAGCCGCACTGCTCGAAAGCGAAAACAGCAAAGCCTGGTTCCAAACAAGCAGGTTAAAGGGTTTAGGGTTGATGAGGGTGCAGCCTGGGCCCTTGAAGCGTAAACCCTTGAAAAACCCTAAGCCTCCAAGCTCTCACAAAATGAACCAAATCGAACTTCAACAGCTCTAAACCCTAAACCCTACACTCTAAACATCTAAAGGGGAACCCCCTACTCTGAGGTGAAGAAGCCCATCCTCTGGAAGATGTGGTCTGACGTTATAGGTGCGATGTCTGGCTTGAAGTTTAGGGCTTAGGCCACTAGTGCTAGTACTTCTAGTACTACCAGTACTGCAAGTACTTCTACTTCTACTACGCGACGACGACGACGACTACTACTACTACTTCTACAGCTGCTGCGGCTACTAGGACTACTACAGCTACTACGACTACTACGACTACTACGACTAGTCCGACTACTACGACTACTACGACTGCACGACTACGACGACTACGACTACTACCACCACTACGACGGCGGCGACGACGACTGTTACGGCGGCTACTGCTGCTGCTACAACTACAGATTCAATCCCATTACAACTGCAAACTGCAACAGTGTTGTTGTTGTTGCTGTTGTTGCCGTTGTTGCTGCGACCTTGCTTAAGCAAGTAGCACCACAATCCTGAAGCTGTCGGAATTTTTATCATGATGCCGTGTCAAACTGTCGCTGATCGAACAGGGTTTGCCTGGTTGGTTTGGAAGTAGCGGGGCAGATGTAGAGCTAATCAGCGGGCCTTGGTTGTTCGCTTCCTGATATGTGCCGGCCCCTGCATCAGGAATTGAATTCCGGGATACGCCCTTGCGCAGCTTGGATTGCATCGACCCTCACGGCCCAACCTTTGCTTAGAAGCTCTAAAGCTCGAACATCGAGTCCTTCATCTGTTGGGGGAGATCTTGCTTGTTGAAAGGCTCAGCTTGAGAATCCGGAAGTAATTGAAACGTGCAAGGTCACGTAACATAGAGCCCTGAATACTCGGAAGTACTGTTCCTGAGGGCTCCTCAGTATAATGCTATAATCTTCCCCCAAACCCTTCTCTAATTTTTGATGCCTGTACAGTATGAACATGACTCAAAGCTCGCACGTGGAAACAGTTGCTATAGCGTTCCGAATCCCCAAGCCTCAAACCACCCAAGCGCCTAAACCTTAATCGCTAGACCTCAATCCCCAAACCCGAATCCCCAACCCTAAACCCGAAACCCAAAGTCCTAAACCCTCTTCCCCAAACCCTTAAAGGAAATACCCTGAACCCAGGGACCCTGATGGATCTTCAAAGGAAGCCTTGAAGGGACCCCCAGCCTCAGGCCAGAGCAGCTTCGACTTGAAGTTCCTCATCCGGGACTCGCGTCCCGCGCGATTCCCGGCTTGCTTGAGAACAGCAGCGTTTCTCCGATGGTTTGGGGTTTTAGGGTTTTGGGGTTTTGGGGGTTCAGGGGTTTAGGGTTTTTTAGGGTTTTAGGGTTGACGGCTTTAAACCCTAAACCCTAAACCCTAGTCCAGTAGCAAAAAGGGGTGTAGCGGGGGATGCCCACGGAGAAGAGCATTGCATTGAAAAGCTTCACCTTCACGGAGTTTTTCTCGCTGCAGTGCTGACTATCCTCAGGTGGAGTGGGTTGCAGGTGGGGCCCAGCTCGTTCAGCAAATTTACCGGACAGCAAACTTACCAAGACCAGGGAGCTGGGCCATGAGCTGAGGCTGCGGGTGGAGGTGGGATTGGGGCAGGTTGGGAGCCCACCCCCCGCCCCCGCCCCAACGCGAAATAGTTTCCAAAGGGAAACTCATAATAATGGTAATGCTAGTAATACTAGTAATAGTAATAATAGTAATGGTAATAATCGAATCAAAACTTGTGGTCAAAATTGGACAGCCCGGCAAGGCCCAGCAGAACCTCAACCCTGCAACCAGCAGCCGCCCTGCAGCCTGCCAACCAGCCCTCCAGCAAGCCCAGCCCAGCCCAGCAGCCCAACATGAAACTAGTTTCGAATCGAAAAGGCAAGCGTCAAAGCTTTCGGTTAAAAACTTCTTTGGGTCCAAACCCTGTGCAATGTCTGAGTATACAAACCTGAAACTAGGATGCCCAGTAGTGCCCTTATTCCCTTTTTGTAGTCCTAGGTTCCTTATAAAGTTACCCAATACCAGAAAGAGAGGCCTTTTTATTCCTAGGTTACTGGGTATCCTAGCCTTTAATTAAGGAATAATCCTTAGGGCCCCACAGGGTTCTTAAAGGGTTCCCTAGAGGGATCTTTATTCTTAGGTTACCGGGTATCCTAGGAAGCCATGGCTCGCCCAGGTTGAGTTCACGCAGATTCAGCCCTGGGTCCCAGCCGCGGTTGTAACTTCTTCTTGGAGGGGGAGGGGGCTTAGGGTTTGGGGCCCAGAGATGCTGTCAAATGCTAAAGTAAACTAGTAATAATAGTAATAGTAGTAATAGTAGTAATAATAGTAATAGTAATAATAGTAATAGTATATCTACATCTCGATTTCTGATAGAGGCTTCGGTAGTGTGATGTACAGTTGAATCAGATGGCATTCGCCTTTCTGAGTGGTTTCTTAATGCACGATTCAGAGTTCAGAGTTTGTTGTCTTGCTTCAGGGTAGCCCCCAAACCCAAAACTCTGCGCTTATTAGGAGCCTCTTGCTAGTTGTGTTGTTGTTGGGATGCTGGTTTGAAGCTTCCACCCCGTAGCTTGAAAGCTTTAGAGTTTCATGAGTTATTTCAAGTAATTCCCAATAGGATTTCCTAGGACTCCTCATTATAGCTATAGAATACTATACGCCACAAGCCTGCTGGATTGGTCCAATAACTGGGGTCCCCGTGTTAAGTTCCTTGTTACCTTGTTACCGTTTCAGGCTTTGGGGTCGGTTTTGGGGGCTAAACCCTAAGCCCTAAACCCTAAACCCTAAATGAATAAGCATTAAATCCTAAGCCCCGACGCTTGAACAACATCGGGACAGCAGGAGGAACTTCTGGGTGCTTTAGCGCCATAAACTAGGGTTTAGGGTTTAGGGTTTCAAATTCAAATGCTACACTCCCTAAGCCCAAACTCGAGACCCGAAGCACTCTTTGTTCTACGTCCTTTACCCCGAACTCTAAACTCTAGAACTCGGCCCTGGTCCCCAGGCTTCTCTTCGTGCATCTTGTGGGAGGTTTAGGTTTTTATACCCTGTCAGCACCGAGGGTTTCAGGGTCTCCATGTCTTTGCTGAGGAAGGAAGATCAGAAGAAGCTTTTCGAGCTGCTGGAGAAGGCAGGCCCTCCACTTTCCTGCTCAGGGGTCTTGGGGCTGAGCCCATACCCAAAACATGTACACTACTATTTGCTTAAGAACACCAAAAAAATAAAACATATATCCTTTATAGGGATAATATAGGGATTATCATTTTTTATTTTTTGGGGGTTCTTAAGCAAATAGTAGTACAGATAATTTTCCCAGAGTCGAGCATTAACACACGATTTGGTAACCTCCAGGCTTCGTCCAGCGCCCACAGCTGGGCTAGGGGATACCAGGAGAGTGCGGACCCAAACTATAGGAAACTAAACTGTAGAGAATCCAGGGGTTGCCGGCCTATCAAGGACCTTCGCGACAGAGGCTTACAAGAGATTTTAAGCCCTGATCACATGTATCGAAGCCCTAAACCCTAGTTCCTAACCCACACCCCAAACTCAAAACTCAAAACCCACAACCGAAGCCCTAAAAGTCACTCTCAAGCTCGGGACCAGATACCAGACGCGAAAGACAAAATTCGCAACCCGGACGAGGCCGTGAAGCCCTGGAGGGTTCCGGGTTTGGAGTTCATTTCTTAGGTCCGTTTCGGGCGGTTCATCTGTTAAGGATCCATCCCTGTTTTGGGTTTTGGGATTCTATTCGAGTGCTCTGCTAGGCCTTTTAGATGAAGGCTTGGGCTCGCGAGCCCTAAACCCGAATGCGGTTTCAAGGGCATTCCCGGTTTGTCGGACCCCCGAATGCTGTTGCTATTGCTATTGAAAGCCCCAAAGCCTAAAGTAGAAGCCAGAAGCTTGGAATATCCTTGTCCTCACGCGCTTGAGGTCAAAACATAGAGAATCCCAGAACGTGCCATCCTCACTTTCCAGAGTTTACTGTAACTTCTTAAACTCCCTAACCCCTAAACCCTAAACCTTTAAACCCTAAACCCCAAACTCCTAATACCTAAACCTTAACAACCCCTGAACCCTAAACCCTTAACCCCTAAACCCCTAAACCCTTAAACTTTAAACCCCTAAACTCTAAACCCCTAAACCCCTAAACCCTAAACCCGCCAAACCGCTGAGCTCAAAAGCCCTTTAAGACTGGAGGGGCTCCCAAGCTCCTCCTCTGCTAAAGCCGCAAACCCAGAGCGCCGAATGCCCCCTTAATTAAGGAATGCCTAGGGTTCCTTTAAGGGATCTACAGGGGTTCCTTAAGGGATCCTTTAAGGGATGCTTTAAGGGATCATTTAAGGGATCTATAGGGTTTAGCGTTTTGGGGATTCTTATGCTTCTTAATTCAGGAACCATAGCTTAAATCATAAGACTAAGCCCCCTTTCGTTTAAGGCAAATTCCTTAACTAAGGGGTATTGGGCTCTTTGGGTAGGCTTCCTTGTGACCTGGGAGGTTTGGTATCAGACTTCCCCAAGCCCAGGCGACCTAGCGCAGACCTCTGTTTCTTCCGGGAACTCTTACCCCTAAACCCCTGACCGTAGACCCTCGAATCCTAGAACCTAGAAGCCTTAACCTCCTACCCCTAAACCCTGAACCGTTGAGGGCTTCAAGGCGCCATTTTTGAATCTTAGGAGGAATCCTAAGCCCTAAACCCTAAACCCTAAACCCTAAACCCTAAACCCTAACCCTGAATGCCGGTTTGGGGGCCCTAGAGGAGGGGTTTCGGCTTAAGGGCTTCGGGGGTCCCCGGAATCCTCGACTTCGAGCCCGATGGCCTAACCCCAGAGACTCCCGTATCCCCTTAATTTAAGGAATATATACCTTAAATGATAGTAGGGATCCTTAATATGATTTAAGGAAGATTCCTTAATTAAGGGAATATGCCTTAAATTATAATAGGATCCTTAATATGGTTTAAGGAATATACATTAAATTATAATAGGATCCTTAATATGATTTAAGGAATATTCCTTAATCAAGGGATATTGGAGTCTCTGGCCTGTGCAGCTGCGGCCTGGAGGTTCGCAATAGCTTCAACAATCCGCGGAGGCGGGAGCTTGCCTTGAATTCGAATCTGGACAGTGGGGGACCGACAAGAAAGGGGCCTTAATAATTAGCTCTACTGTTTCGGGGGTTCCTTATAGTGTAATGGGCCACCAAAACCCTATTCTAACTATTAAGGCCCCTATATTGTAGGTTTTCTGAGGTTCGGAAGTTGAAAGCCCAGGGTTGAAGTCAGGTGGTTTGTTGTGGATGGGCCACTTACTTCAAGGTTCAGACCGTACGCTTTGAACCGTCGGCGCCCCTGAGAACCCAGAGATTCCAACATCCCCTAATTAAGGAATATTCTTTATTAGGGATCCTACTACAAGTTAAGGTTTATTCCTCAATTAAGGGATACTGGAGTCTCTGGGAACCCTCTGAGCACCCGACTATATTAGGGTCCCCTATTTTCTCCAAACTCCCCTTTGAGCCCAGGGTCGAGGACGACCCGACCCTCGCGGTGTCGAGGTCCGGAAGAAAGGTCGCATGCGGCTCAGGCTTGGCTGTTTAGGGTTTTAGGGCTTAGAGTCTTAGGGGTTTAGGGTTTGGGGTTTAGGGGCTGTTTTAGCAAAGACTCTAAGGCTCAGGGGGCTTAGCAGGTAGGGTTGTAATTGGGTTTATAAGTGCCCGAAGTAGGCTCAGTCTTTGCTGTGTAAGCACCTACATAGGACTGGGCTTAGGGGTTAGGGTGTAGGGACCTAGAAACATGATCTAAGAGCCTTAGTGCTCACAGTATCGCCTTGGGGTGTATTCTAGTCTAGTCGAGTTGTATGAGTTCAGGAACCCAGACGGATAGAATTGTAATTGTTCAGACTTCTGTTGTAGCCGAGCTAAAGGCCTTGCGTCAGTCGCCAAGCCGTGTTCCATCAACATTCTGAAAAACGGGTTGTCATTTCGTGTCCCCGAGTTGTTAAAGCTTCTTCTTGTGGTTTCCGACGCCAGCCATGAGGGAAGGCCTCAAAATCCCGTCCGTCTACAGTTTGTTGAAATTTATCCTATACCCCTTACACCTACCCTGAGACAAAGTTGTCGTTCCTGGCACATACCCCACAGGAAAGACCCTTTTCAAGTGACCCTTTCCAGCCTTGTGCAATACGCCTTTTTACAGCCTAGGTTCCTGAGTAGTACCCTAGGGGTTACTCAGGGGCCCTAAACCCTATGCTGGCCTTAGTGCTTGCCGACTGCCTGGCAGACATTAAACAGGAGCTTTAAAAACCTAAACCTTACTCAGGGACCCTAAACCTTATACCCTAACCCCCACTAGTATCCTTATAGATCCCTTTCGAAGACCCTATAGAGGTAGTGTAAAAAATGTGGGCAAAAGTCGAACCTTACGACGATGCCACTAAGGGCAAGGCGCAGCAAACTTGGATCGAGGCCCGGCGGCTGTGGCTTAGGGCGCTTTCGAATTGAGGCGCCGTAAATCCCACACCCTACATTTCTTTCAGAACCCTAAACCGTCGTGTTCCGTGGATTTCGGGCCTGAGACCCTAAACGCCTAAAGCCCCAAAGCCTAAACCCTAAACCGTTTCGGCCCAGCTTTCCGAAAGGACTCCGGGTGCGCAGGGTTGTTCCGCTGGGAAGCCTTGCAGGAAGACGACGATGACGACTACGCCTTCCCTGCCTGGTTTTCCCGGGCTTCGGTTCAAGTGGGTGGTTGTCAAAACTATGGCCCCTTTTTGGGTACCCTAATTATTAGGTGCCGTAATATAATAAGGACCCAAAAGGGACCATAATTTTGACAACCACCCAAGTTTTGAGGTTTGGGGTTTAAGGTTTGGAGTTTAGGGTTGAAAATTTGAGGTTTAGGGCTTTTGGTTTAGGGTTGAAATTTTAAGGTTTAGGGTTTGGGGTTTAGGGTTTAGGACGCCTAGCAGGCCTGAAGCCTACTCGACATGCCAGCTTACCCCCAGAATGAAACTCTCCGTGTTTGACATCGGCGCTTAGAACCCGCATGTGACTACCTAAACTCCAAACCCGAACAAAACCCCAAACCCTACCTGTCGCCGGAAAGACTTACCTTCTTTAAGGAGCTGTATATAGAAGCCATGATAAGGAGGCCTAAACAGGTAGGTCTCTTCGGCTACCCAGAGAGCCCAATACCTCTTAATTAGGGAATGTAGCTTAAATCATAATATGAAGCCCTATATAATTTAAGCCATATTCCTTAATTAAGGAGTATTGGGCTCTCTTCGTCTACAGGCAAACCATAGGAGAAAGCAGTGTTGGCGGACCCTGGCACTCAAGAGCCCGGCCCAGAGACTCCAATATTCCTTAATTAAGGAATATATGGGAGTTTCCGAAAACAGGGGACTCTAATATAGTGCCCTAAATAGTAGGATCCTCATTACAAGGACCCCAAAGTAAGGTACCACTCATTTTCGGAAACTCCCATATCGTAAATTACAGTAGGATCCCTAATATGATTTAAGGTATATTCCTTAATTAAGGTATATTGGAGTCTCTGGGGGGAACCTCCGGCCCAGAGATTTGCCAGGAGATGGGAGACGCAGGCTCGGCTCGTAGTTCAGGATTTAGGCTTTAGGCTTTAGGCTTTAGGGTTTAGGGTTTAGGCTTGAGATTTTGTCATGATTATCGTTGTAGTCGTGTAGGTTTTGTTTTGACATCTACGTTCTTTTCTTTGTCTTTGTTTCCCGTGTGGGGTGGGGTGCTGGGGCGCTAGCGCCACCAGCCGCCAGCAAAATGGAATATGAACACCCACATGTGATTATTATTAGGCGATGCGGTTTGGCGAGGCATTGCATTACTTAGAGGATCATGGGACTTAGTAAGTAGATCATAATTGGAGTTATGACTCCCTTAATTAAGTGGGGGTTATCCTTATGAGCGTTGTCCTAACAATAACCTACATCTAGCCTTACTAAATCCCATGATCCTTTAAGTATCCAAGTCCCGAAGAAATTTGACTTCACTTCTCCCGCCTCAACCTTACGCCGTGCCTGGAAGCCGCAACCGTGCTTCCGCCGAAGCCGCACCGAATCTGTGGTTCCTTTACTTTAGGGGCCTTATACTATACGTGTAATAAGGAACCCCGAAATAGTATTGGTAATCATTTAGGCACACATTTTGCCATGGTTTCCGCCTTTTGGGTGTCCGCCTTTGAAATGCACTTCGAAGTCGCAGGAAAGCTCTCAGAAAGGGGAAAAGGAGGGACCCTTAATGGGGACCCCTACCCTATAACGGGCTATATAATGGGCATATAATAGCAGTTTTTTCAGGGAGGGGTCCTTATCAAGGTTCCCTCCTTTTACCCTTGGACTCTCAGAAAGAGTTTGCGTGACAAGTGCGGGTTCCCGGTTTTCGGGCCCAGGACGCTTCAGAAGACAAGGAATCCGAATCCTACTATCCAAGGGTTAGAAGTAGGGACCCTTAATAAGGACCCCTAGGTATAGACCCTTAAGATAGCTATTATATAATCATTGTATAGCACATTTTAGGGTAGGGGTCCCCATTAAGGGTCCCTCCTTTTCCCCTTTGATACTAGAGAGGCGCACAGCTCTTTAGGGTCTAGGGAAGCCCACATTTTCAGGAATTTCCCTTCTTGGAGGCGAGGAGGAGGACGAGGACGACGAGGAGGATCCCTCTCCGGCCCCGAAGAAACTTCGCAGCAGGAAATGAAGTCCGGCCCTGAGGAAGAGTCATTCGGAGACACGATCATCTTCGGGTAGTAGAAACATAGGGGCATAAATAATCGCATACTAGTTTGGTGGTTCCTCTTTCTAGTTTTAGTATAATGGGCCCCCCAAACTCTATTCTAACTATTAAGGCCCCTATACTAGTCGTATTCCGTAAGTTTTACTGTAATGCACAATCCGGATCTTTTGAGAGTCGCTGTTCAGATATACTGTAATGGACTATTTGTATCTCTGTACAGTTTCTGTACAGTTACATTGTCATATACCCGCAGGAATACTATACCTTTGTAGTTGTTGCTATGTAGTTATACTATCATGTCCCCACCACACCCTGCTCTATTCTAAATCTGATGGCTGCTATATTCTGCTAAGTATGTAAATACATATATACATATATACACATATACATATATACATACTTACATATATATATGTATATATACATCTATCTCAAGCCAGCTTACCAAAAAGGTCAGGGACTGAAAGGGCTCTGGCATGGTGCCGGTATATGGCTTAGGAGCTTCGGGTTATGTCTCAGGCTGGCTTTTGGTCGTGGTAGTAAACCCTAAACGCTAAGCCCTAAACCCTCTTTGTCAGGAAATCCGGGTTCAGTGTGCACAGGTACCTGGGGGACCCGAATATAGTACTCTAAATCAGTAGGATCCTTATCATACCGATCTCAAAATTAGGGGTATTTCGGAATCTCCTACATGGTCTTCGAGTTTTCGAGGGAGACCATCCGGATTTTGGGAGTTGTTGCCTTGGCAAGTTGACTATCTTCCCAATGGTCGGAACACTTTGGGGATCAGGTCTGTCTGCGATGCTGGTGATAGTGACGAGATGCCGCAATACGCCCCCAGGCCCAAGATACCGACTTCAGCGCACCCCCGAAGTATTCGAAGCAATCACAGCATCAAGATGTCCATCCAGTCTACAGTCGCTAACGAAACTGGATGTGGTGGCATCTTGTTTCCTGATAGATGCGGGTGCGCACGGGATCGTGCAAAGATCCATACTCTCCTTCCTTCATCTGTCAAGCACCGGCAGCGGCAAAACCGTCCTCAGGAGTCTTTCCCGCGGTTGCACCGACCAGGGGGAATCATGCTGAGATGATTCGATGCGGGATGCCGCTGATGAATGTTACCATAGAAGATCGCGACGCTCTTTATCGAGTCATAGCTAACAAAGGTTCACGGCATGGCCTGACATGGGATCCCGCATATCGGCATCTGATTCAGAAATCTTGGCCCTATAGCCCGAGACTATATGAGAATCCAGAAAAAAGAGCCCTAATAAAGAATTAGGGCTTCCTAATCAGGTTCCCACATACTACGACTCCCACATTCGACGCTCCCTCCGCTGACTTAAAGCTCCGGTGGTGCGCCAAACCATAAACAGATAAAGACCTAAACTCTACGAGAAAGCCCCAGCTCCCGAATCTAGAGCACGGTAGCTTCGTCTTGCTTTAGGCTTAAGGTGTTCAAGCTTTACCTTAACCCCAAGTAACCTACCTTTTTAAGGACATATATAAAGAAATCATATTGGGGAACCCTAAAAACGGTAGGTTCCTTAGGGTCCAGGTCGGGAATAGTGTCTATCCACCTGCAGCTCCTCGCAAACCCTGGGCACCCCACCCCAAACCCTGAAAGCCAAACCCTGGGAACCACGGTTTAGGGTTTAGGGTTTAGGAATGGAAACCATCATCAGTGGCCTGGTCCGGAAGGCAACAGCTATGACAGAGCCGAGCCCCTCTTTTGATTTCAGGGTTTCGAGTCTGGAGTGCAAAGATGGATTTGGGTGTGCGGGGTCGTCGTCGTTGTCGTAGTTTTGGTCGTATCAGTACTAGTGTCAGTCTTGGTCCTAGTCCTGGTGTTGGTCTTAGTTCTAGTCGTAGTCTTCGTCTGAGTCCCAGTCTTAGTGGCATCGTAGTAGTCGTAGTAGCAGTAGGAGAGGTAGAGCAGCAGCAACAGCATCATTGATAGTTATTCGATGTTTTGGTTGGGTATTTTCCAGCACTTGCATGAACAACCTGTTTGTCAGCAGCTGGCTCTGTCTGTCCTTCGTGTAGGAGTGCTCGCAGTTGTCCGCCCTCTCTGTGCGATGGTATATGATCAGAGCTATGAGTGAGATTGCAGCAAGAGTCGCCTTGGGACCTAAGCAACGCTGCATCTCTTCTTTGAATCTGAAGGCACAAAGCCTCAAAGGGGGTGGCAGACGTCGAGACTTCAGCTTTTGTTGCGTACCGTAAACCCTAGGTTCTCAACTGCTGGGGAACAGCTCGCAGAACCCGTGAAAGATTGCTTGGTCTCAAGGCCGTCGAAAATCCGGAGTAGCTACTCAAAAATCAACGAAAGAAAATTTAGATTTGGATAAATGCTGGTCTTATTTGTGACCCCCAAAATTCTTGACTTGTGTTCCTCGGTTGCAGGGGCCAGCCAGCATGAACCGAAAGCCCAACAGGATGTAAGTAGCTTCAGGTTCATGTTTTGCGGTCTAGGGTCCCAAAGACTCCCATATACCTTAATCAAGGAATACTCCATAAAATTACATTAGGGATCCTACTATAAGGGTATATTCCTTAATAAGGGATATTGGAGTCTCTGGGTGAAGGGTGGTCGCACGAGTGATCACTGCTGATTGGACTTTCCAGCCATGTTCTTGGAGTTTTTCGCACTTTTGGGGTTCGGCATCAGGGTTTCCACAACCTTTACTTCATCGGGGTAGTTTTAGTTTTTAGGGCTCGTTTTAGCTGTACTATTTGGGGGACCTAATATGGACCCGAATTTAGAGAATTACCCATACATGAACTGCACAGCAGAGGACAGCTGCTTGAGCCACCGACCCAGAGACTCCAATATCCCTTGATGAAGGAATATTATTTTAAATCATTGTAGGGATCCTACCATAGTTTAAGGAACATTCCTTGCTTGGATATCGGAGTCTCTGGGAATGTGAATAGCACAGGATAATTGCAGATATCTGGCAGGGGAGCCGCGGGCCCCCCCAAGAACCCCACAGCAAAGAACCCCGACCCAGGTAACTAACCTAGTACCCCTTACCCAGACCCCCGGAAGCATCTAGAAAGTAGATCTAGTTTGGGGCCCTATACTACGAAGGGTATTTTAGAGGAACCCCCATTAAGGGATCTACTTTTTGGATCCTCCCGGGGGTGTGGGTAGTTTAGGAATGGACCTTGAGGTGTCAGGGCCTTCATTCATATTATGAGTTTAGCTAGTTTCCTTAATTAGGGGGCATTGGGCTCTCCGGGTAAACTCGCCAAGAGCCATGAACCCACAGCCCAAAGCCCTAAGTAGCAAGTGTGGTCCTTCCGACGGGGCATCAGACCCCCGAACGTAAGTACTGCGATTTCGGCTTAGACCGTCCTGCGGCTTTTTTTGTCAGGGCGTAATAGAGCAGCCTATTCAGTTGGAAGAGGGCTTGGGGGATAATTATCTTTGCAGGTGTACCAGAGCTGTAAAGGCGTAGTATAACTGATTTTTCCGACCCCTATAACAGAATCATCAAGTGTCTTGCGTCAGTTTTCAGTTTGGGTTCCAGAGCGTCCGGGCAGAGGCCCGAAAATGCCGGCATTCTGCGTAGTAGGACATGGTCCTTACTCGAGTGGAGTAGAAATCCAAAAAGTATTGCAGTGCGATCCAATGTCACACATGTTGGAATGTTCCAGGTACCGAAAGCCTGACCCCAGAGACACTGAAGTCTTACGCCCTCACTTTAATCCGCCCAAAGCAGCTGCAGCTTTGGAAGACCCTCTGCCAGTTCTGCCGCAGCTGCGGGCTGCAAGAAGACGGTGCGGTACGCCCTAAACCCCAAACCCCTCAACCCGAAATTGTTCGGTGCATCATCTGAAGGCTTCGAGGTCTAAGCGAGGGTTCGGATCAAAGCTCCGTAGTCCTTTACTGTCAAAGGTTTGCTTAATGCTTATGTAGTAGAGGCAGCCGGCGTTGTGAGTATTCCTAGGGGTTTCTTGACAAAGCTAAAGAAAAGGAGCTCTTACAACTTTAGTTTAATTAAACCTAAGCCCTAAACCCGAAACCGTCTTAGATCCGTCTAGAACTCCCCACCTGAGCACCGCCCGCACGGTGCCGCGTTGCTAGCGACCTCAGGGAGGAGTCCCGGCGACCGCAGAGAGACCACAAAAAGGCTGCCTTAGGCCTTTAAAGGAACTCTTAAAGGAAGCCTTAACCCTGAAAGGAATCCTTGGAGGATCCCTTCAAGGAACTCTTAAAGGATCCAGTAAAGGATCCCCCGAACAGGTAGAAGACGGTGGTTTAGGGGTTTAGGGTTTAGGGGTTTAGGGTTGCTTTACGGGTTTTGTTTGAGGGGTTTTCTGAAAGGGTAATCATAAGGGGTTGCTAGTTTTCTTTTTTAAATAGGGGGCTTCGATAAGAAGAATCGCGCGTTGCGGTCCATGATACTGCAATGCGGGGGGCATTCGCGATTTTTTGCATGTTCTACAGTTTCTTGTTATGGTCTAGTGCTGTACATCGTGGAAGGTTCTTGTAGGTGATAGTAAATGCCTAGTGCTATCTGGAGCTGTCTCTCGTGCGAAGCTTCAGCCGCCTTTAATACTTCAGGTTCAGGGCCAGCCAGTGCCAGCCATAGACCTACACCCAACGCTGAACCCAAGACCCTAGATCCCAGACCCTAGACCATAGACCCTACGACCCTAAACAAGAAGATCCTAATCTCCAAAACCGAACCATGCGTGTTGTCGGCTCTGCCCGCAGCGTTTCCCCACAAAGCAATTCCTCATGTCAGTCAGGTCCCTGGAGAGTCTGTAAGGGGGCGTTAGGGTTTTAGGATTGTTGAGGTTTAGGGTTTACAGTTTAGGAGGGTGCAAAACAGCGTTCCAGAAGGGGTTTAGGGTTTTAGGATTTCAGGGTTTCCGGAGCTTTGACTCCGCAGTACGAACAGAGCCGGATGAGTGGATTTGGTTTTTGAGGGCATGTCAAAGGCAGAGGGCCTTTGTGAGGAGACTTGGTTGGTGCCTGTCACAGTTACAGAGACTTAGCAAGCAAGGCTATAAGTAGGCTATAATTAGCATAGCCCCACTTAGGGGACTTATAGCCCTAATTATGTCCTACTTGCTAAGACCCTTGAGCCTTTAAGTACTGTCAGATTCGCCATTCAGTTCGCTTCCTCTGTCTTATCAGCTGCCGGACTTCCGAAGTGCTTAGCACACCGTAGACACCGATCCGGAGCCCTGTAAGTGTGAACTTTCAGAGCCAGGATAGGTTTGCTCCTGTCCGTTGATGGCTCATAAGGAGTTTCCGAAAAGAGGGGATCCTAATATGGTACCCTAAATAATAGGAGCCTTTACAAGGACCCCAAATAAGGTAGCCCTAGTTTTCGGAAGCTCCCATAAAGTAACGACGTAAGCAACGTCCAGGAACCCGGAACCTGGGATCCTTGTGAAAGGACTTCATGTTTAATCTACTGTAATAGTGCCCCATAGCAAGTAAAAGGATTTCCTTGCGATGGTAACGTAGATGAGATTCCGTGACAAGAACCCAGTAACCTTAACCCGAAACCCTAAACCCCTTCACTCCTAAACCCCTAAACCCCTCAATGCCTAAACCCCCAAACCCCTGAACCCTAAACCGTAAGCCCGAGATGGCCAGTGCTTTGCTTTGCATTGCAAAAGCCGAGGCCCAGCTCCAGGATATAGGCTTGCCGTTGCTGACGGCGCGGTGCCTCAAAGACCCAAGCAAAAAGGGGGCCCGTACGCGTAGAACAGGCTTCCGATGAGGCATTCCTAGGGTTCCTTACGGACCCAGTAGAATTAGGGTTCCGTTTGAAGGATTTTCTACAGGCGAGCTGGGCCTCATTACGGATGGTCCACAGGGGGGGTCCCATGCTCTTCGGGCTTCTTTTGAGGGTTCTTCGGTTGATGATATAAGTCCTGCATTGCCCATACTAAGGACTATACCATAATTCCCATAGTTTAGGGCCCTTAAGGTAATGCAGGATTTATATCATCAACAGTTTGTAGGGGTGCTAATAGGGTTCCTTTATTCCGACGGGGCTGCAGGGTGTCCGTTTTCGGGGTGCAAGGTTTGTGGTTTAGGAGGTTTAGGGGCTGAGCGACTAAACCCCAAACCGCAAACTTTGGGGGTCGTTGATGGTTCAGGATGTTGGGTTTCTGCGACTAGAAAGTCAACGGCTTCTTTACCGCAGCAGCAGATGGCCAATGCTCCTACCCAGCGTTCAGATTCGTTTATCTCTCCGTCAAAGATCCAACCCCAAACCCTAAACCCTAAACCCGAAGCCCCTGGACTCTAAATTGTTGAACCTTAGAACTGGATTCCGTACCCAAACCCCGAACCCCAAGCCCCACACCCTAAGCCACCAACCCTGCCGTAACCTAAAGCCTAAATTGCCAAACCCTTACAAGCCCAAGACCCTTAAAAGCCCAAAGCCCCCTAAAAAGCCCTAAAGACTTAAACCAAAAATTACGAAACCCTTACAAGCCCCTTAAACCCTAAAAGCCCTAAGCATCTGAGGTGGCCATAACACTCTAAACCCTAAGCCCTAAAACCCCCCCTAAAGACCTCAGGTGGCCATCAAGCCCTTATACCCCAAAAGCCCTAAAAGCCCAAAAGCCCTAAACCCTAAGAAAAGCCTCCCTCAAGACCTCAGGTGGCCATCCTGTCCCCAGTTGCCATCCTTTCCTTCAGATATGGTGTTCCCATCGAGCTCATCGTTGGGGAGCCCGGCTCCGGGTTTAGGGTTCAGGATTTAGGGTTCAGGGTTTAGGGTTCAGGGTTCAGGGCGGAGGGTTTAGGGTTCAGGTTTCGGGGTTTAGGGTTCAGGGTTCAGGGCGGAGCGTTCAAGGCTTAGGGTTCAGGGTTCAGGGTTTAGGGTTTAGGGACCAGTCCACCGGGGTTTGGGATTGAGGATTTAGGGTTTTCTGGTCTTGGTCTTGTGCTTTGCAAGGGTTGCAGAAGTGTTTCCAGTACCTTGACACCAAGTAACCTACCTTTTCAAGGACTCATATAAAGAACTTATATTAGGGGACCCTAAAAAGGCAGGTTCCTTGAGGTCCAGGTAGGGTTTAGGATCTAGCACGGCCAGTTCCGAGGGCTTTTGGCCTCGAGGATTGGGTGTGTGTGTGTGTGTGTGTTTGTATCATCCTGGGAGGCTTCCTAGGGTCTAAGGAATTATAGTAGGATCCCTAATGTGATTTAGGGTTTAGGGTTTAGGGTTCAGGAATTATAGTAGGATCCTTAATGTGATTTAGGGTATATTCCCAAATCAAGGGATACTGGAGTCTCTGGGTTGTGGTTTTACCCAAAAACGAACCTAAACCCTCAACCCTAAATCTTGAACGCTAAGGGTTGAGGCTTTCTGAGTTTTGCTTCTTGGCGAGGGGGGGAAGGCTTCCAATTCAGACTGTGGCTGACGAAACGGGCCGGTAATGCCGAGCCCCTTAGTAGTACTGGGATTTGGGGTTTAGTAACAGAGTTTAGGGTTTCGTTATAGGGCTTAAGGTTTAGCAATATGGTTTAAGGTTTTCTGGGAAATAGGCATCTGAAGCGAAGGCAGCTTTGGCAGAGAGATCCTTGCGCCCCACGATCTGGCGAGCTCCGAATCTCTCCAGCTCCCTAAACCCTAAACCCTAAACCTTAAACCCTAAACCCTAAACCCCTAGCCCCTAACCCCTAAACCCTAAAACCCTAAACCTTAAACCCCTAAACCCTAAACCCCTAAACCCTAAACCCCTAAACCCTAAACCCTAAACCCCAAAGGTCCCGAAGCCCAAGCCCGAACCCCTGAAACCCCAAGTCCCTTCCGCCCATAAATCCCAGAAATCCCTAAACCCCAAACCCCTTAAATCCTAAGCCTTACCCCTAAGCCCTTAGGCGTGCAATGCCTAAACCCCCAAGCCCCCAGAATCCCTAAATCCCTAAACCCTGAACCCTAAACCCTAAGGCCCCACTGTACTTAAAAAAAAAACCTAAATCCTAAACCCTCCCTCATACCCTCGATAGCCGAAGCCCCCCAAACCCATATGCCAGCATTCACGCGATCATGCACCCGAAGCCCCTCACGCCCCAAACCTTGAACCTGCTCAATACCAATTCATGAAAGGAATATAGCTTAAATCATGACATGAGGCCCCTTGATACGGTAGGGCTTACCCTAAACCCTAAACCCTAAACCCTAAACCCTAAACCCTAAACCCTAAACCCTAAGGGATTTTGGGCTCTCTGGGAACCTGCCCAACGCCTTTTGGAGGTCTTCGGCCTGCTCTGCGCCGGCTACCGTGGGCCGACGCTTGGAAGGGGTTTTTGGAGTTCGAGGTTAAGGATCTATAGGGGTTCCTTCTAAAGGGATCTATAAGGGTTCCTTTTAAGGGGATCTGTAGGGTTTAGGGTTTAGGGTTCTTGGAGTTCGAGGTTAAGGATTTGGGGTTTAGGGCTTGGGGGTTGGGGATAAGGGGTTCGGATTGGATTGGGTTTCAGGGTCTCTGGTTTGAGTTCCAGGTTTGCGGTGTTTTGCTTGTGTGACTTGGTTGGGTATGCTGTCCAACTTTGCAGCAGTCGCTACTGGATGGCTGGTTGTTAAAGTGGAGAAGAAGACGACTCTGAGATTCGTCTTTGCTTTGCTTCTTTCAGGAGCTTGCGAGAACAGCGCTAGAAACTGTTTCTCTACACCTCAAATCCGAGACCCAGAGACTCCAATATCCTTTAGTTAAGGAATCTTCCTTAAAGTTAAGGATCCTGCTGTACTTCAAGGTATATTCTCTGATTAAGGGACATTGGAGTCTCTGGGAATGGAAGCCTTCAGTGCTGAGCCCCGAAGAAACCCGAGGAAATGGTGCCGCCGAGCCGCAAAAGGAGGCTCTTTTGGTTCACCTAGACCCGGGTGAATGATGTCAGCGCTAAATGGGGGTTTCCGAAAAAAGGGGGTTCTGATATACGTAGTGGCCTAAATAGCAGGATCCTGAATACGGCACCCCTAATTTTCGGAAACTCCCAAATAGATAAGAAGAGAACTGCAAAAGTAAGTACACACATACATGTAAGACCAGTTCAACATATAATTAAACAAACACACATAAAGATCTCAGTCCGTGTTTTCTCGTTGCTACATACATTTGTACGCACATACATACATACATCGTTACACATAAATACGCCTATGTACAGCCTTCGCAGCTCAGGGCTTTAAAGGCTTTCAGGTTTAGATTTTGGGTTCTGCACCTGCTACGACAGGACATCGCCAGACTGAGGACCCGGAAGGAGAGCAACAGTTGGAATATCCCGGGTGTCTTCTGGGAGTTTCCGAAAACTAGGGGTACCCTTTTTGGGGGGGTCGTTATAATAAGGATCCTACTATCTAGGGTACTATATTGGGGTCCCCTATTTTCGGAAACTCCCATATCCCGGATGTAAGGCATGCCGGGTTTCAGAAGGCCTTTATGGGATTTTGCTTGGGTTTTCTTTGGCTGCTGCCTTGGACAGGTGACATGCAGCCAGACCCTGCAGATGCTGTTGGCTCAGTATGCTAACAGCCTCCACGGATTCGTCGCAAGCCGCAGAATTGCAGAAAGGCCGCTCTCCGTTGTGTACCTTTGTTTCTATCCGTCGTGGGTGCCTGAACCCTAAAGCCTCTACCCCGGAGCCTCTCATTCCTCAACTTCTATTGTAAGCACGCTCTAGATTCCTAAACCCTAAACCATGAGCCCCGCATAAACCCTAAACCCCTGTGCTATTTAGCGTGAATTCCGTGAACTGAGGCTTCCGCGAGCCCTGTGCCCGAGACCCCGGTCCCTGCACCTCGGCTCCACAGATGCTTTCTGCATTTACAGCTTTTGGGGTTTCGCCTGAAGGCCTCGGGGCTTTGGGTTTGGGGTTTAGATTGAAGGGCTTTCAGGCCCATGGCCGTGTCCATCGGTGTGTTGTAGGTTTTTTGGTTGGTGGGCCTTCAACCCTCCACTCCTAAGCCCTAGAAGCTGCCCCCACCCTGTAATAGTGGTATAATGGTGGTATAATAGGAATATAATAGGGCCCTAGTATAATCCTTATAGTCACTATTACAGGGTGGGGGCAGCTTCTAACCTGAGCCCTTGCTACCCTCCGCTGCCCAGGCCGCGAAGAAGACGAAGGGCTCCGGTAACTTTCCTTCCTGGAGGCCATCCGAGGTTTAGGATGACTGTGGTCGTTCGGGTGCTAGGGTGTTTAGGGTACTTAAAGGCTCAAGGGACTTAGTAAGTAGGGTTATAAGTCGGTTATAGTTATGATAACCACACTTAGGGGACTTATAACCCCAATTATAACCTACTTACTAAGTCCCATGATCCTCTAAGTAGAGGGGGTTTGTGCAGGCGCAAGGTCTGTGGGGTGTGTCTCAAGGCCGGGGCTTGACTTGTCCCGTCGATTGAATGTATCATGGTCGAGGGTTTTTAGTCCCAGAGACTCCATTATCCCTTAACTAAGGAATCCCTAATATGATTAAGGAGTATTCCTTAGTTAAGGGATATTTGAGTCTCTGGGGTCTTGCCCACTGGCAGTCAGAACGGACAAACTTTTGTAGGATCTATACCCGAAGCCTCTGCCTCTGTGGGTCGCTTCGGTAGATTTTAGGGTCGCTGGAAAGTTGCATTGCAGGATAACTTGGCAGGGAATCCGAAAGGTATCGGAGCAGATTCACCTTGCGATCAATCTCGCAGAAGTAGGCTCCTTACATGCAAAACTTCTAGGAAGAGCCAAAAGCACTCGTTTCAGGCTTTCATGCTGCGACGAGGTTATGGTCTCACGGGTAGAGGTGTACAGAGTTCCGAACCCTAGGAGGAGAGAAGAACGTACGGAAAACTCTGTTGTACGGGATAATGTAGAAACCTGATTAAGAAATCCTGAGCCTGTAACCCCAAAATAGTGGGATTCATAAAAGGAACCCTGACAAAGGCCCCAGGTTTCTTAATCAGGTTCCCACATTAGGAGTTCAGGGTAAGGCCTACTTGGAGGATCATGGGACTTAATAAGTAGGTTATAACTGGGGTCATAAGTCCCCTAAGTTATCCTAATTATAACTTAGTTATAACCCTAGTTACTAAGTCCCATGATCCTTTAAGTAGGCTAGCTCAGGATTTCGGGTTTCGGGAGATCTGGACCTGCCCTGAAGACGACTTTCCAAAGGCCTCACGTGCTACCCCCCACACCCTAAACCCCAAACCCTAACCCCTAAACCCTGCATCTTGAAAAAAACCCTAAACCCTAACCCCCAAACCCTAAACCCCAAACCCACACCAGTCGAAAAGGGGCCCTTAAAAGAACAAAAGCACCCACCCTAAACCCTAAACTCACACCAGTCGAAAAGGGGCCCTGAAAAAAAAACACACCAGACAGCCAAAGGCCGTGGAAGGGTAAAGATCGCGAAGCAGAGACGTACGGAGCCCCAGCCGTCCGAGATGCTCCAGCCCAAACGAAGACCCTGCTGAAAGGCTCGTGGGACTTAGTAAGCAAGGTTATAAGTAGGTTAAAAAAGGATAATTCGCTTAGGGGACTCATAACCCCAACTACAAGCTAGGTCCAAAGATCCTCTGAGTAAAGAGGTTCTGACGTGATGGTGTCTTTGCCGCGAAGGACGCCTTTGACGGCCATTCAGCAATAACGATCTCACCGCTCCAAGTGAACGACACCTAGCCTGATTGATTACCTCAGTGGTAGCATCGAGGCAGATTCTTGCAGCTGATATGCATAGCCTTCGCTGCCTCAAGCCTGATCAAGACATGGCCGGACGATCTCCGCCTTGCACCATCTTATCTCGTTCTCGATTCGATTTGTTGTGTCGTGTATACATGGGTGGTTGCCAAAATTAGGGTCCCTTTTGGGGTACCCTAAATATTAGGTGCCGTATTATAATAGGGACCTAAAAAGGGACCCTAATTTTGACAACCACCCACATGAACCGGCAGGCAGAGATTCCCCCGGTGACTCCCCAGTCGACGCCCAAAGCCCAAGCACCCAAAGCCCCACGACATCCCCCAAGACCGACGTCGGCAAACAGCTGCCCCTTAGGGGTACTTAGAAATACTTTTAATTTTTGGTTATTATAATCCCTAAGAAACAGCTAACATTATATTTTTTGCTCGGGTTCTAAGTTCAGTATAGGCCCCTGTATATATATATATATATACACATATATTTTACATCATATCTTCTATATATACACTCACCTATAGATAGGCCCTCAGCCCTAAAGCCCAAGAGCCCCCTGCCTTTACTTTCCTTGCGCCCCTACGCAGATCTTCGCCTTCCTGGCGGAAGCCCGAGGCAAAGGCAAAGAGCAGGCACGGCTTAGGGTTTAGGGTTTAGGCCAGTAGATATGCAGCTGGTGGATTGAATATTCTCAAAGACGGGGCCAAGGGGCCTTGAGACATACAATAGGGTCGTAGGGTACATTTTGTAATTTGTTGTTAAAGAGCGCTAAGGAATACGAGTCGTAGTACAAGTCTCAAATAAGGGGCCTCAAGAATCACTGCGTGGGTTCTGGGGTATATTAAGTTATTGATTGAATTACGGAGCTGGAAGGAATCGTATATGTAACTGTTCAGAAAAGATTTCAGGGTTCATGAATAACAGCTTGAGGTCTAGGGCTAGAGCAGGTCTTGTGTGTTCAAGCATATGAGCTCATATGACACCCATCAACCCGCAAGTTGGAAGCAGGACCTTACCTAGGACCCGGAGTAGGCCCTTATTCCCTTTTTTAGGGTTTAGGTTCCCTTATAACCCCCTTTAAACCAAAAAGGGCACCCTTTTTATTCCTAGGTTACTCTGAGGTCTAGTTACTAAATCTCAAGGCGGTCTTTGGTATGTCTGATATAGGGGCCTTTATACTTACCTATACTATTTTGGGGATTCCTTTTTATAGGATTAGTATAATGGGCCCCAGAACCCTATTCTAACTATCAAGGCCTATATTACATGCTAAGACCCCATGCCCCACATGGCTTGACCCCAGCATCGAGCCCTTGGACAGGTTTAAGGTTTCAGTTAGGGTTTAGGGTTTAGGGTTCCTCAGGGACCCTAAGCCGCAAGACCTTTATCTTCCCAAACCCTGACAGAGCCTTTACAGAACCCCAGTCGTGTGGACTGCAGTCGGCTGTGATCCAGGCCTGCTGCACAGACGGAAGCCAGACCGAAGAGCGGTGGGGGTCCCTGGATGCGCTACTGTGCTATGAGGATAACCATGTTTCTACTTGAAAGGCTTACCTTACCCCCAAATAACATACCTTTTTTTGGGCTTATATAAATAAATCATATCAGGGAACCCTAAAAAAGGTAGGTCGATTAGGGTCCAGGTGATGCTTAATTTTTAAGGCTTGGGGCTTAGGGTCTACGGCCTTGTTGAAGAATTTTAAGACTTAGTGCGAAGGGCTGAGGTTGTGGGGTTGTAGGGTCGAGGTTTCTTTGATTTGGGGGCGCCTGGAGGATCGAATTCCCTAAACTGTAAACCCTACAGACTTACGCGCAACCTTACAGCCGCGCAACCCTGAACCGTGCTATTGAATTCTGAGGTGCTGCGTTTCTGAAGAAAAACGCCTCTCAGACGCCGTTGCCTTAGCTGCTCCGTCTTCATCAGGTAGTATGAGGGCTTTAGTCGTTGGAAAAGGTCTTGGAGTACGTTGTAGCCTGATTATGTGGCGACCATATTTATCGGAGATGTGATTGCGGTTTATCAAGACCTTCCGTTATCCATGAGCAGATGAGGGACCCGGAAGCTCTAGCAGCCTGTTCCGGTTACATGATGCCTGGTTTCTTGTGGCGAGCATGGGTGCTGCCGGACTGTGTGCCTTTAACATCACTGGCGCGCCTACATGTGCTAGTGCAACCTCTGATGTCGAGTTTTCTAGTCCCGAAGCTGAAGTTGTAGAATCAATCTCGAAGTTAAGGTATGCCAACTTGAGGCAAGCCCTTCTGGCACATTATTTCCTTGCAGTCCATAAGAAAGTCTTGTGTAGGGTTCAGGGTTGAGGGTTACTTTCACCCTAACTTGGTGGTTCAAAACCCAACTTTTCGACTATTGGGACTCTTCTAAAATGGTCTGATTCCGAAAGTTTCCGATGTTTGCTCCATGGATATCTGGAGGGTATGCTAAGCCCTAGACCTTGTTTTGTCCGGGAGCTATCCAGGCAGTGCTAAACCCAAACCCCAAAAACTTCAAACCCGAAACCCTACGCTTAGACCTTTCGCGGCTTCGGCAGGCTGAAAAAAGGTGTTTTGAAACAAAAATCCTATACCCTAAATCCCAAAAAATTTAAACCCGAAACCCTAAACCCCTAAACCCTAAACCCCTAAACCCTAAACTCTAAACCCCTAAACCCTTAAACCCGACAGCCTAGAGGCAGTGGCGATCCATCATCAACAAGTTCACCCCAGAGAAATTCGACAAGCTTTGCGAGCCGGGCCCTGAGCTGCAGATTGCTGTGAGGGTTCCTTTAAGGCTTCCCTTTCAGGGTTCCTTTAAGGGTTCCATTGAGGGTTCCTTTAAGGGTTCCTTTAAGGCTTCCCTTTCAGGGTTCCTTTAAGGCTTCCTTTCACGGTTTTTAAGTTTTTCCCTTAAGGGTTCCTTTCAGGTTTCCTTTCAGGGTTCCTTTCAGGGTTCCTTTCAGGGTTCCTTTAAGGGTTCCCGTAAGGGTTCCTGTAAGGGTTCCGTTAAGGCTTCCTTTAAGGGTTCCTACGAGGGTTTGTCGTTGGTGCCCTCATCCTGCCTCTTTCTGCTACGTAGCCCCCAGGCCTAGCGCTAAACCTGAACTCCTAAACCCTGAACCGCAAACCCTAAACCCAAACCTTAAATCCTAAGCCCTGTACTCCAAACCCAAAAGGCACTCAAAGTATCACGTACTTTCATAGGCTGTCATGTATTATCAGGTTTTATCAGCTATTACAGTAGATGGTTACATATCATCAGATATCATCATCTGTGATCATATATTATGATGCATCATATCATATTAACTATATCGTGGTATATCACACCCCATGGCTTTCTTCTTTGACAACGCGCCAGAAATCGAGCCACTCTCGGAGCCCCGGGGCCCTTTTGGGATTCAGGGGTTCAGGGCTTGGGATGTAGGGTTTAGGGCTTAGGGACCCTTCAAGGATCCGTCAAACCCCTAAACCCCTAAACGATCGTCGTGGGCTAGGGTTTGGGGTTTAGGGTTTTGAGTTTAGGGTCTAGGCTTGACCGAAGTTTGAAGTTTTAGGTTTAGGGTAAAGGGTTAGGGTTTAGGGTTTTAGGTTATAAGGTTTCGGGTCTTAGGGCTTTGGGGGTACTTAAAGGATCATGGGACTTAGTAAGTAGGTTATAAGTGGGGCTGTAAGTCCCCTAAGTGGGGTTATCCTAATTGTAACCTACTTATAACCTTACTTACTAAGCCCCATGAGCCTTCAAGTAGGGTTGGGGGTCCTCATATTTCACACCCTACCTAAAAATTCTAGCCCTAACTGACTAAGCCCTGCACCCAAAACATTTAAGTCAGGACACAAACCAACCGTAAACCCTGAACCCCTAAACCCTAAACCCTAAAGCCCAAAAAAGATCTCCTCTCTAGGCAGCTGCTCTCCACGCTGCCTGTCCCGGGCGCCGCCAACGCTGGCGCAGCGCGGGCTCCAAGGGCGCATCAGTTTGTTGTGGCTTTGCAGACAGGCTTTTAAGGATCTGACGGGGTCTTCGTGTGGTGAGAGGCTTGTTACATGGTGTTATGTGTGAGCTTAGAACATGGCATCGTGTTTCGTGATAAGGCAGTCCATGTAGGTCACTGCAAAAGGGATCTGCAGTAATTAATGGAGGGGATTAGGTGTATGGGGTTCTTCAAGGTCGTAAGGGGGCGGAAAGACCTGATGCAGTGTTGGGATTCGGGGCTTAGGGTTTAGGGTTTAGGGTTTAGGGGCTGGAAGGTCCTGGGCTTCTTTGGCTCTCTGCCAGGCAGAGAAAACCAGCTGCTGCGACACAGAGCCGGCGTCTGAGTTTCTTTTATCGAGAAGATGGACCCTAAACCCTAAACCCTAAACCCTGAACCCTGAACCGGAACCCTAAACAAACCTAAACCCTAAACCCTAGAAAAACCTAAACCCTAAACCCTAAGCCCTAGAAAAACCTAAACCCTAAACCCTAAGCCCTAGAAAAACCTAAACCCTAAAACGGGCTTGGACCATCTTTTACTGTGGGCCCGACAGGGTTTTTTAGGGACCCCAGTCCCCTCCATCCTTTGAGCCCTAGACCGAACCCCTCAACTCTTAGACCTACTGTTGATGGACAAAATCCTGCATGACCCCAAGGACTCTAAACTATGGGAACTATGGTACATACCTTATAATCGGTAATGCAGGATTTTGTCCATCAATAGTATGAAGCCCTAAACGCCCTAAACCCTGATCGCCTTACATCTGGAGGTCCTAAGTGCTCACTTCGCGTCTGTGTGGGTGGTTCCTTTGATCAGGGCCCCCAACAGGGCTCGTATCGAGGCTTCAGGGAATTTATCGAGGGTTTCGGTGTATCAGCCGGGCCACAGGATGTCAATGTCAGGGAATTGGCTTCTGGAGTGCGGTCTCGTCGCAAAGACGGCTCCCAAGACCTGCCTTGGCATGCAGAGGACTCCAATATCCCTTTATTGTAAGGCCCCCCCTTGAATCGTATCAGGGATCCTACTATAAGTTAAGGTATATTCCGTAAACTACGGGATTTTGGAGTCTCCGGGTTGACGGAGGCTACCGACTTCGGATGTTCTGTCCTTGAGTCGCTGCGGTGAATTGGGCGTTCTCGGCTCTGGGCGGGATTAAAGTTTCGCACTGCTCCTGCTCAACGTCGTCGCTGCCGTCCCCACCCTAATCCCTAAACCCTAAACCCTAAAACCCTAAACCCTAAAGCCTCACCATCGACCGCGTTTTGCAAGCCACATCCAGGTTTGGCACCGTCCTGGATGAGCTGCTTTCTCTGATCTTTGATGCTTGCAGTAGGCGGCGAGGGGCGGAGCGGAGCTTATCGGGTCAAATAATTGGGCTTCAATGGCTTAAATGATTGCCAATAGTGGTGCTGATGTCCCTGTGCAGGCCCTGTATTTATAGTATCCTTATGGGAGTGGGCTCCAAGGAGGGTAGGCAACCTACTAATCCCTAGTTCTCCCTAGTACTCCCTAAGGTTCCCTTACAGTCCCCTAAGGATTCCTTATACCCTCCCCCCTTGAACCACCCCCCCTTAAGGATCCTATAATGTATGATTAAAGTATAGTCTACCCGAAGCCTAACTTACATAGGCCCTATTTATAACAATGAGATAAACAGGCTGAGGGGAGTCTTTCGAATTTCAACCTCCATCTTTTCAGGCATTCGGGACATTGGGATTTCGTAGTTTCACACGCTTAGGGCTTGATGGCTCTAGGATTTAATTTTTAGCAGTGGTGTGGGCGTACAGTCAGCCTACTTCGCATGCTCCGTCGAAAGAAGCTGCCTCCGACACCAGCCTCGCTTTTGTATTGGGTTTGGGGTTCGTGGTTTTCGTGGTGTAGGGTCGGCCGGACCGTAAAACATGCAAACCCTAACACCGGAATCGAGGCAAGATGGAAGCACCACATGCTAAATGCTTCGGGGTCTGAAACCCTCAGCCCTAAATTCTGACCCCTGAACCTCACATCCTGATCCACCGTCTTGTTAACCCCTACCCCTACATCCTCTCCTCGGAATCGGAAGGCAGCATCAATACACAGCCTCCCTAGACCCTAAACCCTAAACCCCTAAACCCTAAACTCCAACCCTAACTGCCACATCCTCTCCTCGGAAGGCAGCATCAATACACAGAGATGTACACAGATCTTTGCAGGGCCCCCGGAGCCGCCCCAGACCCGGCCCCCCGAGAGCGCCCTGGGCCTCTTCGTTAAGGGATATGCCTTAAACTTAGGGTTCCTTTAAGGGGGACTTTGAAGGTTTTTTAAAGGTTTTATAGGGATGAATAACCCTACTCTTCTTTTTGTTGTTCTGACTGTGATTATGGTTGTGACTATGATTATGACTATTGTTTCTATAAGTGCCTGGTGATCACAACATAGGGATCGGAAGAATTTCTGAGAATTTTGCTCGAGGCTCCTGGTTCGAATTGCGGTACAGTACCCACTCACACCTCCACTACGCAGATGGAGGTTCGAGCGGAGTCAACAGGTCCTGGCACAATCAAATCCCAGAGATGCCGCGCACGCGAAGCCCAAGCAGAGGGGTCAGAAAAACTAGTAAAGGTTTAGGTTTCAGGGTTCAGCGTTTAGGGCTTAGGGCCAACACTATAGTTTTACCCGAAATCCTATCCTCATTCGGCATAGTGAGTAACATTAAGACCATAGTTGTACCGGAAACCCTACCCTATTCTCATTCTCCAGGCCCCTCTCCCTAGACTAAACGGTGGCCCGACCCTCCCCCAAAGGTCAGAAGCTCTTGGACCACGTGGCAAGGCGATGTTTCGCTGGACTGTGGCAGTTCGGGTTGTCCAGAATCGACGTTTAGGACTTTCGGGTTTAGGCTTGGGGGTTTAGGGTTGAGTCGAGGGTTTATAGTTTTTCAAGACAAATTCTGAGCATCGTTTAACAACACCTCACAGTCCAGCCCTAAGTCCTCAACCGAACACCCGTGCCGAACTGAGGCTGCCTTCTCCTTCCCCAAAATAACAGCGAAACCCCGAAACCCTCAGGCTCGCAACACGCTAGTGTAGGAGCTTTGGTAGTTGCAACAGGGCTTGGTGGGAACTTACACCATAGTTATAAAGACACAACAGGGTTTAGGGTTTAGGGTTTAGGGTTTAGGGAGGAGTAGCATGACCAAAGATTTCAGTTTCTATACCAAAGTCCTAAAGCTCCTACACTAATGCTTTTACATCTATGCAAACTCATTTCCGTCTAGCAACCCTGAGGACCCCGTCAAGAAACGATGCTACACTCCACCACCCTACGCCCAGACCCCCACAAGAGCCTGTATAGTTTCAGTTCAACAATACTCTAGTCGACCCTTTTCTAAGGTCACTCTGTTTAGATTTCACTGTGTTATATTGTGTCATTAGTTCATGTATATATATATATATATATTCATTATTCACATATATATATATATATATATATATATATATATTATACATACAGATGCCTTACATATATAGAAATGTACACGTATATGCGTTTATACATATACCCACGCAGACGCCTACTAAACTAACGACTCGAAAACTCAATCCTACCAGGGAGCCCTATTATAGAACCCCATAATACCCTTTAAAGGAACCCTAAGCCCCTTACTAAGTCCCATGACCCTTTAAGTCGTAAATCCCACCAGGGAGCGACCGAACCTCGATGGCCGAGCTCGGGCCCGGGGCTCAGGTTTCCGGGCTTTTGGGGCCTTGGAGTTTGGAATTTGAGATTTAGGGCTTAGGGTCTACTGTAGGGCTTAGGGCTTCGGGCTTAGGGCTTAGGGTTTAGGGTCTGGGGCTTAGGGTTTAGGGCTGAGGGTTTAGGGTTTAGGGCTTTGGGTTTAGGGGCTTACCTAAGCCCCAATTGGCCTACCCTTAAGGACATATAGAAAGAAGCGACAATAAGGCACCCCTTTGGCCTGCAGTTTAGGCTTTTGTTTTTTTTTCAAGTCGCTTTCAGGATTTGGAGACTCGGGCTGAGGGTCTAGGCTTTGTGTCGAATGTTCGGATTTCAATATTGGGCCTTGAGGAATTATCAAAATCATTCCCTCAGGTTCCTTTGATGCGACAGTTAAGGCGTATAGCTTAAATCAGTATATGGGTGGTTGTCAAAATTATGGCCCACCCCCGCAGTAAAGCCTTACCTTAACCTACCAAAACCTACTTAATTGTAGGTTCATATTATAAACCCCAATACGGAGTTTATAGGGAGCCTACAGGAAGGTAGGCTCTGGTGGGTTAACGTATAAGCCTCTTGTAGTTGCCCTATTCAAATTTTTCACGCCCCCATATTAAGGATTTATAAACTCCTGAAAGTAGCCCTTGTCGATCGCTTTTAAGGAAACCCTTAAAGGAACCTTATTCCAATTCTTAAGGCCCCTGCAGTGCCGAGGTATGGGGTCGGTGTCAGCACATTTTTCACAGCGTTGCGCGGGGCTCGGGGACAGGGGAGGGGCGCTTGGGGGCCGTGTTTCAGGGATATTTCGGTTCGGAATTTTTGGGTTTTAGGTGCTGTACGGTTTTACAGGGCTTTATAAAGGCGTGTTTAGTTTTTTGTGGTAGGGGTGTGAAGAATATTCCTCGGGGTTTGCAGGTTCTGGAAGCCCGAAACCGCAAAACAAATCCGAAAGCCCTAAACCCCAAACCCTAAACCTAATACCTAAACCCCTGAACCCTAAGCCTTATACCCTAGACCCCAAACCCTATACCCTAAACTATATTCCCTGAACCTTAAACTGTTTCGGCTGAGGATCTCGCAGTTCTGCTTGTTGCAACGACCCTCTGCTTAGCAAGACAAGACACGAAAGATCTAATCCCCAAGCTCCAAGCTGATAACAGTGTTCAGGTGTTAGACGGCCATCATAGGTAATATAGTAGCGCCAACAACTAACGTTTCTTAGGGTTCCTTATTGCAGTTTTTCCTGCCCCCAAGACACCACGCTAATTGTTCAGGCTCCGTTGATATTCCTGCAAAGTCTCATCTACAAGCCCTAAATCCTGGACCCAAAACTCTGCTCAGAATGGATCCTAAAGCCTAGGCATCCGAAGTGTCTAGTGAAATTAGTCCTCATTCTTCCAGGCTAACGTGTTCACCCTAGGCCCTAAGCCCTATACTAATTCAAGCGGGTTAAGGGTTTTGGGGTGTTAGGGTAATCGGGTTCAGGGCCACCCAAAAACGAACAAGAATTGTACACACGATGAAAACCCAGCAGCCCACAAACATCGCATCAAATCCCCGTTCCATAAACGCCGATGAAGCCTTTTGGAGAAAAAGCAATAGCAGTTAGCACTACCCTGTGAAATCCTTGTGAACAACGGTGTAAACACTCCCTATAATAAGTTCCCATGGAAGGAAGCATCGGACACCTTCAACCCTAAAACCTAGAGCCCTCAACCCCAGAGCCCGAACCTAGAGCCCTAAAGCCCTAAAGCCTAATTCCAAAAGCCCACCCCCACCCCCGCCTTAGTTCCCCATGCGTCTCGGTCCCAGGTTGGGTGGTGATCCCACTCTGTAAGGGTTTAGGGTTTAGGGTTTAGGGTTTAGGGTTTAGGGTGTTATAGCCTTGAATATGACCCCGAATATGGACTGTTACAGGGTGGGGGCACGACCCAACCTGAACCCTAAACCGTAAACCACCGTAAACCCGAAGCCCTGAACCTTACATCCGAAAGCCCTAAACCCTAAATCCAAAACCTTAAACCCCAAATCCGAAAGCCCTAAACCCTAAATCCAAAACCTTAAACCCCAAATCCGAAAGCCCTAAACCCTAAATCCAAAACCTTAAACCCCAAATCCGAAAGCCCTAAACCCTAAATCCAAAACCTTAAACCCCAAATCCGAAAGCCCTAAACCCTAAATCCAAAACCTTAAACCCCAAATCCGAAAGCCCTAAACCCTAAATCCAAAACCTTAAACCCCAAATCCGAAAGCCCTAAACCCTAAATCCAAAACCTTAAACCCCAAATCCGAAAGCCCTAAACCCTAAATCCAAAACTTTAAACCCCAAATCCGAAAGCCCTAAACCCTAAATCCAAAACCTTAAACCCCAAATCCGAAAGCCCTAAACCCTAAATCCAAAACCTTAAACCCCAAATCCGAAAGCCCTAAACCCTAAATCCAAAACCTTAAACCCCAAATCCGAAAGCCCTAAACCCTAAATCCAAAACCTTAAACCCCAAATCCGAAAGCCCTAAACCCTAAATCCAAAACCTTAAACCCCAAATCCGAAAGCCCTAAACCCTAAATCCAAAACCTTAAACCCCAAATCCGAAAGCCCTAAACCCTAAATCCAAAACCTTAAACCCCAAATCCGAAAGCCCTAAACCCTAAATCCAAAACCTTAAACCCCAAATCCGAAAGCCCTAAACCCTAAATCCAAAACCTTAAACCCCAAATCCGAAAGCCCTAAACCCTAAATCCAAAACCTTAAACCCCAAATCCGAAAGCCCTAAACCCTAAATCCAAAACCTTAAACCCCAAATCCGAAAGCCCTAAACCCTAAATCCAAAACCTTAAACCCCAAATCCGAAAGCCCTAAACCCTAAATCCAAAACCTTAAACCCCAAATCCGAAAGCCCTAAACCCTAAATCCAAAACCTTAAACCCCAAATCCGAAAGCCCTAAACCCTAAATCCAAAACCTTAAACCCCAAATCCGAAAGCCCTAAACCCTAAATCCAAAACCTTAAACCCCAAATCCGAAAGCCCTAAACCCTAAATCCAAAACCTTAAACCCCAAATCCGAAAGCCCTAAACCCTAAATCCAAAACCTTAAACCCCAAATCCGAAAGCCCTAAACCCTAAATCCAAAACCTTAAACCCCAAATCCGAAAGCCCTAAACCCTAAATCCAAAACCTTAAACCCCAAATCCGAAAGCCCTAAACCCTAAATCCAAAACCTTAAACCCCAAATCCGAAAGCCCTAAACCCTAAATCCAAAACCTTAAACCCCAAATCCGAAAGCCCTAAACCCTAAATCCAAAACCTTAAACCCCAAATCCGAAAGCCCTAAACCCTAAATCCAAAACCTTAAACCCCAAATCCGAAAGCCCTAAACCCTAAATCCAAAACCTTAAACCCCAAATCCGAAAGCCCTAAACCCTAAATCCAAAACCTTAAACCCCAAATCCGAAAGCCCTAAACCCTAAATCCAAAACCTTAAACCCCAAATCCGAAAGCCCTAAACCCTAAATCCAAAACCTTAAACCCCAAATCCGAAAGCCCTAAACCCTAAATCCAAAACCTTAAACCCCAAATCCGAAAGCCCTAAACCCTAAATCCAAAACCTTAAACCCCAAATCCGAAAGCCCTAAACCTTAAACCCCAAATCCAAAACCCTTAAACCCCAAATCCGAAAGCCCTAAACCCTAAATCCAAAACCTTAAACCCCAAATCCGAAAGCCCTAAACCCTAAATCCAAAACCTTAAACCCCAAATCCGAAAGCCCTAAACCCTAAATCCAAAACTTAAACCCCAAATCCGAAAGCCCTAAACCCTAAATCCAAAACCTTAAACCCCAAATCCGAAAGCCCTAAACCCTAAATCCAAAACCTTAAACCCCAAATCCGAAAGCCCTAAACCCTAAATCCAAAACCTTCAAACCCCAAATCCGAAAGCCCTAAACCCTAAATCCAAAACCCTTAAACCCCAAATCCGAAAGCCCTAAACCCTAAATCCAAAACCTTCAAACCCCAAATCCGAAAGCCCTAAACCCTAAATCCAAAACCCTTAAACCCCAAATCCGAAAGCCCTAAACCCTAAATCCAAAACCTGCAAACCCCAAATCCGAAAGCCCTAAACCCTAAATCCAAAACCCTTAAACCCCAAATCCGAAAGCCCTAAACCCTAAATCCAAAACCCTTAAACCCCAAATCCGAAAGCCCTAAACCCTAAACCCCTGAACCCCTAAACCCTAAACCCTAAACCCTAAACCCTAAATCCAAAACCCTTAAACCCCAAATCCGAAAGCCCTAAACCCTAAATCCAAAACCTTAAACCCCAAATCCGAAAGCCCTAAACCCTAAATCCAAAACCCTTAAACCCCAAATCCGAAAGCCCTAAACCCTAAACCCCTAAAACCCTTAAACCCCTAAACCCTAAACCCTAAACCCTAAACCCCTAAAACCCCTAAACCCCTAAACCCTAAACCCTAAACCCTAAACCCCTAAAACCCCTAAACCCTAAACCCTAAACCCTAAATCCCAACTCTTCGATCCCTATATGCCCACGTCTCCAGGTTTTGAAGACCCCGGAGATCCCCGCGGATCTTCCAGAGGACGAGTATATGGACCGGAAGGCTCCTGATATCGGAGTTTTTTTTTTTTTTTTTTTAAATTTTTGGTTTCGGTGTATTTTTTCAGGGGGTTTTAAGGGGGTTTAGAGGGGTTAGAGTCTCTGGCGTGGGTTTTTTGGGGGTATTTAGATGGTTTTGGGGGATTTAGGGTTTTGGGTTCAGGGTTTAGGGTTTTTTTTGGTTGAGGGTTCGGGGTTGAGGATTTGGGGTTTGAGGTTTAGGATTCGGGGTTTGGGGTTTTTGGGTTTTTTAGGATTTGGGCTGGGGGGGGGGGGTTCAGGGTTTAAGGGCTCCCGGGCTCCCTGGAGTGGTATACTACAACTAGGGTTTAGGGTTTCGGGTTTAGGGGGTACCTTAGGGTTCCTTTAAAGGGCTCCTATAAGGGTACTATAAGGGTTCCTTTGAAGGGCTCTATATAAGGGGTTTTGAGTTTCCGAAAATGAGGGGGGTACCTTACTTGGAGGATCATGGGACTTAGTAAGTAGGTTATAATTGGGGTTATAAGTCCCCTAAGTGGGGCTAGCCTAATTATAACCTACTTATAACCCTACTTACTAAGTCCCATGATCCTTTAAGTAGGATGCCCAGTAGTACCCTTATTCCCTTTTTGTAGTCCTAGGTTCCTTGTAAAGATACTCAATACCAAAAAGAGAGGCCTTTTTATTCTTAGGTTACTGGGTATCCTAGACAAGGTAATGTATCCGACGTAGGCCAAGTCTGACAGAGCATAGCGTAATGTTTGTCTAGTATAGTTTAGGTTGCTGTGGTTCTTTCCTGCGCATTCTATGGTAGAATATACTTTGACATGATATAGTAGAACACATGCTGCACGGCAGACTACAATGCCATGATGTACGATAGTGTGTACTATACCTGTACTCTAAGGAATGTGGCGTTTTAGGATCTCAATACTGTTAGGTTAGGTTTTGATTGGGTAGCACATGGGTCTTGACAGCGTTTTGTTGATGTTATGCGGGTCGTGGATTGATGAAAAAAGGGACGTGCGACAACAAGAAGAACGGCTGCAAGGGGAGACAAGCAGCAGTCGTGGGCAGCGTCGTCGTTTGCGTCGCAGAAATGGGTAGTTGTCAAAATCAGGGTCCCTGTTTGGGTCCATATTTTAGTACGGCACCGAATATCTAGGGTACCAAAAACTTACCTTTGGCTAGTAGGGAATGGAAGAATGGTAGTAACAGTAGTTATACTTGTACCCCATTCCTCCATTCCCTACAAACCAAAGGTAAGAAAAAGGGACCATAATTTTGAGAACCACCCAAAATAAGGTACGGTGCCGGTCGCCGTCTGGAGTTGGGGGAGTTGTTTCGACAGTTTCAGGGTTGGGGAGCAGAGCCCCAGTCTTCCGCGAGGGGTCCCAGAGGCTCCCAAAAACCCTTTAACTAAGGAATAGCTAGGGTTAGGGTTCCTTTAAGGGATCTATAGGGAAAAAAAATAGGGGACTCCAATATCACTTGATTAAGGAATATTCCTTAAATCATATGAGGGATCCTACTATGATTTTAGGCTTATTCCTTAATTAAGGGATAGTGGAGTCCCCAAAACCCTATACCCTATAGATCCCCTAAAGGAACCCTAGCTATCCCTTAATTAAGGGATATTGGACTATCTGGGAAAGGCCAAGGTCAAAGAGAAAATGGTCGGGATGGTGAAATTCGGCGGAGCTTGGGCCTCAGCTGGGCAGTAGTTTGTGGCTTTTGGCACCCCCCGACGCCCCTAGTTCTTCAAGGGTCCCTAAACCGTAAACCCTAAACCCTAAACCTTAAAACCTAAACCCTAAACCCTGGGTTTATGGTCTAGGGTTTAGGGATGTGAGATTGAAGTCTAGGTGTCTAGAAGCTCCGAACCTCTCTCAAGGCCTGAGGCTCTAGAGCCGCTTCTCTTCAAGACCTGAGCTATACCTTAAACTACCAAACCCTACTTTTTTGTCGGTTCTTATTATAAACCCTAATATAGGATTTATAGGGACCCTACAAAAAAGTGGGTTTTGATAGGTTAAGGTAGGATAGGACCTGTGCGTGATCTCTGGGCTTCTCTTCGAGGCGTTGTCTACACAGCAACAGACCGAGGGCTTGTTCGATCATCTGCGTTGTGCCTAAAAACCCTGAACTTTCTAGGTGGTGGTGAGGGCTCGATATGAACTTGGACAGGCTTTGTAATGGGTTTCTTACGGTTTCAGAAGCAACAAGATTTTGGGTGGGTTTAGGGATGAATGAGATCTGAGACGTTTCTGTCCCGGAATCCTATCCTATTCTGTTCGTGTTTCGACGGCCTTAAGCCCTAAACCCTGTTTCCGGTTTCAACCCTTACGGCTTGAAGCTACTGAAACCCAGCGCCTAACGCATGGGTCGGAGTAATGAGTTGTACTATCCATGATTAGCCCCTCTTTGGTTATACTGCAGTAGATGCCAAAACCCGGTACTCCTTCTTCGCGCCCACCCCCGCATGTAAACGCTCATAAAGAAGCATAAGTCATTCTAATGATCAAGGCCCCTATAATAGAACCCTATCCACCCCTTATCGTAACCCTTATCGAACCCTCTAAAGTGTAGCCTTAAAGGAACCATGTTCTAATTATGAAGGCCCTGGTAGACAGACTTCACATCACCGGTCCCTGAATCATGCAGGTTTAGGGTTCACTCTAAGGGCTTAAATCAACATCATTACTATTTTGGGGGTTCCTTATTATAATTATAGTATAATGGGTCCCCGAAGCCCTATTCTAATTATGAAGGCCCCTATGCTAGCAACCGAGGACCTTGTGTCCCGCGGCTTGGTACCAGCCGAGGGGGTGATGTCCGCCCGGCTAGATTGGATTCGATGAATCGGGAGTTTCCGAAAATGGGGGGACCCTAATATAGTACCCTGAATAGTAGGATCCTTATTATAAGGACCCCAAAAGAAGGTACCCTTCATTTTCGGAAACTCCCAATTGTCTCGAGGAGCCTAGAAGGCCTTAACCTCCAAGCCCTAAACCCTTAGCCTGGAAGGAGTTGAGGTCTGTCGCGGGTCGCGTCCTGCTTCTGGACTGAAACCTTCTTTTGATTCCCTTAAACCCTAAACCCTAAACCCGAACCCCTAAACCAGAAATGAAGCATAGACCCTAAAGCCTAAACCTTAAACCTTAACCACTAAACCAGAAACGCTTAAATAAAGCCTAAACCCTAAACCCTAAACCCTAACACCCCTAAACCAGAAAGCCTAAATCAAACATAACCCCTATATAAACCCTAAACTCTGGTACAGTAAGCCAGGCCAACCTAGAGACTCCAATATCCCTTAATTAAGGAATATTCCTTAAAACATAGTAGGGATCCTACCATAGTTAAGGGATATTCCTTAATTAAGGGATAGTGGAGTCCCCAAAACCCTATACCCTATAGATCCCTTAAAGGAACCCTAACCCTAGCTATCCCTTAATTAAGGAATATTCCTTAATTCATATGAGGGATCCTACCATAATGAAGGGATATTGGAGTCTCTGGGAATGAGCCCTATAGCTCTGAGATCCCACCCAGGGAAGGCGCCTCGGATCCATCGAGAAACATGAACCCAACCTTTACTACTATTTGCTTAAGAACCCCCAAAAAATAAAAAATATATCCTTTATAGGGATAATATAGGGATTATCATTTTTTTATTTTTTGGGGGTTCTTAAGCAAATAGTAGTTTAAGGTTCACCTGGACCCTAAGGAACCTGCCTTTTTTTAGGGTTCCCTATGATGGTTTCTTTATATAAGTCCTTAAAAAGGTAGGTTACTTGGGGTTAAGGTAGGGGTTATGGCTTATGCTTTAGTTCGTATTCCTGGACCCTAAGGAACCTGCCTTTCTAGGGTTCCCGAATATGAAGGTAGGTTACTTGAGGTTCGTATAAACCTAACCTTTTTTTGTGAAAAGCGTATGAAATACCGATGAACCCCAAACCCTAGAACTTCATCCCCCTAGTCCCCGAGCCCCGACCCCCGAAACCCTAAACCCCTAGCCCGACATGCCCCGGGTTTTTTCGTTGGGTGTTGGGGCTTAGGTTTCGGGTTCAGCCGCTTAGCCCTACAGTAGAAGCCAGAAAGTTGGAATATCATTATCGTAACCCCTTTAAGGTAAATTATAGGGGATCCTACCATTAATCCATATTCCAACTTTCTGGAGTTCCCTTTAAGAGCCTTGAGCCCCCCCCAAACCCGCCATCCAGAACCCTTTGACAACAAAAGACTCGAAGCACAGATGACGAACTCTAGTGTTGGAACCCTGATTAAGGAACCTTGGTCCTATAACCCTCAATATGTTCGGATTCATATAAGGAGCCCTAATAAGACAGTAGCTTCGTTAGCTTCGTAGCGGGGCTCCGGGAGGCGCTGCCACCCCTAAACCCGAAGCATTTAAACCCTAAACCCGAAATCCTCGACCCTAAACCCCAAACCCTTGAAAAACACACCGGAACCCTCGACCCGAAAGCCGGTGCCAGGACCTGGATCCACACCCTCCTCAGCGAGAAGAGTCAGGAGGTCTATTCACCACCGGAGGTGCAGCGACACCGATGTTTGGGGTTTCATAGGGCTTTCTGGGTGTGTAGAGCACAGATTGTTTTTTGGTAAGGGTTGCATTCAAATTGAAATCACTGTAACCATGGTTCTTGAGGGTTCCGGAGACTCTGTTTTTGATAAAGGCTTGAAGCTGAACGGGTTCCAGAGTTCAAGGTTTAGGGTCAAGGGCTTGCAGCGCTTTCGTTTTAGGGTTCATCAGGATCCGAAAGCGCAACATCTATACACCCAAGGTCTGTCCAGGATTCCCCCCCTCAAAGGGATGAAGGCAGCAGTCCGGCACTCAAGCTCCTTCGAACCATAGATCCTGAAACCCTATAGGCCCTCTAGGCTAGGCTGTAGGGACTTCTTCCGCGGCTTGAACCGCGGAACGCCGCACAAAGCAGCATCCAAGGAAAGGACCTAAACCCTACACCCTAAACCCTAGGGTCTAGCATACCTTCAAAACGTCTTTTTGTCCTTCATGAGGTTGCAAGTTCGAAGGGGGTGCAGGCAATACCTGCAGCCCTTTAGAGTTCAGGGTTGAGGGTTTTGGGTTCCCCCCGCGCCAGAGGCTCAAAGCGTCAGACCCTGCAGCCTGAAACCCTGCAACCTGCAACTCTCAACCCTGAAAGCCTAAAACTCAAAGCCCCACTATAAACCCTGAGCCCTCAGCCGTGACTATAAATCCTTCGATCAACCCTAGAAGCCTAAAGCCGCTAGCCCCAAAACAATCCTTAAACCCCGGATCTTACTCAAAGCTCCCCTAAGCCCTTGGCCCCGAACACCCTTCCCCCCCGAAACCCAAAACCAAAGCCCTACGGCAACCTTGGGCTTGCGTTTTTTAAATAAGGGTTTCTAAAACACTTCTACCATGGTTTAGGGTTTAGGTATCTTAGAACGGTCCTATAAGGATCTGAAAAAGGATCCGAGAAGGGTTCTGCAGCCCCCAGTCGCTTCTCCGGCCAGGGTGATGAAGACGAAACTTTTGTGAAGGCATGGTGCTGGGGGAGTTGTTTTTTGCTAGGTTTGACGTTTTTTTTGCTTGTGATAGGGGGTTTATAGGGCGTTCCAGAGTTTTGGGAGGGCTTTGCAGGACCTTTTGGGTTTGAGTGGGTGTTCAAAAGGTTTTGTAAGTTTTGCATGCTTTCTTTCATTTCTTTATAAAAGGGAGTCTATGAGTTTGGGCTTTAGGTTCAGAATCGACAACACCCATAAGATGCATAACAGGAGCTAGGAAAAACGGGGCGAGGCTGGTTGCCTCTAAGAACCGGACCCCTAAAGCCCTCAGTTCCTAAGATCCCTTCCTTCGCGGGGGCGGCAGGAGCCGAGTTTCAGCAGTCCCGTTTAAACGCGAAGAACGAGGTCTGAATACCTGATTGCTACAAGTGTCTCGCTTTAAGGGTTCCTTGAAGGGTTGGAAAGTATTTGACGGCGTTTTGGAACACTGCGTATAGTCACTGCATGGTCAGACTCGTTTATCAGTTCAAAACCCGATTCCAGTCGGTAAGGCCCTTATTATTGCTTGATGCCGGAATTCAGACAAGGTCGCGCTTTATCAGCAGTGAGTGCATCGCGAGAGTTTCCTTCGCAAGGTTACAGAAGCGTGTTGGTCATGCTTTCCGGAATCCCAATAAGCTGCCCGCAAACCTCCAGGCCCAAAGCTCACAGGCCTAAATCCCTAAACCCAGAAGCACATGATCTCCTAGAGGTCGGAGGCTAGTGTAAGGCTCAAGAATGTGTGTGCAGGTTTGCATGACGCCCGACACAACATAGCATTCGGCACGTCGGCCGTAGAGAGTCTCCATCATGTCATTGACGGTTGAGGTAAGCCTCACAAGTGGCAAGACTGTGTCGCTGCAGACCCACGTGAACGAATCCGTGGAATCACTGAGCGTACGGGCACAAAAAAGCCCTGGGAGCTGGCAGAGGTCGACTCGTGGACTGCACTGGAAGCATTCTGCGATGGAGGAGTGCCGCTAGAGAAGGCCAGGCTGCAAGTTCAGGAGCCACTAACGTTGCAGGTTCGAAGGGTCGATGTATGTTGTGGAAAGCGAGCCTTTGCTGGTCGTTACTTGGGGCGATGATGGCGCTGGTGGTGACAGCAGTGCCGTGCAGGATCAAATGAAGAATGTGCAGCGGATTCAAGCAACATCGCTGGCATTTGCTGCGATCCTGATGGATGGCTCCGTGGTGACCTGGGGCCACGGTCCCAGTCATAGTGCTGTGCGAGATCAGCTTCAGAATGTGTAGCAGATTCAAGCAACTTCGCAAGCCTTTGCTGCGATTCTGGGGGACGGCTCCGTCGTCACCTGGGGCGATGCGGGCTTTGGTGGTGACAGCAGCACTTTTCGAGATCAGCTTCAGAATGTTCTGCAGATTCAAGCAACTTCGGAAGCCTTTGCCGCGATACTGGGAGACGGCTCCGTTGTGACCTGGGGCGATAAGTTCTTCGGTGGTGACAGCAGCACTGTGCGAGATCAGCTTCAGAATGTGCAGCAGATTCAAGCAACTTCGCAAGCCTTTGCTGCGATCTTGGAGGATGGCTCCGTCGTGACCTGGGGCTGTGACAGCAGTGGCGTGCGAGATCAGCTGAGGAATGTGCAGCAGATTCAAGCAACTGATCGTGCCTTTGCCGCGATACTGGGAGATGGCTCCGTCGTGACCTGGGGAATTGCTGGCTACGGTGGTGACAGCAGTGCTGTGCGAGATCAGCTGAGGAATAGAATGTGCAACGGATTCAAGCAACAGAGCAGGCCTTTGCTGCGATTCTTGGGGATGGCTCTGTCGTTACCTGGGGCAACGCTGACCTGCGTGGTGACTGCAGTGCCGTGCGAGATCAGATGGCACGCAGTTACGGCGACAGCTAGGAGCAGGAAGCCTAACAGGTCATGTGAAGACTCAGGGTGTGGAGCAGTTTAGCGTGTGGGGTAAGCCCCAAACTCCAAAACTCTACTCTACTTCCATCCAAACCTTGAAGTATCTCCCAAACCCCGACCGCGCGTAGAGCTCAACTTGAGCTTCGGACGCAACCGGAAACAGGTTGTCAACAAGCAAGGAAGTCCCATCGAACCACGCAGGAGACGGAGAAAGACGTTGAGCAGCGCGAGGCTAGCAGGGAACTTTGTGGGGTAAGGCTACATGGGCTTCAGGGGTCTAGGTCTCGCTGTTTTGCTAAAAGGTGTTGGGTTTGGTTGGGCTTGAGTTTCCAAGTCTGGTTTATTTAGAGGATCATGGGACTTGGTAAGTGGGTTGTAATTGGGGTTGCAAATCCCCTAAGTGAGGCAATCCTAATTATAACTTTATAACCTACTTACAACCTTACCCACTAAGTCCCATGAGCCTTTAAGAAGGAACCTGATTAAGAAACCTTGGGCCTTTATTAGGGTTCCTTATATGAACAGAATCCTACTATTTTGGTTGATGGGCTTATGGCCTGAGAGGTGGTAGTGCGGGTCTACACGGCCTGCAGGAGCAGGGTCTCTTGGCTTTGGGTGTAGATTTTACCGGCCCGAAGAAGAAGATTCGGGATTAGGGTTTAGGGTTTAGGGTCTTTGGGTTTAGGGTCTAGGGTTTGGGGTTCAGGGTTTGAAGGTTTAGGGTTCGGGCTCCAGTCCCTGAGCCTTAGTAGTCCGTATCTAAAAGTATGACAGAAGCTCCCGATAAACCAGCACCCTTTTTCAAGTTATTCAGACTCCTAAGCCCCCAACTTTATCAACCCATAGTAGCCCTTATATCACCGCTTGAAAAGAAGCCCCTCGAGGGAAGCCTCTTCCAAACCCTGAACCCTAAACCCTAGACCCTAAACCCACAGACCCTGGACCCTAAATCCTGGATCCGAAACTCTAAGCCCGAATCTTCTTCTTAGGGCCGGAGAGTCCAGGTGCAGCTCGAAGTGCTCTGTGCCATCCTCGCGAGCAAGGGCCCCGATGATTACCGGACTTCCTCTTCTTCTCCCTCTGCTTCCTCCCCTTCCTCCTGTTCTTCCTCTTCTTCTTCCTCTTCTTCCTCTTCTTGCTCTGCTTCTTTGGGGTTTAGGGTTCAGGAACGTTGTATGGCTGAGGGGTTAGGTGCGTTAAACCTTCTGGTTCCAAAGCGATGCGAAAACGAAGGCTTGACAGCACTTCACAGTGTCCCGTGCCTGAGCCTGAAAGACCGACATTCCTGACAGATCCAACACCAACGTGCTACTCAGCATTTCGTAAAGCGTCACAAAGGCCTGATTGTGTCAGGGTGGTGGCTCCGGGAACATCGGGTTGCCTAGGCATTCGAACTGCGGATGTTTTGACGGCTTTGAATGGCTTTAAAACCTTTCGTCCCAGGTCTCGCAGCACATGGGCTTTCTGGGCTCTGAGATTTGGGTGGTTGTCAACATTATGGTCCCTTTTGGGGTCCTTATTATAGTACGGCACCTATTATTTAGGGCACCCAAGAAGGAGCCATAATTTTGTCAACTACCCATTTAGGGCTGCCAAGCTGTTTGGGCTCTCGGGTCAGGCCCTGGTATTCAGGCTTCAGCGTCTACTTAAAGGCTCATGGGACTTAGTAAGTAAGGTTATAAGCAGGTTATAATTAGGATAACCCCACTTGGGGGACTTATAACCCCAATTCTAACCTACTTACTAAGTCCCATGACCCTCTAAGTAGGGCTTCTCTCTCCTTTTCTCTCCTTTTCTCTCCTTATCTCTCCTTCTCTCTCCTTCTCTGGCGAGCGGTAAGCCTGAACTCTCCGTGGCTCGCGCCCCAGGGCGCGTCCCAACTACTCTGCTCCGAATCGTACTGCGGCTCCCTAACCCTAAACCCTAAACGCCCAGAACCCTAACCCAACCCTGCCCACCCTAAACCCAAACCGAAACCGAGCTGACCAAAAGAATTGGTGTTGTCAAAATTATGTACTTTTTGGGTCCTTATTATAATACGGCACCTAATTTAGGGTACTCAAGAAGGGACCTTAATTTTTGACAACAACCCAAATTTTGGGGCTTAGGCAGTATACCTTAAAGCTTATGGACCTAACCATAATTCATGGAATATTCCTTATTTAGGGATATTGGAGTCTCTGGGTTAGGCATGGGCTCTTCACTCTCCGACCCGACGTCTGGAACGAAGAAACAGGCCGATCCTGGCTCCTGCCGCGGGTTAGGGGTTGAGGGTTCAAAGGTTTAGAGTTTAGGGGGTTTAGGGTTTAGGGTTAGGGGTTTTAGGGTTTTTGCCTTTCATAGTTTCTGATGGGTTTCACAGTGCCTTTTTTCAGGTTTTTTGGGGCTGAGGCTTTTGGGGCCTGCCGAAAGAAGGGCTGTAGCAGCGACAAGGCAGGGCGCATGTTTTGGACTGGTGGAATAAGATGGGGGGCCTTGAGCTATTCCGTTTCCGAGTGTGTATGTGTGTGGAGTCAGTTTGGTTTGCTTGGGTGTATGAGACTTTGCGAACATAGGGGACCCTAGGAATAGCACCCTAAATAGTAGGATCCGTATTATGGTGACTTCAAAAGAAGGTAACCCGTAATTTTCGGAAACTCCCATATCTTTTGCAGCGTGTTGCTGGGCTTCCAAAGGAGTGTAGTCAGTGCAATCCTTGAGCATGAAATCATGCGTCTCCCACTCCCAAGTCCTCAAGCCCCAGCTCCTTGCAGGACGCCCTACACCCAGAGATCCCAATACCCCTGAATTACGGAATTTTCCCGTAGATTGCAAAGCGCCTCATATTATGAGTGAAGCTGTAACTCACTACTTCAGGGGTGGGCAGACCGGAGCCTTCGAATCACCCGAGCAACATCCCGACCCTGACCCTAAAAGCCGTAACCCCAAGCCCCAGATCCTAAAGCCGACCTACATTGTAGCGGCCTAAATATTGCCTACACTATTTTGGTGGTTCCTTATATAATTATAGCATAATGGCCGCCAAAACCTATTCCAGTTATTAAGGCCCCTGTAGAGCGGAAGCGCACGGGACCTCCCCCTGCAAGTTGAAAGCGTTGAAAACCGGAAACCCGAAAGTACCATAAGGGTCTTCGATAATTGGAATAGGGTTTTGGTGCATTTTGCAGCCTACTCCGACCTCAGGCTCTTTGGTCAGTATGATTGGTCGCTTACTCATACGACTAGTAACGTTACAACGAACCATGGTGTTTTTTCATTCTGAGAAGCCCTAAACCCTAACCCAACCCTATACCCGGAAGCTGAACCCCCGACTTTATAGAAACCCTACTATAGATCCCTTTTAGACCCCTTTAAGGAGCCTTTTTGGAGCCCGTACTCTACGGTTGATGATATAAAACTGCATTAACCCATAATGAGAATATACCCTAATTCCCATAGTTTAGGGTCCTTAAGGTAATGCAGGATTTATAATTAGATCCTTAAAGGAGCCCCTTAAAGGTCACCCGTATAGATCCCTTTGAAGGGAAACCTAGGATTTATATTCCCTAAAAACCCTAAACCCTAACCAAACCCTAAACACAAAACCCTAAACCCTAAACTCAAACCTAAACCCTAAACCCAAACTCTAAATGCGACCCCTACCTTAGAAGCCAGGAGGCTCGGAGGCTCGTGATTGTAGGATCCCTGATATGGGAGTCTCCGAAAATTAGGGGGGTACCTTAGGGTTCCTTTAAGGGTTCCGATAAGGGTACTATAAATTCTTCCTTTAAAGGGTTCTATAAGGGGTTTAGAGTTTTCCGAAAATTAGGGGATACCTTTTTTTGGGGTCCTTAAAATAAGCATCCTTCTAAGTAGAATATTTAGGGAACACAAAAATGGTCCCCTATTTCGGAAACTCCCATATGATTAAGGGAATATTCGTTTGATCCTCTAAGCACTGAACCCTGTATCGATCCCTTCAAGAAACCCTAGTATTCCTTAGTTCAGGGATATTGAGTCTCCCAGGGAAGACTGCCGCAGGCTCGTGATTGAGGATGTCTTTGACCGCTTGAGCAGCTGTCCATCGATGCTGAACGGCTGTGACCCCTTAAGAAGGGTTTGGGGCTGTTGAGCTTGAGGCCTCGGTCTAAGAACAGGGTTTCGGCTTAGGGTTCAGGGATGGAGGGAGGGAGAAAGGGGGACCCGTGAACCCTGAGCAGCGCCCTCATTGACCTTGAGAAACACCTGCCCTCTGTGTCTGCCTTGTGCCTCCCGAAAGGTCTCTACGAATTCGATGCTCATCCGCGATGTCTATGAACCTCCGGATGGCAGTTGCCCCAGCTTCAGGGCAGCCTCCGTGTCTAGCGTTCCGATTCAAGCGATCGGTTCATAAACAAGCCCTGTCCTATTGTTAAGTTTACCTATGTTATAGAAGCCTTATAGAAAGGGAACCCTGAAGGACCATCGTAGTTGACGTGTCGCACCAAGCAATGACAGGACGCCCGAAGTTTTCTAATCTACAGTTTGAAGCCGAGTCGTGTATCTTCATGCGTCCTGCTCCGAAGAGGGATCGCCGGTTCTCGGAGTGGCGAATGCTCCCACGACGACGACGAAGCGTGCTGGTGATTCCATATGGATCAGTATGGATTTTGATGCATTCCATTGCTTTGGAATCAGGGGCTTGAAGGGTAGCGTGGAGGTTGGCCAGATTCCCAGAAGCCCGTGCCCTTCGATTAAGGAATATACCTCAAATCATGGCAAATGGATTAAGGTTATACTGTAGGCTTGTCGCTGCCCTTCATGGACTCAGAAGAGAGAGAGGGAGGGGAGAGAGAGAGAGAGAGAGAGAGAGAGAGAGAGAGAGCGAGAGAGAGAGAGAAAGAGGAGAGAGGGAGAGGGAGAGAGAGCAAGAGAGAGAGAGATAGATAGAGAGAGAGGGGTTCTAGTACGAAGCAAATCAATTTCTATCCAGGCAGGTGCACTCACCTTTTTGTGTACCATCACCGAACCCGATCTACTTCCCACGCTGCAAGACCAAACCGTAAACCCGACACCCAAAGCCCAACACTAATGATGCTAACTAAACAATCTATTAGTAATACCAGTAATACTAACATTAGCCAGACCACCCTAGTGCCGGCGATACTAACTAAAAAATGCTAAAGATGGTAGTACTAATAGTGCTAACAATACGACGAACACTAGATTAGCCAGAAATCCTATACCCTAAACCCCTAAACCCTAAACCCTCTAACAGAAGTCAGAAACCCTAGTTGACTATATATGGGAGTTTCCGAAGACAAGAGGCGCCGTATTTGGGGGCCATATCATAAAGGGTCCTACTATGTAGGGTACTATATTAGCTATAGTCTCTTCAGGAGTCAATTTCTTCATTTTTGTTCATATATAACCCAATAGAATATTGAACCCAGTATTTCCATTATGGTTCTTAAGGGGGCTAAACCCTAAACCCTAAACCATGGTTAGGATGAAAGCGCACCGAAGTCCCAGGCGCATTGGAAGGAAAAGGCCGGGAAGTTGAAGCCAACAGCGTCGGCGGCCAAGCCTTCGAAAGGTTTTGAACGCTTTATTCTTACTGCTATTATTGTTATTACTATTATTGTTACTATTATTGGCATTTTCAAAGCCTTTTTCATATTGCAGCTTTTTGCTATTATTGTTATTGTTATTTTGTTATTAGTGTTGTTATTCTTAATGTTTTTGTTAGTATCGTTGCTAATGTTACTAGTTTTATCGTTCGCTTACCTGATTTTTCAATTCAATACCATCTTGCTATTAATGTTCTCATTTGACTACTGTTTAACAAGACTGTCATCATTACTGTTCTTGCTATTATCATTGATGGCATGCTGATTTCTCCTTCTTCTTGCTGTTACTTACTATTCCTGTCGTAGGTACCATTCTTCTTCTCCTGATTATTGTTACCACAGTATTTTAATTCGCTTCTACATGTGAGACTTAACTTAGGAGCTGTATGCTTGCTCGGATGCGCGTGCTGGACTATTAGCACTACAAGTACTGTTAGTATTCTTAGTATTATGGGTATGGTTGGTATTGCAGGTATTGTTGTCAGTTGTATCAGTCTTATTTGTACTCGTATTCGGATTTTCAAGGCTTCTTGAAAGTGTCACTCGTTTTTTAATTGTATTAGTCTTGTTGGTACTAGTTTCAGGATTTTAAGGGCTTCTTGATACTGTTGATGGACAAAATCCTGCATTACCCATAATAAGGAATATACCATAATTCCCATAGTCTAGGGTCCTTAAGGTCACGCAGGATTTTGTCCATCAACAGTAGTATGCACTTTTCTAGGTGTTGGTCGCATGTTAGATGATCAGGCTCTAGGGCTTCAGGGGTCACGGTTCAAAACCCTAAACCCAAGCCTACTTGGAAGTTTCCGATTATTAGGGGGACTTAATTTTGGGGTCCTTACAATAAGGGTCCTACTCTTTAGGCATTTAGGGTATTATAGTAGGGTCCCCTAGTTTCGGAAACTCCCAATTTCTAAGCCACAAGTCCACCACTCCCTAAACCGCTCAGTTATGTTTCTCTTGGTGGGGCTTCGGCCCTTTACTTGTAAGGTTTCGCAGTGACAGGGCCCCAGAGAGCCCCATACTCCTTAATTAAGGAATATGGCTTAAATTACAAGGGGCTTCATATTATGATTTAAGCTATATTCCTTAATTGAAGGGTATTGGGCTCTCTGGGGCTACTTGGGGTTTCGAGACTTTGGGATTAGAGGGCTCGGGTACTTCGTAAGAGGATGAGATGAATATCATGAACCTTCCCAAAAGGCTGTGTCCCAAGGCGTTGCGCTTCTTGCGAATTGAGACAGGGCTCAAACCAAACACCCGGAACGCCCCCTATATAAACGCGCGCAGCTCCAAACTCGAAATACCATAAATCCCGTTGCGCGCACGCCCAAAGCCCAAAGCTAGCACCCTTGAGGCTACAGCATAGGCACAAGGACGAGGAGCACGAGAAGAGCGAGAAAAGCGCCGCTTTGCCCGAAATCGGAGATGCTAATTAAGAAATATACCTTAAAGTATGAGGGACGTCATATTATGATTTAAGCTATATTCCTTAATTTAGGAGCATCAGCTTTCTGGTGAACTGGCAGTCGCGAGGTCAGGATCATGGGATTGAGTAAGCAAGGTTGTAAGTAATTACAACTACAGTTGCCTTACTCATAAGCCCCGTTGCCAGGCCACATGAGCCTCTTCTCAGTATTTTCGGGGCCTTCATGGTCAGAAGAGGGTTTTGTGGTCTCTTCTGCTACAAGTATATGAAGAAACCTTCAGGAAAAATTCCAATACCTCTGGCCAAGGGGTATTGGGGCTCTCGACGATTCACTAAACCCTAAACCCTAAACCTTAAACCCTAAACCCGGGGCCCCAAAACGCTGACGGCGCAACGGCTGTTGAGCCGAGGAGCGAGTGGAGACCAACTTGAGGTCGGAGGCTCCTGAGGCTCGGCGCGTCCCTTTACGGGATCCTTTTAAAGGGATCCTATAAGGTTTAAGGGTTTAGGGTTTAGGGTTTAGGGTTTTATAAGGGGATTGGGGTTTTTAGGGGTTCCTTTAAAGGGATCCTATAAGGGTTCCTTTAAGGCATCTATAGGGTTTTTAAGGCTCTGTGCGTCCCTTTATGGGATCCTTTATTTAGGGACCCAAGAAGCACATAGGCATAAGCATTTTACCGGGATATCCCTACCTTATTGGGCTTCCTTTGAAGGCGGTTTATATGGGATATCCCTATCCTAATTTTTTGCTTATGTGCTTTTTTGGGGCCCCATTTATGGGATCCTGTTAGGGCTCCTTTAAGGGATCCTTTGAGGGTTCCTTTGAGGGTTCCTTTAAGGGTACTATAGGGCTCTATAATAGGGGCTTAGGGATTTTGGCTTCAGGGTTTGGGGCCTATATTATCCCAACATACTCCTAAAGGTTAACATTCAGTTCCCCAGGATACCCGACAAGTAGGGAGAGTGTGTAAAGCTTGAGCAGGGGTTTGATGATGCCTTTCTTGGCGTTTATGTAAGTAAGTAGATTGAGGTGGGTGAGCCAAGTGTTAAAACTGCTTAAACCCTAGAAACCCTAAACCCTAAACCCTTCTCTCGCTACGTTCCATGAGCCTTCAAGTGCCCACCTGTCTAGGATGTTACCCAAAAAGCCAAGGTAATCTTGCTCACCCAAAGCCCGAAAAACCATGGCCCTAAAGCCATAAATCGAGCGAAAAGGAAGCCTTAAATCCCAGAGTTTAGAACCCTCAACACTAAACGCTCGCCCCAGAATCCGAACCTCACACCCTCGAATCCTAAAATCGCTTGAGCCCGCCTGTTGCAGTTCGTGCCCAGCTCCCGCGGGGGAGCGGGCTGGACGTCGGACAGACTGCTAGAGGCACGCCAGATTTTTCATTTAGGAGCATTCCTACCGCATACTGGGTGTGAGGCTTGGCGCTAGGGTTTAGGCTTTGCGGGCTTAGGGTTCAGGGGTTCAGGGTTTCAGCTACTTAGGATTTTAAGGCATATATTTGGTTTATCGGCTGCTTTGGGGCTTCGGGCTTGATAGAGGAGAGATGCATCTTGCACCAGCGATCCCGAGAGTTGGATTCCTTTTTGGGTTGAGGCGTAGGCTTCAGAGTATTGGCTTTAGGGTTTAGGATATAGTGTTGGGGTTTCGCGCAGTGCCTTCACCGAACGCCTGTCCACGACGATAAAATCCGTGAGCCAGGAGTCCCCTGAGCCCGGAAAATTCGATGCCTCAACCCACACTCCCAAACATTAAATGCGACATGATGTAGAGCCGACCAAACCCTACAAAACTTTATGAAAACCGTACAGATAGAATCTCGTAGTGCCCTTGTTCTACGACGCTACTGCCGAACACCTAAAGCACCCCACCCCACAAAGGAGCCTTAAAGGAACCCTTAAAGGAGCCTCCAACGGACTGCGATGCCTTGTCAAGTTCTAAGGTGTCACTATAAGAGCTGTGAGCAAGACCGTGTAGAGTGCAAGAGAAGGGGGCACGCTACGCGTCCCTCGACTCTAGGAGTAAGCTTGTGGACGTGCTACGCACACCGCATCGCTTCTCCTTACCTTTCTATGTGACCGCCCACGCAACGTTTGGCTCAAGTCAATGCCCATAGCTAAGTGCTATATGTGTCTTCTATCCTGAGCAATCAGAGCTATCCCGTGCACAGACGAACCGCCGCCGGCAGCGAGTGCAAAAGGAACGGCCGCCGGTTCTGCCTGCATAGGATTGCACGCGTGGAAGTGAGAGAGAGACAGGGTCCCAGTCTGTGGAGAGTGCAAGCCAGCCACACCTATATTCATTACAGCTCTGGTGGGGAGAGCAGCAACATAATCGAGATCAAACCCCCACGCAGGTTATCAGCCGTATGCGGCTCTGCCTTTCTGCAGCAACGACTACTTGATCTACTACGACCACAATGAACTCGGGATCAAGCCAAGATACGACAATGACTTTCGGTGCCGATGTGGCAGCGCCAGCCGTTGGTGAGTCAACAGCTGATGACACAGTGGCGCCACAGTGGCGCAATCTGTTGATAGCTCCACGGAAGATGACAAAGGTCAATCTTCTGCGCTTGCCATTGCAAAGGCAGTTCCCAAAGTGAAAGCAAAGAGTCTACCAAGAGCATCTACGCCTTCGCGTCCAACATCCACAGGTTCTAGGACGGGCAAGGCTCCAGAACGACGATCCGAAGCGTCTGGTTTTCAGGCACCTCGGACTACGTCCAGGGCCAAGGACAAGGGAGTGAAGACCTTGGAAAAGAAGTCGAGACCATCATCTTCGAGAAGCTCTTCAGCACGATCGAGGACTTCGGCTACTCGTGGGCGTGACAAGTCCATGACATGGAATCGGATGGTTACCAATCAACCACGCGATGCTGACGATCTGGATATGACTCTGGACACTATTCCTGCACGTGGTGATGCGTCATCGGTGACCACGCCAGCCATAGCCGATGGTCCGAATGCCTATCAGGAACTGACGATTTCGCAACAGTTCGAAGCATCGAACCTTGCGAATGCCTATCAGGAACTGACGATTTCGCAACAGTTCGAAGCATCGAACCTTGCGCAGCAGATGTACTATCGCAGTCAGATGCAAGAGTACGAAGGAGTTGTCCAGACCCTGATGGATAAGATCAAGGAGATGCAACAAGAAGATGAAGGATCTGGGATTCGCATCGAAGAATTGGAACGACAACGCGACCATGCATGCTTAGCCATGAGGCACATCAACAATGTCAATCAGGAGATGAAGCGAGACTATGAAACAGCTTTGTTTCGCATGGATGAACAGAACTCTGCTCAACAACGTCAAGCACACGCCGTTGCCGAGGAGTTGGCTCAGCAGCTACATGTGTTTCGCACGGAAGCAGCCACTAACTTTGTGCAGTTGGAGGCAAGAGCGCAAGGCGATGGTGAGCTTATGGCACGTGAGTATGAGCATCTGACTCATGAACTTCATGAACAAGCCAGAGAGAACTTGTTCCTCCGGTCGAACACAGCAAGTTCGGAACAAGCCTTACAAGCAATGCAGGAACGATTCCACCTGGTCAGGAATCAGGAGTTGCGGGCCGTGAACGAGATCCAAGGGCTAGCTGGGAACAGCGCAGCCATTGATCAAGAACGACTTCGGCTTCGCGAACGTCTTGGTGAAGAAGAAGAGTACCGCAAAATGGCTGTGAGGAGGATGCAAGATGCAGAGGACCGACTTCATCAGAATGAAGATCATGCAAGGCGCGCATTGCCTACCTTGCACGACGAGCTGAGTGAACTCAGGAAAACGCTCAAAGCACAAGAAGATCTTCAAGCGAGGACACGCAGCGAATTGGAGGCAGCACGGGAGTACATGGACTGATATATGAGAAAAACTATCAGCTCAAAGAGGACGATCCTGCCAGGAAGTTCAAAGGGCGAGGTGTACTACTCGGTGATCAGGTCAAAGATCAAAATATGGAAGCCGCGTTGTTTCAGGATTTGGGGAATTCCCCGGCTACGTTTGACGCCTCACGGTGGGCAGATTATTACGGATGCCTTCCTGGCAACGATGTCCAGATGGCGGATGCTATCCAAGCATACATTCAGGCGAGACTATCGGGCACTCCATGTTGGGTTGAACTGCCTGATGAAGCCTGGCATCCATCTGCGAAAAGGCATAAATTCCGTAGACCTGTGTGTCGCCTGATCAAAGCCTATATGGACATCCTGATGCAGGAACCATGTGGGAACAACATTGCCATACCGCGGTACAGAAAGTAGGATTCAAGCCGATTGGCGACGAATGGCCATCATTGTATTTCCACCCGCAGATGAAGCTCTTACTTGTCATCTACGTGGATGATCTCAAGATGGCAGGGCCCAAAGAGAACCTGCCCAAGGGTTGGGACATGCTGCGCCAAGAACTTCGATTGGAAGAGGAAACGCCACTAGGTTTGTATCTGGGTTGTCGCATCTCCAAGGGCGAGGCAACGTTGCATGACAAAACGAAGGTGCAGACCGTTACCTACGACATGGAGACGTACCTGGACATGACAGTCAAGAAGTACTGCGACGTGACTGGGTTCGATCCGACAAAATTCAAGACGGTACCATCGCCGAGTCCGGCTGAGGAGACTAAGAATCACCCAGCTCGCGCTCCGGCACAGTCAGGTAAAAGCCATCGATGCACGTGGTGTGGACACACCATGCCTGTTGATAAGGATGGTCGGCTTGTTCCGCCTCCACCTATTCCCAAGGCGCCAGAGGAAGAGGAGATCAACGAGGCTAATCGCGGTGCACTTGCTCCGCAGGCAGCAAGCATTCTCATGAAATTGCTTTATGCCGCGCGCATTTGCCGCTTTGATCTTCTGCGCAGTATCAACAATCTCGCGCGCAAGATCACGAAATGGACCAAGAAGGAGGATGCTCTTCTTCATCATCTCATGGCCTATGTGCACCAGTCCAAACATCACATGATGATTGGATGGGTCGGGAACTCCTTGGAGGACTCGTCCATCGGGCTGTTTGCAGATGCGGACTATGCAGGTTGTGGAGAAAGTTTGAAATCTACCTCCGGTGCTCACTTGCACATTCAAGGTTCTCACACAAGATTTCCCTTGGCGGGACTTAGCAAAAGGCAGGGGTGCTTGAGTCATTCCACACCTGAGGCCGAGATTGTCGCGGCCGACTTTGCCATGTCACGTCTTGGATTGCCTGCTATCACGTTGTGGCAGCAGCTTGGGGGGCAAGACCCCAACTTCGTCTTCTACGACGACAACCAGACCATGATCGGGGTGATTCGCACGGGCAAGAATCCGACTATGCGTCATTTGGAACGTACCCACGGCATCTGCATTGGATGGATGCATTCTATCTTTCAGGAAGGTTACGTTTCTCTTGCCTATGAGGTCACTGCCAAGATGTCAGCGGACATACACACCAAGTCGTTCAAGGATTCTGTGTCCTGGACACATGCGTGTCAGCTCATCAACATTTTTCCGCCGGCCCTCATTGGCTCCCAAGAGATTATGGATCTGATGCGCCCTACTCATACACAAAGCACGGATGAGAAGGGCCAACAGCATTACTCGTTCAAGAGCGAGGTGCCTTGTTTTCCTTACACGCAGACGCCGATCCTCCCTCAGGTGTTGTATCGCGCTGGATTGTCGAGTAAGGAAGGCTTGCAAGAACATGACAGTGTGGACCCCATCCTGGTTGTCAAGTTCCCGCGCATGCTGCGGGGGCCGCCTTCCGCGTTGCCGCCTGGTCGCTACCTTCGGTCGACTTGGATTCTTCGTGAAGGGCAGTGGCACCAAATGGAGGACCGTGCTGCTATCCTTGATCAACCGGGCAAGTTCGACCGCTATGTGGAGCGTGCTGTGTTTCAGTACCATCCGGTACGGGGGCATTTGCGCCCAGCCGCTATTGCGGACGTCCTTGCGCCGCCGTTTTTGCCTCCTCCTGAACCGCCTTTGGGCCAGTCTTATGTGCGCGCCCTGCCCGCCAAATGGCGAGCGGTGGTTGTCACACTGGCGCGTGCCATCCATGGGGGGTACCAGGGCTTTACATTACCTCTTTGTTTCAACGGCCAGTCCAAAAGTCAAGCCTCCCAATTCGGCTATGACCAATGGTCGTCAGTGTACGAGGATGTATGGCATGATGCGGCTGAACAGAAAAGGGAATATCAAGGATATGATGGAGCAATTGTGCCTCACGTGGTCAACTTCGCCGAAAACAAACCCAAGGAGGGCCTGGTGATCCAATTCCTCGACCACGATGGAGGGTTGGTCCATACTTACAAAAATCCTTACAGCCGTTGGAAATACCGTATCACTATCAAAGATGCTCCAAAGGCAGTGACGGTGTGGACATTGGTAGGAGTCGATGAGGAGAACTGGTGGAATGAGTATGCTCCTGGCAAGGATTGCATTGCGCAACACGCTCCCGATTCTCACTACGACCCTGGGTTGCAAGTAAATGTTCTGAGTATGGGGCGAGAAGTTGACGACGCCATGTGTGCCTACCTCTTCGATGTGGTGGAAGTGAGGAAAAACAACCCTAACTCCGTGATCTTCGTCGGTGCAGGGGTGTTGGGCAAGAATTCGTGGCTGAGTCGGAAAATCGCTGACAACCCTGAAAGGGCCAAATTGCGGACAGACTACCCATGGGGGGAGGTCGTCCAAAGAATTGCGCGCAGAGCGGTATCGTGGGGGTTCCAAATCATCATCGAAGTACCTCCTCGAGTACAAGTTCAGGAAACCAAGCAGTACAAGGGACTTCAGGAAGATGCCATGTGGAAGAGCATCAAGATCCAAGGATGCACTCACGGGCAACGTTATATCTTTCGGAATCCTGTATCTCCCGGAACCGCCGTTGAGCTCGGCTACTGCAAGGATGAATGGGAGTACATTGCCGCAAACGTCGCGTTGCATCCTAAGTCGTCTGACGTGTGCTCGTCCAAACATTTGCACATGACCGATTCGGACGCTAAGGATCGATCTGATAAATGCGAGTTGACTAGCCAAATCTCCAGGAGATTGCTTAAAGCCTTGAAATTTCAGGCAACGGGCGATGGGAGATTGGTAGCAATGCCGTCGAAGGCTGGTGGACGAAAGCCTGACCGCATGATTGTTGACCTCTGTGGCTTGGGCAATGGCTACGCCGTGCCTAAGTCCACTAAGGGATGCGCTCGCATAACTTGCAAGGAGCTAATTGGCTCTAAGGCCGATGAGGACAGCCTTATCGGTGCAATGAAGGATGCGTGCCGGAATGACCTGCGCACACCTGTGCTATTCGTGGCATCGCTTTTGCGATCAGGTGTTGGTCCTGGAAGTAGTGAAGGGGCTTGCGTGGGGGGTGAGAAACGTTCCGGTGGGAAGTACAAGGTTTTCAGAAGTGTCTTGAAATCTCTCAAACGCCTGCTGAAGAAGTGTGCGGAATTTTCCGACGTCTATTTTTCGCTTGACATGCCTTCTTCATGTTCATGTTGGTCTTGGCCAGAGTTGCATGCTCTTGTTTCAAGTGGCAAGGTGACGAAGGTTAAGATTGATGACCATGTTGGTGCTGGTGGCGATGGTGGTGGACGCAGGATCATGTTCTCTAACATGCCTGAAGCGGATCGTTTGATGGTGAGAATGGATGATTGCTTGGACCATGAATCGAAGAGCAGTTTGTCGCAGCGCATTGATGTGTCATGGCGGTCGATTGCGAGGAATGTTCGCAGCCTTGTTCGAGCTCATGTCAGTGTCAGTCATGTTGCACATGAATCTGAGGACATTGCATGGCAGCAACGTCAGTGTATAGACGCTGATGAAGGGGCTATAACACAGCCCCAACTAAGGAACAACTAAGGTCTGACCCGACGGATCGGGGAAGGGTGCCTCTTACAGAGCACCCGGAACCGTGAAGTCGCATAGGGGTAGGTACTTCTCTCCTACGGAGGAAGGACCGAATCCCGAGCCATGGGTGAAAGCTACAATGCCTACGAGCTGGCCTTCGAAGGAGTGGACCATGAAGAAGTTTTCCCTTCTGGTGGGATGATGCGGACGTTCCTGAAGTTCCACAAGTTTCTGCAGATGTATTCTGAGGACTCGTCGCAGAGCGTTTCGCTCCCGCCAAAGATTACGAAAGACAAAGTGGTCGACAATGATCTCATTCGCACATGGGCAGCTTTCAAAGCACCTCCTTTGGTCTTGCTGTTCACGTGTGCAAATCTGTCGCCAGGAGGGGATCTTTCCATTCGAGTTCGAGAAATCCTCAAGGCTTGCTTGTTCGCCGCCCCGGAGGAGTACATGAATAAACCTTATGGGGAGGTTCTCGCCATGGTCATCAAGTTTGGTGGAGGTCTCAAACACATTGTTGCTGACTACGGAGGGAAGTTTCATGCCATCACAAGATTTATGGTGGATGAGGAAGTGATCCGCGATGATGCAAAGTTGGCTGTGGTTGAACTGGAACATGAAAGAAAACAAGTTCGGTTCGACTTGAACACTGCAACCAGGAACATCGTCAATGCGGACGTGTACTACAATCTCGCCGTTCTCATCAATTCCGTGGAGACGCCCTATCAGGCCGTGACAGACACGAGAATTCAACAATGGTATACGGTGAATCAGGACTACTACCACAAGTTGCCTATGTCAGGCAGAGCACCTGACCAATCCGACCTGTTGGGAGAGCCTACGTTATGTAGGGTGTGCAAGCTGATGTACATGTTCGCAAAGCACACTGGGTATGGGCTTCGGACCTACAACCAGGAATGTGCAGCGGGCAACGATGGCGCTACGCCAATCAACGTTCACCAGCTGGCTTTGATGATGCGCACATTGCCTCAAGGCATGGGACATCCGCTCGCCTTTGCGATGAATTCACTCCAGGCGTTCAGTGTTTGTCTCCACGTGCTTCATTCCTATGTATCATGGATTGATCCACAAACTGGACTCCCGCATTATCGATGGTCTAATGACGTGCTCCCCGATTCCGACTACACCACGTATGCTTTCCTCAAGTACCATGTGGATGCCGTATGTGCAGCTCAGGACAAGAACGGTTTCCAATTGCCGGATGCGTTCCGTGGCTACACCTGGAATCAATGCGGAGTTGAATCTGGGTACGTGGTCGACTGCTCTACCAAACGCGCCACATTGGGCATATGGGAAGCGGAATTCCAACAGATGAGGGCACCAAGTCCGCTTATGCAAGATGATGGCCTATTTCCGCCCAACCTTCAACGGCATCCTAGCTGGGTATACTCAACGGGGAGAGTTGCGATGCCTACGGCAAGCAACCTCGAACCGGAAGGAATCGTGCACCCTGAGCATGGAAGAACGCCGGAACAATCGCAAGGATCCGCTGCCGGACCTCGAGCCACCCCTAGCCACGGACCAAAGAGGGCAAGGACGGACGAGGCAACGGCATCGGCGTCGTCATCTTCTGCGGCACCTCCTCCACAACAACCGCCTTCGCAACCGGAAGAGGAACCATCGCAACCGACATGGGAGGAAGCTCCAATCCCTGCTGGCGCTCAGGAAAGTTGGTACCATTATGTCAACATCGATGAGAAGGGCTGTCGTTCGATCTTGCTGACGACGACCCGTGATCACGACGAGTACCCACCTACCATTGATGAGACGCCAAAGTTTGTGGCCAACCACGACGTGGGGACCACACCGATTCAGCATTACGTCAGAAGACTGGTGACCTATTTGGCAAGGATTCGTTCCGTCTCACAAAATGATGACAAGGGTCTCAACCTGAAGGTCTACGTGAAGCTGAGTACAAAGGTGTGGCTACGGATGTATTCACGGCTGTACCATGCATTGGCATTGGTATCATGCGTGCATCTTCCTTCTCCTCCAATGCTTACCTCGGCAGTGATGATCGAGGCAGATCGCGATCTTGTCGACAACGATGACATTCCGGAAGAAGCCAGGATCAACACCATGAACACGCTGAACGGATTTCGCAATAGTTTGGGTATGGGTGGCAAACCTGATGCCGCGACTATGCGCTCTCAATGCACAATCCTCGTCCAGGACTTTGACATGGTTGCAAGGACCAGGGGATCAACGCACACGTTGAGAGAGAACCTCGGCATGCATGGTGGAGCGAGATCTACATTGTGAGCCCGTCGATCACCACAGGTGCCAACTACAACTTCCAAGTCACAAAAGGATCGTTGGAATCTGTGAATGCGACATTGGATGGCTTGACTGAAGAGCAGCTTGCAACCGTCACACTGCATTACCATCTGTCTCTCCAGGCAATCCTCATCGAGAACATGTCTTTTCCGATGAGTGAAGTCGGAGACGGAGCAGCGATCCGTACTGACTTGCAGCGACAGCTCAAGGTGACGTACGTTGACCCTATCATTGCAGCAGGGAAGCGTACCACGCGCCCTCCAATTGTCAACATCAACCACGACTTACGGTTCGTTGGAGCAGCTAGCAATTACCTTCAGCACAAAGCTTCTCTGTTCAACGGTTTCCACGCGCTGGGAATGTATATTGAACTGGAGTTGCGAGCCCGAGCATGCGTGGTGATTCATGGATCTTCGTTTTGGTCAAGAATGTACAGCCAGATGAAGCATGCGTCATCAGGCGTGCATACACTGTCAGCCGAAAAGGTGCCAGCACCGGACTCTCGGGTCAGGTTCAAATTGGGCTACGCTATCTATGAGAAGCAGCTGTTCTGCGAGAAGATGGTATCCACGTGCTTCGTTGAGGCATCGAGAATCCGCTCATGGGACGAAACTGTCCGCGCCGACACAGTCGCTCACCCGTCGCTTGTCGAGATTTGGGAGGACAAGAGTGAAGTCAAGACGTCCACCAAGATTTCGCAGACATGGTTCACGGGAGAACAGCAGCAACAGATCAGGTCGGGTGCCCAGGGTGACACGGTCGCTGAATCGTCCACAGTCACCTGGCAGGACTTTGACATCGCCATGACCGTCCCCGAAGCCTACTACGACAACAGGCACTACTGGTTCCGGATCGACACCTACGCGACCCCGAACACCGGCTATGTCAAAGGGAGAACGTTCTATTGCCCTGGATGTGACGCAATGAAGTTGGCTGAGTGCTACGCACAGGCCTTCTTCAAGCCGACTGGAAACGGGTATCCTGGACACTGCATTGGGTGCGCGCATACTTCAGCCTTGAAGATGCAGCATCAAGTCAGCTCCTTCAATGACTTAGTCGCGTCCCAGAAATACACCTTGGCTTGCGCAAAGCACCTTTATGACCTGAGGCTTCAATTTGTGGACCCTCGCATGGACATCAAGGAGTTCCTCAAAGCTTGTGCGGAAGTGGTCTACGAAGACATTGGCAAGACGGTTTCTCACTACGGTGGTCTACGAATCACAGCCAGTCAGGCCATCGAGTACGCGGCATGGGGAAAGGCCAAACAGTTGGCATGGGACAGAGGATACGATTCCGAAGGCAAGACATGCTACATCTGCTACTACGATGACGGGAACTGCGCTTATGCTGGTTTCATGAGAATGCTTTTGACTCCGGAGGAGCGCCAAGAATGCTACAGAGGGTCAGCCTTGCCCAAGGAGGAACTCCTGGGTGACACGATGGAGCTGGCACTCGGGCTTCTTACAATTGCAATGAGACACCCAAGTCATTTTCCAAATTGGGGTGGCCTTGAGGGGGCAAATGCGTGTGTGAGGGGGATCGAAAGGTCATTCTTCCGCTACGCGTCGGCCGAAGCTATCGAGCTGATCACGGTTGACTCCCCGCGCAAGAGGACACCGCCCAAGAAGAATGAACAAGTCGCTGAGATCGTCAACAACATGTCCGCTGACCTCGTGATTGATTTCACAGTGATCGTCGATGGCGATATCTACCCCGTAGAGATTGCAAGGACCGACGAGACACAGGCCGCTGACAACGTCACGGACGATCCAGGGGTCTCTGTTGCTCCACCAATACCTGCGCAGGATGTAGATGTGGATGCACAACCCGAAGAAGAACAAGGTGCAGAAGACCCTGATCCCAGGCAGATGATTCGTGAAGGATTTGTCGCGCAGCTTCAGGACTATGTGGGAGTACTCGCTCAGGGCGAAATGTCGGTCGGAAGCGATAGAATCACGTTCTGTATCGCTTGTGGCAGTGATCAACACCATCTGTCCAATTGCACGGAAAATGCTGCGACCCGGGATCTGATACTTCGAAGCATCCAGATCATCAAGGAAAGCCTTCTTCGATATCCACGTCGAGTACCTCCACAAGAGGCTGAGCCAATGGACGTTGACACCACAGACCATGTGAGTGTTGCATCCTCGGACCGACGGCCCAAGGCCAAAGCCCGACCGCGACGCGGAGGCGAAGCCGTACGGGGTGATGTGGTCTTGATCCGTTACGAGAACAAACACAATCTCTGCACGGATGTGGAGAACCGTCGGGGCTTACATGATGCTTGTGGTGTGCCGCTGCAGGACATGGGACCAGAGAACAGTCAGCGGGTGGTGGACCTCATTGAGCAGCTTTCGGACCATCGCGACCGACGCCTACCTCAACGAGGAGACCGTCCTAGCTTTGAATATGATGATACTATTCAGGGATACACCAATGCAGGCTACGAATCCATCGGCGGCGGAAGGCCAATCCGATGCGGGATTCTCGACCTGATCCCAACCAAGGGTGCAAGCTTCATCCACAATCGATGGGACCTCGTGAACGAAGTTGTCCTTCGCAACATCACCCATCATCGAAGAAGGAACGCGGATTGGGCGCTATCATGCATTCAATCTGACCTGCGTCACAGAATCGCCAGGCGCCCAGGCTCGGAATGGCTTGACAACAGGTGCGAAGTGGCATTCAGCAGCGTCATTCGATGTGATGAAGGAGGGTGGGTGCTGATCGATGATTTGGTGAGGCATGAGCAACTATGGACCCATGACAGCAGACGCATCACCGAAGCGGTCCCAAGGACCGATGATCAACAGAGGAAGAGAGTGTACAATGAAAGACTCCAGCTATTGTTCCAAGGGAACATGCTCGCAGCCACGAGACGCCACAAGGCCAAGATTCGGCTGCAGTTCCTGGGAGTGAGAGTGAAGGACCCCGGAACGGAGACTCTTGGATCCGCAGGCTCGAACATGTTGGTATCGATTCCTGACCAGATCACAGAGATCCAGAACAATGATCGTTGCCGGCACAGCCAGAGGTACCTGAAAGTTTGCAACGGCTGGGTGAAGCCATGGGCAGTTCGGGCTACGAGTGGTCACTCTGCGCACTCCGATCCCCAGAACAATTTGCTTCAGTTGGACAAGAACAGGTTCG
>CAJNDT010000905.1:0-115629 GCA_905221615.1 Symbiodinium sp. CCMP2592
TATGGGAAATTACACTTCGCACCCTTGTTTTTCTTGGGTTCCAAGCACAAATCCTATGGGAAATTACAATTCGCACCCTGTTCGGAAAATCATATCCTATGGGAAATTACAATTCGCAGCCTTGTTTTTCTTGGACTCCAAGCACAAATCCTATGGGAAATGACAATTCGCACCCTGTTCGGAAATACATATCCTATGGGAAATTACAATTCGCACCCTTGTTTTTCTTGGATTCCAAGCACAAATCCTATGGGAAATGACAATTCGCACCCTGTTCGGAAATACATATCCTATGGGAAATTACAATTCGCACCCGTGTTTTTCTTGGATTCCAAGCACAAATCCTATGGGAAATTACAATTCGCACCCTGTTCGGAAATACATATCCTATGGGAAATTACAATTCGCAGCCTTGTTTTTCTTGGATTCCAAGCACAAATCCTATGGGAAATTACAATTCGCACCCTGTTCGGAAATACATATCCTATGGGAAATTACAAATTCGCACCCTTGTTTTTCTTGGATTCCAAGCACAAATCCTATGGGAAATGACAATTCGCACCCTGTTCGGAAATACATATCCTATGGGAAATTACAATTCGCACCCTTGTTTTTCTTGGATTCCAAGCACAAATCCTATAGGAAATTTCAATTCTCACTCTGTTCGGAAATACATTAAGTAGACTCTGTTTCGTAACAACATGTTGTTGATTATTGTCGCATGTTTCAAAGCCGTGAACGCCGGGATGTGTAACAGTAAAAACAAGGAGCCTTGAGCCCTGAGCAAAAGTACTGGTAATTATTCCAGCTTCTTGGCTTCTATCTCATTGATGATTCGATGTTTATGATGATGACTATAACGACGCTCTATGTGGATGATAACAACGATGACTGATGATGGCCGATGCTGATTCTGATGACGATTGTGAATATGTCGTTGGCGATGTGTATGATGATATGTGATGATGATGTTGATGATTATAAAACCTGGGTTCTACGAAGAAGACTAGGGCTATGAAGACGATAATGGTGGTTTGATAATTATGACGAGCATGATGATGGTTTTAATAATTATGGCGAGGTTGGTGATGACCTTAATGGCGATTCTTCATATATTTATATCTGTTTACAGATATTACATATAGGTAGACACACACGTATATACATACATGTGTATGTATATACATACACAAACAATATATATAGATACAGACATGTATATATATATATATACAGACATGTTTGTGTATCTTCATATATATCTATATATACGCACCTATATATATACACATGCATGTATATACGTATGCGCAATTATGTATACATTTGTATGTGTGTGTAAATGAGTACATACATAGGTACATACATACATACATACATATATACATACATACATAGGCAGATACATCCATACATGCATACATACATAAGCACATGCATACACGCACAGACACACACACACACACACACATAAACACCTACACATACGAACATACACACCTGCACACCCACACACACATGTACATACATACATACATACATATACATGCATACATACAAACATACATACATACACACGTATATACATACATCTAAACCCTAGGCCCTAAACCTAAGGCCCTAAACCCTAGGCCCTAAACGTAAGGCCCTAAACCCTAGGCCCCAAACCCAAGGCCGTCAACCAAAGGCCCCAAACCCAAGGCCCTAAACCCTAGGCCCCAAACCCTAGGCCCTAAACGTAAGGCCCTAAACCCTAGGCACTAAACCTAAGGCCCCAAACCCTAGGCCCTAAACCTAAGGCCCCAAACCCTAGGCCCTAAACCTAAGGCCCTAAACCCTAGGCCCTAAACCTAAGGCCCCAAACCCTAGGCCCTAAACCCAAGGCCCTAAACCCAAGGCCCTAAACGCAAGGCCCTAAACCCTAGGCACTAAACCTAAGGCCCCAAACCCTAGGCCCTAAACCTAAGGCCCCAAACCCTAGGCCCTAAACCTAAGGCCCGAAACCCTAGGCCCTAAACGTATGGCCTAGGGGAGGGGGGGGGGAGGGGCTGAAAATCGGGCAGCATTTCCTTCCCCCAAGCATGCCGGTAGAAAGGGGAAAAAAAAAGAAAAAAAACAAACCTCAACCGAATAAAAGGTAGAAAAAGGTAGAAAAAGGTAGAAAAAGGTAGAAAAAGGTAGAAAAAGGTAGAAAGAGGTAGAAAAAGGTAGAAAAAGGTAGAAAAAAATAGAAAAAGGTAGAAAAAGGTAGAAAAAGGTAGAAAAGGTAGAAAAACGAAGAAATGGGGGATACCGTGTGTGTGTACAAATGAAAAAAAATGGTGTTGGGAACCAGGCATGTCTTGACAGACAGGCAGAAACCGGAAGATTTTGGAAGAAAATTGCAGAATTCCGACGAATCTAGAAGAATTTAGAAGAATTTAAAAGCATGCAGCAGTCTTACGTAGAACAGGGAAGACTACAAGGCTTGCTCCAGACACTCGCACCAAAAGCATTTGCATGAATTTTGCAAAAAAAAAACAAAAAAATTTCCTCGCTTCGCGAACATCCATATTTGTTTTCAACTCTAGTACTCCACACACACTACAAGGCTTGCTCCAGACGCCAGACACTCGCATCAAAAGCATTTGCATGAATTTTGCATAAAAAAACAAAAAAAATTCTTCGCTTCGCGAACATCCATATTTTGTTTTCAACTCTATTACTCCACACACACTACAAGGCTTGCTCCAGACACTCGCACCAAAAGCATTTGCATGAATTTTGCATAAAAAACACAAAAAATTTCCTCGCTTCGCGAACATCCATATTTGTTTTCAACTCTAGTACTCCACACACACTAATTACAAGGCTTGCTCCAGACACTCGCGCCAAAAGCATTTGCATGAATTTTGCATAAAAAAACAAAAAATTTCCTCGCTTCGCGAACATCCATATTTGTTTTCAACTCTAGTACTCCACACACACTACAAGGCTTGCTCCAGACACTCGCGCCAAAAGCATTTGCATGAATTTTGCATAAAAACAAAAAATTTCTTCGCTTCGCGAACATCCATATTTGTTTTCAACTCTAGTACTCCACACACACTAATTACAAGGCTTGCTCCAGACACTCACACCAAAAGCATTTGCATGAATTTTGCATAAAAAAACAAAAAATTTCCTCGCTTCGCGAACATCCATATTTGTTTTCAACTCTTGTACTCCACACACACTACAAGGCTTGCTCCAGACACTCGCGCCAAAAGCATTTGCATGAATTTTGCATAAAAAAACAAAAAATTTCTTCGCTTCGCGAACATCCATATTTTGTTTTCAACTCTAGTACTCCACACACACTACAAGGCTTGCTCCAGACACTCGCATCAAAAGCATTTGCATGAATTTTGCATAAAAAAACAAAAATTTCTTCGCTTCGCGAACATCCATATTTGGTTTCGACTCTAGTACTCCACACACACTAATTACAAGGCTTGCTCCAGATACTCGCACCAAAAGCATTTGCATGAATTTTGCATAAAAAAAACAAAAAATTTCCTCGCTTCGCGAACATCCATATTTGTTTTCAACTCTTGTACTCCACACACACTACAAGGCTTGCTCCAGACACTCGCGCCAAAAGCATTTGCATGAATTTTGCATAAAAAAAAAATTTCTTCGCTTCGCGAACATCCATATTTGTTTTCAACTCTAGTACTCCACACACACTAATTACAAGGCTTGCTCCAGACACTCACACCAAAAGCATTTGCATGAATTTTGCATATAAAAACAAAATATTTCCTCGCTTCGCGAACATCCATATTTGTTTTCAACTCTGGTACTCCACACACACTACAAGGCTTGCTCCAGACACTCGCACCAAAAGCATTTGCATGAATTTTGCATAAAAAAACAAAAAAATTTCTTCGCTTCGCGAACATCCATATTTGTTTTCAACTCTAGTACTCCACACACACTACAAGGCTTGCTCCAGACGCCAGACACTCGCATCAAAAGCATTTGCATGAATTTTGCATAAAAAAACAAAAAAATTCTTCGCTTCGCGAACATCCATATTTTGTTCTCAACTCTAGTACTCCACACACACTACAAGGCTTGCTCCAGACACTCGCACCAAAAGCATTTGCATGAATTTTGCATAAAAAAACAAAAAATTTCCTCGCTTCGCGAACATCCATATTTGTTTTCAACTCTAGTACTCCACACACACTACAAGGCTTGCCCCAGACACTCGCACCAAAAGCATTTGCATGAATTTTGCATAAAAAACCAAAAAATTTCCTCGCTTCGCGAACATCCATATTTGTTTTCAACTCTAGTACTCCACACACACTACAAGGCTTGCTCCAGACACTCGCACCAAAAGCATTTGCATGAATTTTGCATAAAAAACAAAAAAATTCCTCGCTTCGCGAACATAGCAAAGGGTTTCAATTTTCCACACACATAGTCTATTACTCTGTTACTCCATTACTCTATTATTCTATTACTCTATTACTCTATTACTCAAATACTCTAGTACTCTATTAGTCTACTACTCTATTATTCTATTACTCTATTACTTCACTACTCGATTACTCATATTTGTTTTCAACTCTAGTACTCCCACAAAGTGGGTGTTTTCACCCAAACCCTAAACCCTACACCTTTAGACCCGAACAACCGTAAGCCCTAAACCCTAAACCTTTAAACCCTGAACCTCGGAAGTTGGCACCCTAAACTTTGTGGGCCCCGAAGCTGACCAATACTAGACCTAGAATCTTTAAACCCTAAACCTCGGTGTTCCATTTTGGCAGGTCCTCGAGCCGTGCCAGGAAGCCTAAACCATGAGCCCTAAACCCTAAACCGTGTTTAAGCCTCAAATTGAAACCCTCACATAATTCGCATTTCTGCCACAATCTTCCAAATAATTTGTTTTTCTTCAATAATCTTCCAAATAATTCATTTTTCTTCAACAATCTTCCAAATAATTCGTTTTTCTTCAACAATCTTCCAAATAATTCAACAATCTTCTTAAATCTTCGGTAGTGGCTGAGAAGTACCCCTGCTGAGAAATACCCCTAGGCTCATGAATGAAACCAGGTCCGGAGTTCAATGATGAACCGTCGGCCTCGGAGGCGTCACTGGACGAAGAGGACAACGTTCAGGACCTTCGTGCTGAAGAGGCTGCGGCTGATGAGATCATACCGCCTTGGGCCGAGTTATCTGTGGGAGACCCTGATGCCCATGTGTACATCAGGCACATCACTTCCCGCAAGCTTCACCGTCTCGCTGATGAGGGCGGGAACCGACTCCGCTGTGGGAAGAGGTGCTCAAAGAAGTTCGAGCGTCTTGCTGAGAGGCCTAGGTTTATGGCAGATATGTGCCAAAACTGTTTCAAGTGATTTGCGCACTTGTGGAAGCCGGTACACGCGGTGCTCGCCGGAATCACTCGGTGATGGTTTGATGTGCTTGCGCACTTGTGGTTTGCCGGACTGCGCGGCTTGGAAGTGGATGAGCTGGACCCACTCGGCTCACTTGTCAGACCCTTGCGGGTTTCATGATGTGCGTGAGTGCGTGATGCCACCGGTCCACGCGGTGGCACATGTACGAATTTCGGGCACTGGCCTGGTTTTGATGTGGCACCGACTTACTTGTCTGGTGTCATGCGAGTTTTTAGAACATGACTGAACACGAGTGTCGTGTGAAATACTTGCCGGGCGCCGTCAAGTATGTGTTATCGTGCTGAACTTGTGTCCGACAGTCAGCGGTTTGCAAGTGCATTTGTCGTTTGCGGTGAGTGTGCACTTTGGCTGGAGACCCCATAGTGCCTTGACAGGTTTTGTGCCATGGCCGTCACAGAGAGCAAGGCAAACTTCTCTTCGAGGGCGAAGGCTCTTGGATTGGAGGATCCGGTGCTGGTGAAGTTCGTTGACGCTGGCATTGATGGCATGAGCAAGTATGCTTTCCTGAGCTCATACGTGCCCGGGAGCACGGATGAGAGACCATTCACTGCTGCCATTGTCAAAGTGCTTGGGCGTGACCCTTCGATTGCGGAGCTCAGTGTGCTTCGCCGCTTGCTGCATGAGAGCTACAACTTAACTGTGTCTGAATTACAATCACAGGTTGAAAGGACCGATGACTCTGCTCCGAGAAAGCTCGCAGCGCCCGACCGGGCCGACAGGTTGCAGCGACAGCAGGTTCGGCTGAGTGGTTTGACGATCCACGGCCCGACTCTTCCGGGTCATGCCGTGATTGATAAGTGCGTTCAGATGTATGAGGATAACGTGCTTCATTACTTGCCGCCTCAGTCGTGCCCTTGCCGTGATGATGAGGTCAAGTTCAAGAAGGATCGCGATGATAAGATGTTGTCTGTTGATGGTGCCGGTCATGTGTCGCTACGCACCCAGGTTGCAAAGGTTGATGCTGATGTGTCCTCAGACCTTCTCCTCAAGCTTGCCTTGACCCGTCGAGGTTTGGCCCTAGACCAGGCAAGGATAGTCACCTTTTCGGAGCACGAGCGGTGGGTGGAAGCACTTTTTACCGCGCGTTTCAGGGATCCACCTGACAACTATGCACGTGTGACGCTGCAGCAGCTTATGCAGGCTGATCGGCAGCTGTTTGTTGAAGCAGCAGATCGCACTCGGCATGGAATCCAACTTGTTTCTGACGGCAAGCCAGTTGATAAGATTTGGAACGAGGCAATGAATTGCAATAATGTCACACACCTTTTGCAGCCTTTGGTCGCAGCCCCTCCGGCTCCTTTCAGGCCTGGCCCGTACGATGACCGAAGGCCCTGGAAGGGCAAGGGGAAAGGCAAGGGTAAAGGAAAGAGCAAGAACAATGTCCGTATGCCCGCTGAGCTTGCAGACGGAGTTCCGTCCACGACTCGCGGATTGCCAATCTGCTTCGACTTTAACTTAGGCCGTTGCCAGAGAGCTGTATCCAATGGGAAGTGCGAGCGAGGACTCCATGTCTGCTGCATCAAAGGATGTTTCAAGAGAGATCATGGATACACGGCGTGTCCCAAACGCAAGAAGGATTGACTAGGTGTGCAATCCATGGACCAAACGACTGACGAGAAAGATGCTGCACAGAGCGGTGAGCCTCTCGTGCGCTCTTCTTCTGAATGCAGTGTCCCTGAAGGGGAAGTTTTGCATGCAGGTCCAAATGGGTTGCCTTCCGCTGAAGAATTCGCTTCAAGTCTGATTGGGAAGTGGATTGAACAGGCTGATGTTTTGAAGCTTTTCGATTGCCTCCCGAAAGCTGCGCCGCAACGCGGCTCCGGTGGCGGCATTTCTTTTACCACTGGGGCCTTTGCCAAGGTCAAGGTGGGACTCCGGAGCAATGTCGCTGTTTTTCCAAAGTCAACGCAGGTGCTGGCTGCTTTTGTAAGGCAGTCTGCTCCTGCCCACAAGTTCACAACCGTCGTGCTTTTTGATGGTGTTCGCACGGCCCCGCATCGTGATCAGCAGAATTCCTTCTTGCCTAATTTGGCCATTCCCTTGTCCCGTTTTACTAAAGGTGCAATTTGGGTGCAATCCAGCAAGGGTCCCCACACTCGGACTGTTGATGGTGCAACCCTTCAAGGGGTGGCATTGCCTGTGTCGGATGGCCCTGTCCTGTTTGATGCACGCAGGCAGACGCACCTCACTGATTCGTGGCAGGGCAGGCGGGTCATTTTGGTTGCTTTCTCTATTTCGGCCTTTGATAAGCTGTCTCTCGAGGCCTCGCAACGCTTGATTTCACTTGATTTTGCTTTGCCAACCGAGCCAGAGGTCGAGCACTTCCGTGAGCACCCACAGCTGCCTGCTCGCCTGCCGTGGCCACCGCGTTTCCCTCTGCTGTCGGGTGCTTCAGCAACCAAGGCTTTTACCGAGGCGTTGGTTCCCAAAGAACCACTTTTTCTTGAGCTATGTGCCGGCGCCGCCATGCTTTCTCGCTGCTTTCGTGAAGCGGGTGTGCCTGTCATGCCCATTGATCACCAGCACAACCGCCATCATCCGTTGGCGCAGGTTTGCAATCTCAGCTTGACCGAGGAGTCCACTTGGGTCTTCTTGCGCAATGTGGTGCGTGATCATCCTATACTCTTCGTGCACGCTGCCCCGCCTTGTGGCACGTGCTCCGCAGCGCGCAACATAAAGCGAAAAGGGGTGTCCGTGGCCCCGCTTCGCTCTCCTGAGCATCCCATGGGTTTGCCTTCGCTGACTGGTGTCAACCTTGACAAGGTCGAGGCTGCAAACAAAATTTACGTTGGCCTTGCCCAGTTTCTTGATTTGCTTTGCAGGTCCAACATCCCATGGACAGTTGAAAATCCTGAGTCAAGCATGCTTTGGCAGCTGCCCTGTTTTGCTCATTTAGTAAAGAATTTTCCGAGGGTCAATTTCGACATGTGTTGCTATGGTGGTGCACGATTGACCCACCGTACGCTGCTTACTTCTTGTGATGCCATCGAACATTTTCGCCAGCGCTGTCCAGGTGGGCACGACCACCTTCCGTGGAAGCCACAGCGCCGCGCTGATGGCACGATGTCTTTTCCTACTGCGCAGGAGGCAGCCTACCCCAGGCCCTTTTGCCAACAGTTCGTGGCGCTGGTCTTTAGGCACTTGGGTCGTCCCTTGCCTGTGCATCCTACTGCGGCCACGTCTGCCGCTGCTGCCACTTCTTCTGCTCGGCAACCTCGCGGGCGTAAGCTGCCTCCTGTTATGCCTGAGTTCAAGCGTGTGCTTGTCTACCAAGTTCATGCTCTGCCGCCTGTTGATTCCAAGCGTTGTATTTTGCAGCCCCTCCGCGATGCTCCTTCTGGGTCCAAACTTCTCTCTTCGACCTCTTTACTGCTAAGCGGGGGTGGTTCTGGGTCTTCGTTGAAGTTTTCCCGGGATGAAGTTGTGCACTCGGATAGTTCTAGCAGTGATGCCAGCAGTTGCGAATCCGTGCACGGTTCCGACAGTGATGCCTCCTGTGCGCGGACCTTGGAGCCTACTAGTGATGCGAGAGCTTTTGAGGTTCGCCTTGGTGTGTACGCCTCTCCCGATGAATTTCTTGATGGGTGCAGAAGGGTTACTCATCCTTTCGATCACCTGCATGCCGCTCCTGATCGTCTCAAACAATGCATTTTTGACATGTTGGTCAATGGGCCGACCTGGGTTGTGCAACGGAGGGCGGCCCTACTCAGGAAGTGGACGTCCTGGGCCTCCGACCTTGAAGGCGAGGAACGTGCTTTGAAGGAGGCGCTTGATCCTCAGGTCGCCAAGGTTTTGCAAGGAAAAAGGCTAAAGCTTCTGGAGCGTATCGCCGGCTCCCTTGGTTGGGTTGACATGAAGGTTTTCGATGAACTGCGCAATGGTTTTGACTTGGTGGGCCATCATGAACACACTGGAGTTTTCGCTCACGAGCCCAGGCCACCTAAGTTGGCCGAAAGTGATTTCATTAGTGCCGCGCAGTTTCTGCAGCCCGCTTTACTTGGAAAGATTCGTGCTTCTGCATCCGATGCGAATGCCCGCGAGCTGTGGGACAAGACTCTTGATGAGGTGGCTGATGGCATTCTTGAGGGACCGCTTTCTGCTGAGGAGTTGTTGTCTCGACACGGGCCGTGCTGGCTCCCTACTCGCCGGTTCGGCGTTGAACAGACTTCCTCCGCCGGCCGTAAACTTAGACCTGTTGACGATTTCACTGAGAACAAGGTCAATTTGGCCTTCGGCTCGATGGATAAGCTTGATCTTCACGCGCTTGACGAGTTGATTGGGATCAGCAGGTTGTGGATTCGGGTTCTGAACGGGCCGCCCGACTTCACAATCCCTCTTTCAACTGGTGAATCCTTGAGCGGTCGTCTGCACGACGGCTGGAAGAAGGTGGGGTGCGAGCCTCTCCTCACTACCTTGGACCTTCGAGCGGCTTATAAGCAATTTGCGGTTTCTGCGAAGTCGCGGGCCCTGGCAATAATCGCATTGCTTGACCCTTCTACTGCTGAGCCTGGACTCTTTGAGTCGAAGGCCCTACCTTTCGGGAGTTCCGCTTCGGTGCTTCACTTCAATCGCCTTGCGCGCCTATTCTGGCGCATCGGCGTGGAGCTGTGCGTGCCTTGGTGCAACTTTTACGATGACTTCCCTGTCATGTCTCCGAGTGGCATTGCTGACAACACCATGGAGACCATGATTGCCCTGTGTAACCTGTTGGGGTTTAGGTTCGCCTCTGATAAGCTTTCACCCTTTAAGGCCCAAGCCACGATGCTTGGAGTGGAGGTTGATTGCTCTCGCTTTTCTGAAGGCCTGGTCCTAGTCAGGAACAAGCCTGGCCGGGCCGAAGAGCTCATTGCCTCTCTTGACGAAGTCCTTGAGGAAGGTTTGATTTCTCGGAAGCGGTATCTAAGCTTAATGGGTCGCCTGCATTACACCGACTCGTACATCCTTGTCAAGGCTGGACGGCTCTTCATGGCCGAGGTCAGGTCGTGGGCAAAGTCGCTTTCTGGACCTGAGTTGAAGCTTGATGAGTGTGTTCGGAGTTCTCTTGAGCGGTTGCTGAAACGATTTCGTTGTGGCACTCCTCGCCATGTCCCTTGCTCTGTCGCCGATCACGTTGTGCACATTTACACCGATGGAGCGAGCGAAGGTAGCTCTCACACCGTGGGCGGGGTGTTGATGCTTCAGAATCAGGTTCACGCTTACTTTGGTTGCTCTGTCCCTGATGTCCTAGTCTCGCGTTGGGCTGACTCCATGTGTCACTTTATAGGGCCCATTGAGGCCTATGCCGTTGCCGTCGCGAGGAAGGCTTGGCACCAATTCATCGCGGGACACAGATGTATCTTCTACATAGACAATGTGCCAGCGCAAGACGCCTTTATCAAGGGCACCTCTGTCAATCATCACGTCAGGGACATCTTGTTGTCTGTCGAGGCGGCCGAAGAGCTCAGTGCTTCTTGGTCTTGGTTCGCCCGTGTAGCCAGCCAGAGCAATGTGGCGGATGCTCCGTCGCGTGGTGACTTCGCCGTTCTGCTTAATTCTGGGTGTCGTAGGGTTTGTCCCTCGTGCCCCTTGTCGGGTTGTGACCTTAAGGCCCTCTTGGCTCCCGCAAGGTTTACTAAGAAGGGGTGAAGGGGGTGGTCGCCAGACCGTGTTTCGCCCCGTGCAAAATGAAGGACAGTGCGATGCATCTTATGCCGGATTACTTGGAATCTTATTTTGCTTGTGATTGGATTCATTTGCAAATAGACTTTGAGTCCTTTTTCCCTTTGCATATGTTTGAAAATCCGATTATGAAAAGGATCTCAGCAGACAAGCCTGCGCCATCTGCGATCCCTTTTTCATAAAAGGACCGCGAGCTTGAAGCGAGCATTTTCAAACTTGGTTTCAAAAACTTGGCATGGCTTGTTTTTGCACGTGACAATCTTTGCATTGACTTCAGCGCATCGCCTCGTTTGGTCTTGATGACACAACCTTGGTATGCAGCAGCTCAGTGCTCGAGCTGAGTTGTGAAAGAATTTTCTGCCCGCCCTCCACTCCCTATGTGCTGCTCTGGCTCTCCGTGCCATTGAGCTTGCAAATTCTCATGTTGCCTACTTGGAGCGTTGAGCTCTCCTTTGAGCTCCACTTCAATTGCGTTGCGCCGCACTTGCTTTGCGTGCTGCCGGTGTTGAGCTCTCCTGTGAGTTCCACCTGTGCCTGCCGTAGGTGTTGCTGCGTAGTGTAGGTGTAGGCTGTGCCAAGTTAGCTGTGCTCAGCTGCTTGTGCTCTGCTGGTAGCCCGGCTTTTTGACCTGCATTCTGTTTCACTTGTGGTAGTCCGTAGCTGGCGTGCGTGCTACTGCACTCTTCCCACCCTCCTCACCCGCGCCCCCGAAGGGGGCGGTCGCCAGACCGTGTTTCGCCCCGTGCAAATGAAGGACAGTGCGATGCATCTTATGCCGGATTACTTGGAATCTTATTTTGCTTGTGATTGGATTCATTTGCAAATAGACTTTGAGTCCTTTTTCCCTTTGCATATGGTTGAAAATCCGATTATGAAAATTACTGTTTCTGTCCCCTCCTTCTTTCTCGTTTCATCGAAGCTGCTTTTCTTCTTCTTCTGGATCTCCCCCACTGCGAGACGAACGATGGCCAGAGGGCTTTCCTTGGCTGCGGGGCCGCTTAAAGGACAAGGCCCAGAAAGGCACTCTCCATATCAAGCGTGCATTGGAACTTGCGCAGATGGCGGACTCTATGAGAGTTCCGTGGCTTTGGGAACACCCGGAGCACCTTGGCACCACATCGCGAGGCGTTCCAGCCTCCGTCTGGACCTGGGCCGAAACTAAGAAATTCTTCTTGCGTGTGCAGGCCTCTTCTGTGGCTCTGACACAATGCTCTTATGGGGCCACGACAAGGAGACCAACTCGGATTGCCGGTACCTGGCCCAACTTGGGTTCCTTGGGCTTGCAGGGCTGGCCAGTGCTAGATCATGAAGGTCATTATCGCGGTCCGCTTCCTCGGAGTTGTGGCCATGATCATGAAGCTGCTCTTGCCTCTTTGGTTTACCCTGCAGCCCTGTGCCGCGCTTTTGCTAAACTGGCCTGGCAAGCAGTTACACCCTTCTCGGCCTCGGGACAGGGGGATTCTTCTTTACGGGCCGGGAAGGATACTTCAGAGAATGCTTGCTCTCCTTTGTCAAGCTCTACTTCGTCCTCCGATCCGGAGGCCTTGGCTTCTTCTTGGCATGTTCCGACAAAGCAACAGCTTTTGCGACTCTTCGACCTGCTGCCCTCCGACAACCCTTCGAGGGGAGAACTACAGGAAGGTTCCAAGGCCTTTACAGTTGGTTCTTACGCGGTCGGCGGTGGCCTCTTGGGAGTGCGGAAAGCTACAAGGCAATTCCCTGAAGTGACAAAGGCCCTTTGTCGTTTCGTGGACTCGCTTAAGCAAGGTTTTCAGTTTATGGCGGTTGCTCTCTTTCGAAATCTCCGCACCCTTCCCCACCGGGACCTGGGAAATCAACAAGGTACCTGCAACCTTGTTGCAGGTCTCTCTGGTTTTAGAGGGGGTGGGGTTTGGGTTTCTTCGGATTCGGGTTCGGTTCCTTGTCCGTTCGATGCCTTTTCGGAACTTGGAGATGTGCTTCCCACAGCCGGCACCTTCGCTGTGTTTGACGCCCCCCACGTCTCCATTGCACTATGGAGTGGAAAGGCTGCAGAACTGTGCTCGTTGCCTACACGCCGTATCTGGGTGAGAACATGGCTGCTCAGGACTTGGATTTTCTGCTTTCGCTGGGATTTCGCACGCCTGCGCAAGTCTCAGCTACGGACCGGCCTCCGCTTGAGAGGGTCCTGGAAGATAACGATGATGCTCCGGGGGCGAAGGACCTCTGGGGTGATCTTCCTAAGGACAAGTTCGACGATGACGTGGCATCGGACGGGGAGGCCGGCAGTACCTCGGAGGAAGATGAGGACGGACTGGCGAAGCCCGGCTATGGCACGGGCAAGCTAGGCTGGGGCCCGCCGCTTAAGACCAAGCTCATGGGTCGCTCGAGGTGGTTCGCCGATGGACACGGATTGGCGTCGCCCGGCCGCTGGCCCCCTGATCGGAGGCCCACGGGAGACAGTGATCTTGATCTCTCACTACACAAGGGGCTCATGGATGGCTTGCTCAAGCTGCTGACTGACTCTCTGGATGTGAAGCGGGAAATCTGCAAGCTGGCGACTGGTCGAGCCACATGCTCCCCCTTTCATCCGGATTTGCTGAAAGCCGGTCGCGATTTCGTCTTCAGCAAGCTACGTGGTGCTGGGACTTGTGAAGCATTGGACCACGTGCCGGAGCGGCAGCCATTTTACTTGGAGGCCATCGGGGAGTTACTCAGGTTGGCAGGGGATCCGGATTGGAGAAAATACACAAAATCTTCCTGCTCATTCGCTGCGGGCGTCCCGCTGGGAGTCGATGCTAGGCTCCCCCGGACCCCTGCCCTCTTCTTCAGAAAGACGAAGCACAGAACTTTCGAAGGTGCTGAGGATCTACTTTCGGAGGAGCTCCGCGCCAATTATCCTTCTGCCCGCGGTCATGAGGAGAAGATCGAAGAGCAGTTTGCCAAGGAGGTTTCGTTGGGCGCTATGGTGGAGATGTCGGTGGAGGAGGCTCGTGCTGAGTTCGGCGACACGCTTTCAGTGGCATCTCTTGGTGCCATACCCAATAAAGCCGACGACTCGGTAAGGGTGGTCCATGATGGGACCCATGGGCAACATGTGAATGATCGCATCAAGGTCCGTGATGCTCAAAGTTCTCCTACCGGGGGGGACCTGGCCACTGCCTTGGAGGAGCTCCCCAGTGCTTTCTTCTCCCTTTCGGGGGACATCAGCCGTGCGCATCGGCTGGTCCTTATGCGGAGGGCAGACTGGGCCAGACAAGCTTGCCGGGCCCGTAACAAGGATCGCGTCTTCTTGAATACGGTTGGTACATTCGGTATCTCCAGTGCGTCCTACTGGTGGTATCGCTTGTTCTCTGGCCTCGGGAGACTTCTTTACTATTGTCATGGTCAGGACGCAACCACTCTGTTAACTTATGTGGATGACTTGCTCTGGCCTACGCAATCTGCTCAAGGCTTGCCCCGAATCTTGGCTTCGATCTTCCTTCTGGAGATTCTGGGTGTTCCTTTCGCCTGGCACAAGTTCAGAGGTGGAGCGGAGCATGGCTGGATTGGCTTTTCCATTTCAGCACATCAGAGGCTTCTGGGCATTTCCAAGTCACGTTCGGATTGGATGATATGCTGGATACGAAAAGTCAAGGCTGATGGCTTCGTGAACGTTGCTGACATGGGAGCTGTGGTCGGGAGGCTTTCTTTCGGCCTAACGGTGTTGCCTCTGCTACGTCCTTTCCTAGGCCCGTTGTACGCTTGGGTAGCTGCTGTGAGGCATTGTCATGTTTTGAAACTTCCGAAGGCGGTCGTTTTGATTCTTTCGTTTCTCGAGCTTTTCTTCTTGAAGGATCTTCGCACAGCTCATGTGCCTCGGAAGGGGCGTGCAACCGTGGAGCTATTCTGCACGGATGCAAAAGCTGAGGGAGATCAGATGTGGATCGGAGGATGGGCGTCAGGACAGTCCACAGATCCACGTAAGTGCCAGTGGTTCGCCGAGAAGATTTCACATGTGGATGCCCCATGGTTTCACATGGCAGGCCAATCCTATCGTGCCATAGCTTCGCTCGAGTTACTTGCGACTTTGGTGGGAGTGATCTTATTTGAAGCTCCGCCTAACACGAAGGCGAGTTTCATTTGCAGTGCTGCGACGGACAACCGGGGCAATAGTTTGCTCACGGCTCGCTGGCTGACGACTTCTTTCCCACTGGTGGCAGTGCTCATGGAATTGGCGACGGTTCTTCAAGGGCGCTCTTTGTCGCTCGAGCTTCATTGGGCGCCGAGGTTGCAAAACGCTTTGGCCGATGCCTTAACAAATCAGGATTTCAAGAACTTCGATCCTTCGGTCAGGCTTCGTTTCTCTTTCAAGGATTACAAAGCTGTGATCATGAAGGAGATGCTTGAACTGGGAACTTCGCTTTATCAAGATATCGCGGAGTGGAGATCACGTAAGCGAGGGGCTCCGCACCAGAAGAATCCTTCACAGAGCTCAAAGGCTACCAAGCTGTCGACCAGAGATCCTTGGAAGTAGCATTCCGTCATTCTTCGAAGAGGGGCAGATTGAGGTTTGCGAAATGCAACTTCATTTGCAAGGTGTGTATCTCCTTGCGGTGGCCTCCTCTTTTCACACAACCTTTACCGGCGAGCTTCGCTGTTAAAACATTGGTCGAGCGCGGTAGTCCTGCTTCTTCGGTTGCTACATGTGCATCGTTGAGTGATGAGCTTTTATATTTGTGACGGTGATATATATTTCTGATTTTCCCCATTTATCATTTGGGGTATATTCAGCCAACTATCGTAGTTGGCTTGTCTGCTGATTCGAAACAACTCCCTGATGATCATGCGGCCAATGCGGCCGAACCTGCGGTCGAGACCCTTCGACAGCTGACCAACACGTTGCTTTCTGAGTTCGAGTCCCGTGCAGGTGTCAAGGTGGCATCGTTGGATGCAATGCACGCGTGGGCATGGCGGCATGCAAGCTTCATTCAGCAGAGGTTCACCAGATCGCAAGGCCAGACCCCGTTCGAGCTGGCATGTGGGCGACCCTATCAGGGCAAGCTTGTGTGCATTGGTGAGACAGCTTATGGAAGAGTGAAAAGTGCTGTGAAAGGGCAGCCCCGATGGGGCGTAGGTTTGTGGTTGGGAAAACTTGGGTGTAGCGACGGCCACATAGTCTTCACTGCTTCGGGACATTTTCTTGCTTGCAGGTCGATTCGTCGCTTACCGCAAACTTACTTGAGGAGTGCTGATTTTGCAGAGCGCCTGCGTGATCATCCCTATTCCCAGGCTGCTTTTCTTGCGGGCCAAGTTGGACAGTGCAGGCCGCAGAAAACACGTGATGCACAACAAGCACCCCAAGAGCCACAGCCAGATGAGAGTGCCCCGGCCGGTGCGGATCCACTTCCATATCCCGGCTATGTTCTTCCTGACAATGCACCGCTGAGTGAACTTGTGCCACCGCCGGCCATCAGAAGTGATTTTGTGCCAGAGCCACCGACGCCCATGCAGGAGGACACTGGACCTGTCACGCCATTGCCACCAGCACCTTCCGATGCAGAGGTTGTGAGCTCGCCTCTGGCTGTAGTGCCGGACGCCGAGGTGTTAGCCGAGGCGCCAAATGCTGATCGTGCCACGGGATCGTCCGATCCTGCTTCTTCGCCTGAGCCAGCGGCTGTACGTGTGCCTACCAGGTCTGCTGAGCCGAGTGCAAACGAGCCACGCAAACGGCTTCGTCTTGATGCTGTGACGTTTGAAGGTGTCGACATGTACCACAATCACGAGGAGAATGATTTTGAATTTGAGGGTGAGATTTTAGAGGATTTTGATTATGCCGCGGAGGCCGATGGAGCCCAGGATGACACGCGGCCGGAGTCAAACATTCCTGAGTGCTTGTTGGTCCCTTGGAGTGAGCATGAGCCCGAGCTGAGCGCTGAGCAGCTTGCACATGTGGATGCAGTTGCAATGCAGTTTGAGATTGATCGTCTCCTTGGGATCCCTGCTCTTGAGCGCTGTGCACAGATCCTGCCAGAGCACAAGCACTTGACCACCCGTTTTGTGGTAACATGGCGCTGTAAGACCATTGCAGGTTGCACATATTGGCTCAGGCGAGCCAGGCTTGTGGCCCGTGATTTTGCAGACAATCTCACGTTCGTGATATCCTCTTATCCTTTTGCCAACAGGTGATATGTTCACCGTCCTTTCTTTGTAATCGTTTGATCACGCCTTTGTGAAATGGCTCATGGTGCTCCCGGGCACAAATGTATTTGGGCATGCCGCATGAATTCTGTCCTTTATTTTTGAATTGTAGTCGGAATCGCTTTTAAATGTGTCGACTACTTTTCAATGCTTAGACACTTAAATTGTTGTCTGATGGACCAATGCTCCACTGAAGGTTTTGGCTCCGATGCGGAGCTCACATGTGAAAAATTTTGAGGCCTCCATGTCCCCTTGACATTCTAGCAGGCCTCAGGTGCTAAACTCGGTGTTGGGTCTAGCCCGCCAGTGCGTGCATGGGCAGCGAAGGTTCCTTGGAGCCCGCGCGTGACGGGGTCTCCAGTGCAAAGTTTCGGACTGTCCGCCGGTGCATGCGTTGCTGCTTGCTCAGGGTTTCCCCTGAGCCATGGATCCTTCACAGGCCCATGCGGCCATGAATCGCGCATTGGACTCAGATACTCCTCCGCCCGTAGGGTTTAGGATGGGGGACTGGTTTCGGGCTAGGATTAGGTTTGCTAGGGCACCCTATCAGCCTTCAGTGCACCATGCCATGTCTGTCTTGAGCGCGGCTGCTATCGACATGCCGCTTCCTTGGGAGTCAGGTTCGCTAGCGGCTGTGTTGGGGGCAAGGCGTTTCCTTTCTGCGCCACTCGTACCATTGGTGGCCGAGCAGGTTGGGGACCAGCCACAGGTGAGGGAAACGGCTCAACGAGTTAGGGCGTCTAAGGAACCTTGGAAGTCTTCGGTCGTGCATTCTCGTGCCTGGGCGGATGTCGAGGACGATAAGAGGACCTCGGTGCTTGAGATGTGGAAGCTCATTGTACTGACTTCAGGACGAGGGACTAAGGTAGGCCGGGATCTTGTTAAGATGCAGAGCGAGGGTTCCCCAGCCGCCTTGGTCGATCAGTGCCTCCGTGATGTGTTCTCGGCAAAGTCAACTTCGACCCTCAGGTCGAGGGCATCCAGCCTGGCCCAGTTTTCCAGGTGGCGGGCATCGGTCGGACTTGACCCTGCAGTGTTTCCTCTTGATGAGTCTGATGCATACCTTTACTTGTGCTTCCTTAGGACCGAGGGGGCACCCCGGTCAAGGGCGTCCAGGTTTCGAGAAGCGGTTAACTTCTCCGGGGCACTGCTCGGGGCAGACGTAAGCGAGGTTGCTTTATCTGCTAGGGTTCAGGGGGCCGCAAATCCTCAATCCCAGACCGTTGTGGTGCGCAAGAAGCGGCCGCTTACAGTGGCCCAGGTCCGTGGCCTGGAAGAGTGCGTGATCAGCTCACCTAATGATTTAGCTGCAGTGCTTGCTGGCTTCGCCTTGTACTGTCTTCACGGCCGGCTGCGTTGGAGCGATGCCCAACATACCGAGGCTGAGCCGGTGCTTGACTTGCATGAAGGAAAGGGTTTCTTGAATGCTCAGTTGTATCATCATAAGACTGCCAATCGTGGGTCGCTTGCCCGGCATAGGCTTTTGCCAGTCGCTTGTGTTACTCCAGGCTTGGCCGAGGGAAACTGGGCTGAGGCTTGGCTAGCTCGCAGGCGAAGGCTTAACCTTGTTGCTTCCCGTGGCACCCCTATGATGCCGAGACCATTGTGCCAAGGGGGGTTCGACGTGCTGCCCCTCGATCCTTCGCTAGGGGCCCTATGGCTTAGGGAGATCCTAAAGGAGTGTGCGCCTTGTGGGAATTCTTTTCCGTGGGGTGAGGTTGCCACGCACAGCCTTAAGGCTACGCTTCTGAGCTTCATGGCAAAGGCAGCTGCGTCTGAGAACCTCAGGTCCATTGCGGGATATCATATCAGGTCTGCGAATTCTTCCACTCTTGAGTACTCTCGGGATTCGATGGCACCATCGTTGCATTTTCTTGAGGGCATGTTCATTGCTATCAAGGGTGGCATTTTCGCTCCAGATTCGACCAGGGCCGGAAGGTGGACAGGAGGCATTCGCCCCATTGAGGAGGCTCTCCGTTTCCTGTCTGGGGTTCAGCCGGACCCACCAGACGATCGTCCACCGCCGGCGGACGCGCCGGAAATCAAACCTGGGGATCAGTCAGATCCTGAGTCCGCTGCTGAGAGTATCGGAACGGAGGGCGAGGCTGATGAGGCCGTTGCTTCCGCATTTTTCTTGGGTGAGGATCTGAACGTTTCTGCTGAGGCCCGAAGTTTTGTCAAGTGTTTTAGGCATCGTATGAGTGGAGTTGTCCACGCGGCTCGGGATGGCCAGCCTCCTGATGAGGGCGAGATGACAGTCTTCAGATGTGGACGTTTTGCAAACCGTAATTATGAGGAGCTCGATGAAACTCCGGCAATAATCTTGCAGAAGTGCTCTTCGTGCTGGGGAGCAAGTGACTCGGGCCTTTGAGGAAAATTGAACCGGGGCGCGTTCTGCAGTTTGTCGTGGGTAGTCATTGAGGCTGCTTTGAATGAACGAAGTTTCCCATCTCATGTTCGATGTGGCTGTGCTGCATGTTGCTTGAGGATGCTCACGCTGACACTTCATGTCGCATGGTGTCATGTTTTGCAGTTTTTTCGCTCATGAGCGCATCCAGGTGACCATGCACGGTGAACATGTCCCTGTGTAGGTGCTTTGCTTGACATATCGGCATAGCTTTGTAATTTTTGTCTAGTGTCACATGTGACATTTTTCCGTAGGTTGCGTCTTGCGGGTGTAGACATGTCCGCCATCGATAGCGAGGCTGTGTTCTTGTCAAAGTGCACTCAGCTGGGGCTGCCCGAGGATGCTCGGGGAAAGCTCAAACGAAAGGGCTGGGCCACTTTCGGCACTTTTGCATTCTGCGTGCCAGGGGAGCCCGGGAGGATTCCCGATGATGTCTTCAAAACCTCCGTTGTCCAGCCAATCCTCGGTGATGGGGGTGAGGAGCATCAGGCGAAACTTAGGCGGCTCCACTTCGAGGCATATGCTTTGACAGCAGCTGAGCTGAAGCGGACGGCCGAGTCCACGGAGTCAGATCAACCGCGCAAGGTCCCGACGGCAGAGCTCGCTGCTCGTTATGATGTGTTGCAAAAGCGCGTTAAGCCTCTCCGGCTTGTGGACCGCTTGGAGCCTTCGCATGCGCTTGTCAACCTGTCAGCCCAAATGCTTGAGGATCAGCGGGTGCGCTACATTGAGTGGTCGAAGTGTACTAGTCGTGCCCAGGAGATAAATCTTGTGAAGGAGGACGCTAGCTTGAAGCTGCTTCAGGGTGGCCGCTCAGGATCCGTCAAGCTGGTGGATCCCGGTGCTAAAATCACTGCTGATACTAAGTCTGACCTTGAGGTGATGCAGGCCTTGCGTCGCAGAGGGGTGGCATATGAACTTGCTGCCATCATGTCGTTCGAGAGGCACGAGGAATTGATTGACCGACTGTTCATGGAGTACCAACGTGAGCCCATGGCTGGGTTTCATCCCGTCTCCTTCTCTCAACTTCAGGCTGCGGACAGGGAGGTTCATGTTCGCATGGGGGAGCTCACCCGAGCTGGACTTGTGCCAGGGGCGGATGGCTCCTTGCCGCTTGACATCCCGGTGTCTCGGGTGCTGGCGGGCTCCCACATCCAGTGGATGTTGATGCCTCGGCAAAAAGGGTCCGGTCCCTTGGGCAGTTCGGGCGCTGGTGAGGCTAATGAGAAGCCAGACAAGCCACCGCGCAAGCCGCCCAAAAAGACGGATCCGTCGAAGGCGACGGATAGGGGTCAGGGCGCCGATAAGAATCAGAAGGCTGATTCCGGTGCATCGCCGAATGCGGCTGATCGACCTGGCAAGCCACGGAAGACTCGCTTCGTCATGCCAAGGGCGCTCATCGGTGGGGTCCCCAAGGACGGGGCCGGGCGTAACATCTGCTTCGACCATAACCTTGGGAAATGTCCCAATGCTGCGGGGGCCTGCCCAAAAGGGGAGCATGTGTGCTGCTTCCCTGCATGCTTCGATGCCTCGCATGTTTTCTCCCACCACAGGTCGTCGTGACTAGGGCCCGTTCGCTCTAGCCCAGGCCAAGTACACAATGCAACACATGTGCATGACACGGCCACCAGCCATTTTGGCAATGATCGTGATACGAATGCGGAAGTTTTTGCTGCTACCTTGATCGGCAAAGTCGATGCGGGGGGCATTCGTCGTCTTTTGGAGCTGCTTCCCTCGGAGGCACCGTCGCGCGGTTCGCGTGAGGTGGGCCGTGGGTCCGAATTTTCTTTCACAACAGGTGCTTACACCTATGATCATGGCAAGCGGCACGGCCTTCGCCAACATTGCCGCGACTTTCCGATGTCCACTAAGGTTCTGAATGAGTTTATGCGTTCGATGGCGCCGGGCGCCTGCTACACTACACTGGCCTTGTTTCGTGATCTTGAGACCCGGGTCCACTCAGACCACGGAAATGATCCCAGCCTGATGAATACCATCCTGAAGGTTTCTGAATTCAGCCACGGTGGCCTCTGGGTCGAGACGGTGGGCGGCAAGGTCCCGTGCCCGCTTCCGCATCAGGGCCAAAGGATGGGTAACGTTGTCGAGTTTGCCAATGGTGCATTGAGCTTCGATGCCCAACAGCCGCACTGCGTTATGCCGTGGTCTCGCGGGCCCCGCGTGGTTCTTGTGGCATTTAGTGTACGGAACTGGGCAAACTTGCGTCGTGCAGACTTGACTGAGTTGTCAAACCTGGGGTTTAAGTTGCCAACCTTGGGACCTGACTCAACGGCCGGTCCCGAGTCTGCCTCTTCGGTTCTCCCTAGCCCTGGGGTTTTCCCTTTTCCGCCACCGGCGCCAACAGCGGCGCTTGCAGCTTCACCTGTCACCCTGCCTCCTCAGGTGAGCGTCCCAGGGACTGCGCCTGCCGCAGCGGATCATCCTGATCTCGGTGGGTCAAACGTGGCTCGTGATGTGACGGCCACTGCGCAACCTTCCTTCATCGAGTTGTTCTGTGGCTCTGCTGGCCTTTCGGCCGAGGTGCGCAAGCTGGGGTTCCGCGTGTTGGGAGTTGATCACAAACCCACCGCTAAGCATGCCAATGCACCTTTCGTCAGCTTGGACTTGCGCGACCCAGAGCAGCAGGACCGCATTTGGGTCGAGTTGCGCCGTGCTCAGGCCGTGTGGATTGCTCCCCCGTGTGGGACTGCTTCGATTGCGCGGCAAATCCCTCTTGGACGGTCGGCTAAGGGACCTGCACCCTTACGGAGCCCGGCTTTTCCAGACGGGTTGGCATCCTTGCGTCCCGAGGTTCATGCTCGAGTACAAAGTGCAAATCTTTTGTATGCCTTTGCCGCCAAGGTTTGGACGTTCTGTCTTGAACACGATATCCTTTGCATTGTGGAGAACCCGGCATCAAGCCTCATGTGGCAAACATCGTGGTTTAGAACACTTGTCCCGCGTGGCGTGTGGCACGAGCTGCATTCTTGCATGTATGGATCTGCTCGAAAGAAGCGCGCTGCCTTGCTGGCTACATGCCGCCTTCCAGGTCTCATGTTGCAGTGTGACAAATCACACGAACACAAGAAATGGGGTCGTGTGCGCGATCCGGACGGGCGTGGTGTGCACTATGCCACTGCCGAGGAAACCGCTTACCCAGCCGGCCTGTGTATGGCAGCAGCCCGTGAGATCTGCTTGGCATTGCAAAATAAAGGGATTATGCTTGATGTGCGCGCATCTTCGGACACGGCCCTGGCATCTTCCTTTGCACAGCGGCAGCCTCGCCGCGGCCGCGGCATTGTGGGTCCGCCTGAGTACAAACGGACTGTCCTTGTCCGGCTCCCTCGTGACTTTCAGCCCCCGGACCATGTGCCAGATGAGCCACTTGCAGTGCTTCGCGACGTGCCTGCGGGCTCCAAGCTTCTGTGGACTCGCGTCTTTGTTGATGGGGGTGTTGAGGTTCGTGAGGCCCAATTTGGGGTATACCATACACCGGATGAGTTTCTGAATGCTGCCTTGAAAGTGACCCATCCCTTCGACAGTGCAGTGTCTATTGACGGCCCGAACCTTCGGGCAATTGCATTCGCTCTTGAGCATGGTGTTAAGGCTGTGCAGCAAAGACGTATGGAGGTTCTTGAGCACTATCGTGCACTGGAGCACTCTCTGAGGTCTGATGAGGAGGCTCTTAAGCAGGCAATGGACCCTACGGTACGGGAGATCATGGGCAACAAGAAGCTGCTCTTGTTCAAACAGATGCTGAAGGATGCAGGTGTTCCTGATGAGCGCCTCTTCGAGGATATGGTTCAGGGATTTCGGTTGACTGGTCCCCTTGAGCCTTCGGGTTTGTTTCCCCCTAAGTATAAGCCTGCCGTCATCTCAGTGGATGAATTGCGGCGCACTTCGCAGTGGTCCAAACACCTTGTCGAGGCTGCGTGTCGGAAGGCTTCACAGGATCCTGAGATTGCGAGGGCTGTTTGGGAAGAATCGTTGGGGCAAGTCGAGAAGGGATGGTTGTCGGGACCATTCACATGGGATCAAATGGATCAGAAGTATGGGGGCACTTGGGTGGCGTCCAAGCGCTTCGGGGTGTCCCAGGGCGACAAGGTGCGTGCTGTCGATGATCTCTCGCAGTTTCAGGTGAATGCTTCGGTTACTGAGACCGAGAAGATTCAACTTGAAGGCCTTGATGACATTGTTGCCCTTGCGAGATTCCACTTGGGTGCCACTGTGTCGGGCACCAAGGTTTTCAGGCTCCCCTTGTCAGGCGGAGGCGTCTATCAGGGCCGTTTGCATCCTGACTTCAGGGAAGGTCGGGCACGGCGCTTGAAAGGCAGGGCTCTTGACTTGCGGAGTGCATACAAACAGCTAGCTCGGCACCCCGCCGACGATTGGGCTTCGGTGCTAGGAGTCTTAGATCCAGACACCAACACTGTGGCCTATTTTGAGAGCCACGCTCTCCCGTTCGGCGCATCGAGCGCGGTGACAGGCTTCAACCGGGCTGCGCGTGCATTGCGCATTATCATGTCCAGGCTTTTGTTCCTTGTGAATACGTCATTCTTTGACGATTTTTGCCAACTTGAGATTGATGGTCTGACTGATTCTGCGGATCAGGCGGCGCTTGCACTGCTTGATCTCCTTGGCTGGGAGGTGTCCGATGGCGAGAAGTTGAAACCTTTCGCTTCAGAGTTCACCATGCTTGGTGCAGTGCTATCCTTCAAAGATGCGGGTAGGGGTCTGATTAGGGTTAGGAATAAGGCCGGTCGCTTGGAGGAAATTTCTTCCATGGTAGATCGCTTTGCTGCTGACCCCGCATGTGGGGCGCGATCCCTCCCGTCGTTGAAGGGCAAGCTCTTGTTTGCATCTTCGCATGTGTTCGGTCGCTGTGCTCAGGTTGCGACTCAGTTGATTCACCATGCCGAGCGACAACCTGGTCCTGACGTGCATGGTTTCGTCTTGCAATCCCTCAAGAGGGCGCTTGGAACACTTAGGGCGGCTGGGGATCGTCAGGTGAACCTGTGGTCTGAGCAGCCGCCAGTTGTCATCTTTACGGATGGTGCATGTGAGGAGAAAGGCAATCAGGTGACACATGGGGCGGTCATCGTTGACCCGGCTTCGCAGACTCGAGAGGTGTTTGGGGGTCACATCCCCGAGGATCTTGTGACAAAGTGGCGGAGCTCAGGCCGGACTCAGCTCATCTTCTTTGCAGAGCTTTACCCTGTCTTGATTGCGAGACGGACTTGGGCTAAAGTGCTGCGTAACAGAAGGGTACTGATCTTCGTGGACAACGAGGCAGCGAAGGCGGCCTTGATCAGAAATTATTCTCCTTTGTTGGATGCCGCTCATATGCTTTCTGACATTGCCGAGCTTGATGTCGAGCTCAGTTGTTTTCCATGGTATTGCAGGGTGCCGTCCAAGAGCAATTTTTCCGACGCTGCCTCCAGACTGAGCTTTGGGGAGTATGAGGAATGCTTCCGAAGGATTCAGCCCACTCTGGCAGCCTTTTGATCAGACATGCGCGGTGTGTTTCGGATGGGGGGTATGTGGCACCGCTTATGATGAGCATTGGCCGTCATGAGCTCTGTGCTGGAACATCCTGTGATGTGCATGGGCCGTCACGGGAAATCCACTTTTACTTTACGGCATGTTCCGTTTCGAATGCGACTGGTGCCATCCCCCGTCGGAAAGCAAATCGGCCGTGTGTGCGAGTGCTCTGCATGTTTCCCATATGTGGATTGAATTTATTCATCAGTCATGTCTATATTTCTTTGTTGAAAGGAAATAGTTCACTTGTGAAGTTTTCCCTTTTGTCGTGATTACATTTGAAAGGATTGGCTTATAAGGATAAAGACAATCTCACGTTCGTGATATCCTCTTATCCTTTTGCCAACAGGTGATATGTTCACCGTCCTTTCTTTGTAATCGTTCGATCACGCCTTTGTGAAATGGCTCATGGTGCTCCCGGACACAAATGTATTTGGGCATGCCGCATGAATTCTGTCCTTTATTTTTGAATTGTAGTCGGATTCGCTTTTAAATGTGTCGACTACTTTTCAATGCTTAGACACTTGTTGTCTGATGGACCAATGCTCCACTGAAGGTTTTGGCTCCGATGCGGAGCTCACATGTGAAAAATTTTGATCCGCCCTCCCACCCTGGGGGGGTATGTGGCACCGCTTATGATGAGCATTGGCCGTCATGAGCTCTGTGCTGGAACATCCTGTGATGTGCATGGGCCGTCACGGGAAATCCACTTTTACTTTACGGCATGTTCCGTTTCGAATGCGACTGGTGCCATCCCCCGTCGGAAAACAAATCGGCCGTGTGTGCGAGTGCTCTGCATGTTTCCCATATGTGGATTGAATTTATTCATCAGTCATGTCTATATTTCTTTGTTGAAAGGAAATAGTTCACTTGTGAAGTTTTCCCTTTTGTCGTGATTACATTTGAAAGGATTGGCTTATAAGGATAAATTTTTGTGCCCAGGCCGTACCGATTTGTTTTCCCCTGCATCGAATGCGCTGCAAAGCAAGATCATCCCATGTCTTCATTGACAACTACCATAAGGGTTGGCAGTTGGTAACATTAGATGTTACGGATGCTTACTTGAGTTGACCGCAGGCAGAGGACACATGCACAAGTGTCATGATCAATGGCGAACGCTTGTATTTCAAGCTTCTCAGGCTCCTTCCGGGCCAGCGGGAAGGGAGCCAGACCTGGTTCTATCAGTTCACCGATGCTTTGAAAGTCGGAAGCCGCGTCGAGTTGATGCAAGAAGTGCCATCGCTGTTCCGGTTCCAGCCTGAGGACGGCGGAGGCGGGGGACTTGTGCACGTCGATGATTTGCTCGGCACAGGCCCTGCAAGTGTGATCAAGTGCATGACCGATCATCTTGAAAGGGATTACAAAGTGACCGTGAATTTGATTTCGGTGCCAGGCCAGGAGGTTCATTTTCTTAAGAAGCGGCATTATCTTTTGTCGAGCACAGAGTTGCTGATTGAGGTGAGCCCAAAACACTAGGAAAAGTTGAAATCGCTGTGTGGCCATCCCAAGCACCGAAAGTCACCTCTCCCGTCCGGGCGGTTGCCCACGGAGAAGGAGGACGATGCACCATTGTCGCTTGCGCCAGTCAAGCAACTTGTGTCCTCGGCGGCCCACGCCTTGTGATACAAGCATGCGTAGAGTTGTGATTGTACAGATCATAGGTGTACAAACTTTCGAGCAAAGCCTTGAGCCGGCTAAACCGAGCCCAACACGTAATCTTGATTGACGAAGTCATGAAAACATGTGCACTGGAGCGTGTTTAAACATCGTACAAACTGTTGTTTCGTACTTTGCGGAATCGTTCATGGACGGTCTGCCCATTCGCCAATGGAACAGCCTGAGGCGGGGTACGAACGATTTTCCTGTATTCGTGAGCATGGTTTTACACTTGTTTTTATCATGCATTTTACTTTCGCTCCTTTAGTTGTGCACATGGTGATTCCGATATACCTGAAGGCTTTTGTTGCTCGAGGATAGTGGAAAAGTTCGTAGAAAGAGAGAAATATACTGCTGACTTTTAACTTTGCTATAAGCAAGCTTTCGTACTTGTACGACAAAGCTTTATAGCTGAAGTTAATTTGCGAAAACTCTATGTTTTTGCTAAGTCAGCAGTTTCGCACAAATGTTTACATGTTGTTGCAGCGAGCAAGTTTCTACTTTTCAACCATTGGAAATTTTTCCTGCATGACTCACATCGTTTGAAATATGTGCAGCATCGCGGCTCTCAGAGAGCCGAAAGGAAAATGTTTGCCCACCCTCCCATACCCTGTGACTTTCATTGTTCCGGGGGGGAGGTAAGCATCTACGACTCTCAGTCGTTGTGCTCCGATGTTCCGACTCTGAGTCGGTTCACACTCGTGGTTGCTCGTGCCACTTACTTTTACCTCCCGTGCTTCAGCTCGCGCTGATAAAAAGAAGTGACCGATCCTTCGTTTGCTTTTGCAATTTCCTATATATGGAATGGGCAAATATATTTGATTCGCGACTATATTCGAAAGAGAGAAATATACTGCTGACTTTTAACTTTGCTATAAGAAAATGTATACATGTGGACACGCGGCCATGCTTACAGAAAAAGAAAATTAGTGTCTGTTTGTTTGCCTAAACTCCCAAAGGGGTAGGTACTTTCAGCAATGGCATGGCTGTATGCTCACGTGTATATATGTCTGTTGCTCATTGGCTCAAGTGGTTTTACCGACTTGACACAAGCTCTCTCTGCGTAGCAGAACAAAACACTTGCTGTCCGTGTGCTGGGCGTTGCCTTAGATCCCACGGCACTTAACTGGTCAATACATTCCCACAGGAGTAATCCTAAAGGGGTGTATCGGCTCACCCCTTAGGGGAGACCTCTTTAAAGGGGGCTTTAAGGGGGCTTAGAGGGGGGCTTAAAGGGGGGCTTAAACCCTCCTTTGTCAAAGGGGGTGGGGCCCATCCTCATTTTTGGTCGACAGTTTTTCGGTAAGCACTTGAGCTTGCACTGCTTCGCCCCGCGCTACATTGCTAGCTGAAGCTTCGAGCACCGCATTGCCTCGCATCGGCTTCAAGCATCCTTCGCAAGAACAAAGAGTGAGAGCGCCTCGTTTTTCTCAGCTTCTTTGCAACTCACAGTGCTCTTGCTGAGAACAATGACTGTCGAAATCGAACAGTTCTGTAGTATCACGTAGTGACCGCGTCGTGACCGTGTAGTGACCTTTAACCATCATTGCAACATTGTTGCGGTATTATTACTTCGTTATTGAGAAACATCACGAACCATCGCGCAAACATGTGGGCTCTTGCAACGTACACTCCTCAAGCACACATACATGCTGAATCTCACATCGCTGAATTCCGTAACTGTCAATATTTTGCAGTTTGAACATAAAACGAAAAAACTGTCAGCGACCGTGTGGCGACCTTGTGGCGACCGTTGAAAGCAAGCATGTCAGGCAAACTTGAAGCGTTCTTGCTGACGGGACTTGTTTCGAGGCGAAAAAATGGGGACTGATTTCGTGAAAAAACGCTGAAAAATGCTCCAAAACGGCTTGGACGGTTGCAATGCCGTCAATGATTCAATAATGACTCAATGATTCAATAATGACTCAGTGGGGGGCGGGGCAGGGCAGGGCGCATTGGAGCGGGACAGGGCAGCGCAGGGCGGGGCCCAGCAGGGTACATGCGAAAAACAAGAATCGGGATTCCACGGCCGTAATTCTGCCAGTAGAGGAATCCACGCGGGCTGGATTGCACACAGTGCCGAGGTGACCGACTTCGCCAACATAGGGTCCGAAGCAGTAGTACTTGTAGTAGTAGTAGGAGTAGTAGTAGTAGTAGTAGTAGTAGTAGTAGTAGTAGTAGTAGTGGTAGTAGTAGTAATAGTAGTAGCAGTAGCAGTAGTAGCAGTAGTAGCAGTAGTAGCAGTAGTAGCAGTAGTAGCAGGTAGCAGTAGTAGCAGTAGTAGCAGTAGTAGTAGTAGTAGCAGTAGTAGTAGTAGTAGTAGTAGTAGTAGTAGTAGTAGTAGTAGTAGTAGTAGTAGTAGTAGTTAGTAGTATTATTAGCAGCAGTAGCAGTACACACTCATTCACACGCCGTATCGGATCCGGGTCGATACATCGCGGGTTGCCCAACATCTTCAATGGCACGAACAGGACATGGGCTGTCATTCCATCGTCGTACCATATGAAGCTGCTTATTGCCCGCGAGCTCCAACAAATTCCTTCGCCAACATCAGGACGGTGTTTCAGAAACAGGTTCTCTTGCGTGCTTCGTTCTGTTATGCTTACACTGTTCCAAGGGAGGAGGCGGTTGTGGGTCAACTAAGCTTGTTTAGACAATCAACATGTTGATCAAAACATATATCAAGACTGGACAAAAGCAGAGGCACCCCGCCCTACTCCAGGCAGGGCACACCAAGATAGCTGTGGCACTCACCGCAAGTGCAACGGCTGCTTTTAACGCGAACTCGACGAGTTGATTTTTGTTCTTGAAGATGTCATGGTGGTGAAATGAGCTGGAGAGCAGGACGGACCTGTCCATGTACTGGTTTGTGTATGGATGCCTCATTGTCCTGACCCACATATCATACATGATAGTGGCAAAGTCCGCTTCTTGATGCGATGCACATTCACATGTCCTTCGTGCACATGTCATGATGTGTGCTTCTTCGAACTCCTTTTCTCTTGTTTGATCTGCAATTCTCAGCTGCGTTGCGCCTTTTTTGCACCCTGTGAGCCCCACTGATCCGCGGGCACATGAGTTGCAAGGTTTGAGACCGTTGCTGCAGGTACTAAGACATGTCACCATGCAGGCTGGAGGATTGAAGATAGCAGCCTTTGGCGTTCTGTGAGGCACGACCTCAACGTCCGTCGTCTGGGTGCGGGAGCTGACCCGGAAGGACAGGGTTGTGTGCGCACGCAGTGTTAGCCCTGTCGTGGAGCTCTTGGCAGGGCTTGGTGTGGGCGGGAGGGGCTGGGCTCCGGATTGCTGGAGTGTTTCTGAGCGTCCGCAGGGGCGGAGCATGACACGGGCAGGGGAGGGCTTTGGGAGGCGGTTGGGGGCTGGGAGTTTCAGCACCACTCGCCGCGCAGGATTGGACGGTCACCGCCAAGCTGAGACGCAAGGGCGGATTCCGATTGCCAGTCGTTTTGGGAGCAGCGCTTCCCATCGGACGCTCAGTAATGTGGACCACTTGAAGAAGGCCCCGGCCTCGGCATGTTTCCTTTTGTTGCCTGTCTCGACATCTGCCCAAGACACGAGGCCATCAAGCAGAGGAAGCCAATCACGCTCAAGGCTGATCAGATTGACATCTACCCACAAGAAGCGCGGAGCCCCAGACTGCTGTTTTGTTCGATGCTTCAGTAGCTTCCGATTTTGGCAGGCTGGAGCGTGGCAACGTGTCGGACGCACATCGGAAGTCTTACGTCAGGACACCAGCGAGCCCAACCCTCGGCTTCGTGATCGGCCTTTTGACTTCCACGTGACGGCATCACTGCCAGGCAAGATTGCTACAGTTTTGCCGCGAAAGGCAACTTGAAAGGCCGGGCGATGTGACTTGTGAAGGAAATCGGAGAGTCAGTGCTGCGCAGGCGCCGTCCAGCTCTGCCCATCCTTTTGCACGGTCTCTCAGTTTCACATGTTGACTCCACTAAAAAGGTCGCCGCTTCCAGGCCACTCCACGTTTGGATCAAGCCTGCTACCATCTGCTACCCAAACGGCAGCATGTGCAGTGTCAGCGATGACGGAGGTGCTTGCGCCACATAGTGGCCCTTGGCGCTCGCTGATCAGTGTCTCACTGTGCACCACAGCGGACGGTACAGAAGTCGCTACTGAAAGAGTAGCGGAGTAGCGGGTGCAGCGTCAGCGATCAAGGGCCCAATTGATGCCATCGACAAGATTTGGCCCTTAGCGCTGATCAGTGTCTCAGCGTCCGCAGGCATGTTCTAGGTGGAGCCTGCTTGTCCAGGTGATGCATTAAGCACTCTGGATCCTTGTTGTGCTTTTACGCTCTCCGCTGGTGTGCAAGCGTGCAGGAGCTACCAAAGAGTAGCGGGTGCACATGCATGACTAGATAAGCCCCGACCTTTGCAAAGAAATGAGGTGCGCTGGAAGGGCATGTGTTGTGCCAACGGCAGCTTCCTGATTGGATTCCACTTTCAGGCTCCACTTGTGGATGCCTGTGAAGGCACAACCCTCGATTCACCCAGATTGAATGTATGCTATATGCAAGATGCTCGCCCCATGCGTGAAAGGTGCAAGCCGGATTTCTTTGATTTCAGCAACGTTTGCAACTTTTTTACTCCCTGTGTCGTAGGCCGTTGGACACGAGCGACACAGGAGATCGCAAGACGTGACGTACCAGAATGGACTCGGTCAAGATGGTTGCTTAGCGCCATGGAGAGCGAGCATCGGAGCGTGATTTGTCCGCTTGGGGAAGCTGGCAAAGTGCTAGATGTGGCCCTGAGCTGTTCTTGACTCAGCACGCAATCTTTTCTTGGGCTCCTTTACGGGCTGTACTACTGCACTGTTTATCTGTTTATCTCTTCTGAGGCCGCGTCCAGGCTGGTCCCTCTGGCAAGGCTTCTGAGGCCTCAAGGCGCGTCTTTTTGCCTGCCTGAGGCGGTCTGCGTGGTTCTGCTCCTCTTGATTCTGGGCCTTCTCTGCTCCTGCCTCTGGCGGCAAACTTCCCAGACTTGTCAAAAGGCCCGGTGGGTCTGGGTGGTGGGTCAAGCTGCCCTGAGAGCGAGAGCGAGAGAGCAGAGAGAAATGGGGCTGAAACGGTGTGGTTTTAGCAGAGAGCAGCAGAGAGCTCGGAGCAGAGGCTCCCGCGCTCGCCCGCGCTGGCACGGGAAGTTTCCCCCCCCCAAGTTCTTTGCTTCGAGGCCCAGGCCCGGGCCGGCGCTGCAAGCGCTGCGCCTCCGCCGCGGGCGCGGGCGGAGAGCCGCTTGGGCGGCGGGAGCACCGCTTCTGAGCCGCTTGAGCCGAAAGCTCAAGCAATGGCAACCTTTCCCGAAATTCTCCTCCGTCTTCCCTCCGCATCTCCTCTCTCCTCTCTCTTACCTCTTCACTCTTATCTCAGGTTCGATGCGGTGCCTTCCGGGCTCTCCGGCAAGTCCGAGGCGCGGCGGGTCTCTCGGTGCTCTGGCGCGGTCCATGATGCAGTGCTCTCGTGTGCTCTGGTGTGCTCTGCTGTGCTCTCTGAGAGGCGTCGATGGCGGGCCGCAGCCTCGAGAGAGAGAGCGATTGGGGGAGCAGGGCAGAGCTTTCCGCTCAGGACCGGAGGGAGAGGCTGCACCGGCCTCCGCGTCCGAGCTGCCGAAAATGGCGAGCCGCTACTCCATCAAATCTGCGTTCTCCCGCTGGACGCGGGCAAAGGCCAAGGTGCGCGTGGCCGCTGCGCCCAGGCTTTCAGCGGAAGGTGAGTGCCTCGCCTTGCCGCTCGGGCTTCAGATCAGGTCTGGAAGCTGAACCTGCAGCAAGTTCAGAATTGGCTCAACGGCAGAGGTGAAGCTCCGCAAGATGCTGAGAGAGTAGCAAAGAGCCAATGGCATGCTTTGACGGCTGCGGCCTGAGGCAACCTGACCAAAAGCTCCAAGTCCTCCCAGCTGCGCCTAAGCGGCAAGTTGGCGGCTGCCTGCTTCCAATCCGCTCCTTTGATTCTGAAGAGGACTTAGAAGCCGGAGATGACGGAGAGCAGGATTGACCGCGATTCCGGTCTTCGAGGTTATAAAGGTGATGGGATGCTGCTACACAGGGTCGGAAGGGAAGGTTTCGGATGGCTCAGAAGCGCGGCAAAGCGCCTGCTCGCTAACCCGCTGCATGCCTGTGCACGGATGCAGCCGGATGCGTTTGTCACCAGCCCAGTCAGGACATGGAAGGCGGAGACAATGGAGCACAGGTCCGATGCCGCCCCACCAGCCGCCCGAAGTGCCGACATGTGCCGATATCGGTCTCTACGCTGACAGGTTCCGCAAGAGCGAGGGTCGCCGCTGGAGGATCCCATGCCACCCAGAGCCTCCGCAGCTGTTGGGGGCTGAGCCGTGGGGGGGGGCTCCGCTCTTCTCCGCTCTCCGCTGGACCTCCGCGCGGAGGTCGGCTTCCTGGGTTTTCAAGGGACGGACGCTCTGCCTCCTCGGGCCCTGCCGGCCTACGCCGACGGAGACCGCGTGGAATACTTCTCCCCGACCTGCGGCCTCTGGCTCCTTGGCGAGGCCCGGCGGGCTGCGCCAGGCTCTGCTCTGCAAAGTGCGTCTCCTTCCGCTCCGCTTTGTCAAAGGTGACGGTCACGTCAGATGCGAAGAGGTCCGCGTCCGAGTGGAAGTCCACCAGTTCTCAAGTCCGTGACACGAGCAGCACGAGCATTGCTTGTCTGGTTCTCAGCCTCCAGAGCTTTTCTCCACGGAAGGCCGAGCAGTCAGAGCTTTCCACCAGAACAACCTGCAGCAATTCTCACGTCCCTGCAAACAGAGCTAGAGACAGAGAGGGACAGATAGAGCAAGAGATGGAAGAGCAAGAAAGACAAGAGAGGGACCTTGCCATGTATTGACGAATCCCGATGTCGAAGTCGCCAAGCGAGGCGCTGTTCCGCTGTTCTCCGTTTGAGACGTCACCTCTTGAAGACAGATCGTTTTGGAGACTTGTCTATACTGCCCATGCCAAGCGCGAGGCGCCGCCCCTCCGGGATGTCTTGGATCAGGTGCAAAAACAAGAACAAGCACGGCAAAACGGCAAAGTGTGCGGCGCGGCGGGTTTTTTCCTCCTGTCAGGTTCGCGCCGAGGCCTTGGAGGGGGGCTTGCAGCTGCCGCCCCGCGTGGAAGACGGCGAGGAGGACCCGACCGAGTGTGGGACCGTGAGCCGGGGCCAGCGCTCTGCCCTCTTCGTCAGGATGCGGCCGCCAGGCCACTGCTTTTGCCCCCACAACCCCACTTCCCATGTTGATGCGAGAGCTGAGGGAAAAGTCTCGCAGGTGCCGTGAGGCTTTGCTCCTGCTCTCGAACTTGTGCGAACAGAGCGTGGAAGAGCCCAACCAGGCTGAACAGCCGCTAGCCACGCCACACCCAAAAACTCAAAAGCTCTTTGAAGGTGGAGAAGCAGCGGCACTTAGCTCTGCTCCTGACGGCCAAACTCCTGGAGCCGCCGCCCTCAATGCAGCTAGCGGCTGCTTGCGGCTGCTAGCGGAGAGCCCTCTGCAGTCGATTCGAGGTCCTGCGAGTCAACGGAGTTGTCGAGCCTTTCCCTCAGCCCTCAGCCCTCAGCCTCAGCTGACTCCGCTCCTGTGATCCCCGTGCCGTGAAGGCAAGCCCTTCATCGCGGCCGTTCGCAGATTCTTCTCCGTCTCTTTGCGCCTCGACTTTGCGGAACTGAGCGGGCTGACGTGGGGATGCCGTCAACTCAGGACTCGAAACAGCCTGCCTCGGCCCAAGTCTGAGGAACTGCGACAAGCTGTGCTGCCCGGTAGGGCTTAGGTCTTCGGGACTGAAGATGACGAAGTTGGCACTGAGACTGGTCGTGGCGCACTCTGTCGCATCGCCGTCTTGGGCCTCGCAAGAGGAGAGAACGGCTGATCAGGTCCTGGTTTCCAAGCTCTTCGGGGAGTCTCTAAGACTCTTGGTGGAGAAGTCCTTTGCAAGATCAAGAGAAAAATCGCTCAGCGCACTTGCAGCTGCAGGCTACGAGCTTGGCGTCTTCCTGGATCAAATCGTCCTGCCAGTCCTTGTGAGTGGAAACTCCAGCTACGCACAGAAGCACTGGATGCTGCAGGCCACGCTGTTGTGTCAAACCTGTCCTTTGTCCAACATATGTCTCCGACACCGTTTGGTTCTGAATCCATCCGCCTCCCGCCTACCTGTCTCAGCTGTGCATCTTGTCAAATCAACCGTAGCCACGCAACCACCTCTCTGTCCATTTGTCCAATAATGTATATATATATATATATATATAATGTATAAATATATAAATAAATAAATATATATATATATATATATATATATATATATGGTACCCCCCCGGTACCCAGGTCGTGTCCTGTTCAAATCAGACGCCTTGTCCCTAATATTTGTTTGTGTTCCTTGGTCGTTGCGTCTCTGGGAAAGCACGTTTTCGTTTACTGTGGCTCCCTGGGCTTCTAAGTGTAGCATCTACTGTATTTTTGCTCCCGAGCTTTCTCCAAATTCATGGAACGTGCTGGCAATGTTGGAAGAACCAACAATTTCCATGATTCCCCACAGACAAATCATGGAAATTGTTGGTTTTTACCAACATTTCCAACAATTTCCATGATTCCCGAAACTATGGCTCGGGCTCCCCATGTTTTTCCAAATTCATGGAAAACTGTTGGAAATGTTGGTAAAACCAACAATTTCCATGATTTGTCTGTGGGGAATCATGGAAATTGTTGGTTTTTCCAACATGTCCACCAACTTGCATTATTCCCGAAACGATGGCTCCTGCTCCCAAAGTTTCTCCAGATCCATGGGAATGGTTGAACATGTTGGTTTCGCCAACATTGGACACCTTAAGTTTGTAACGCCAAGGTCAACCCATCCGTCTTTGTATGTTTGTATTGTAAGCTTTTTTTGTTTAAATTCTGTAAGGACGTCAGCAGTGTAAACGCCAACGTCCACCTTCCCTTTCCAGACATTTAAGGACACTTTAGGTTTGTAGCGCCAACGTACACCCTTACAGAATTGTATCTTTGTTTTGTAGAGTTGGTAAGTTCAAAGACACTGTAGCGGGATTGGGCGTAGGGTCTGGGGACGTCCACCCTTGATTTTGTTTTTGTGACTTTGTGAACTTTCCAGACACGACAAGTTTGTATCGCCAACGTCCACCCATATTTGGTTACATCTTTGTGTCCTAAACTTTGGGGACACTAAAAGTTTGTAGCGCCAGTTTCCGCGCTTACATGTCGTCTTTTTGTAGATCAGACTTTGTGCTTTTTTCCTGTATTGTAGACCTTGTAAACATTAAGGACACTATAAGTGTGTAACACCTGCACCATTCTCTGTGTTTTCGCTAAGGACGGTATAAGTTTGTAACCCGGCCACCCTGAAATTCTGTTCCTTTGTAGACTTGGAATCCCAAGGTCGACCCTTCCTTCTTCTTTTGTGTCTTTGCATTGTAGACTTTTTATACTTCAAGGCAGGGGTGTAATGCCAACGTCCATTTCAAGTCGTAAAATTCAGGAAACTGTAAGTTTGTAGTGCCAACGTCCACTATTACAAAATCGTGTCTTCGTATTGTAAATTTCGTGAATGTTAAGGACACACAATGACACTATAAGTTTGTAACGCCAACTTCCACCCTGATATTTCTGTGCTTTGGTGTTGGGTGTTGTAAACTGTGTATGCTTTGCGGACACTCACCTTGTATGTTTGTGACGCAATCGTTCACCTTGGCATATTTGTTTCTTTCTAACGTCAATGTCCACCCTCAGATTTATGTATCTTGGTGTTGTAGACTGCGTATACCTCAAGGGCACTATCTAAGTTTGTAACGCCAACGTGCACCCTGAAACTTTTGTATCCTTGTGTCGTAGAGATTTTGGGGTTCAGGGTTTGGGGTTTAGCAGAGTTTGCGTTCTGGGGTTTAGCCTCAGACCCAGCGTCCTGAGCGCACTTCGTGTTTTTGGAGGTTTTGCCCTTGCAGGGGCACGAAATCGATGGGGCTTCCGGTATTGTGGTCTCCAGGCCTTTTTCGCCCTTCCGTAATGTAGTGTTTCGCCATGCCTCGCTTGCGCTCCTCGCACTTCGGTCGCACATGCTACAAGCACGCACATCCTGCGTCGCAGCATCCGTGCCCGCAGGATGATAACGTCCATGCTACCAGCACGTCCTGCGTCGTAGCATCCGTGCCCGCAGGATGATAACGTCCATGCTACCAGCACATCCAGTGTCGCAGCATCCATGCCCGCAGGATGATAACGCCCACTCCAGCACATCCAACGTCGCACCTTCCATGCGCGCAGGATGATAATGTCCATGTTACCAGCACATGCAGCGTCGCAGCATCCATGCCCGCAGGATGATAACGTCCATGGTTCCAGCACATGCAGTGTCGCAGCATCCATGCCTGCAGGATGATAACACCCATGGTTCCAGCACATGCAGTGTCGCAGCATCCATGCCTGCAGGATGATAACGTCCATGCTACCAGCACATCCAGTGTCGCAGCATCCATGCCCGCAGGATGATAGCGTCCGTGCTACCAGCACGTCCAGTGTCGCAGCATCCATGCGCGCAGGATGATAACGTCCATGTTACCAGCACATGCAGTGTCGCAGCATCCATGCCTGCAGGATGATAACGTCCCTGCTACCAGCACATCCAGTGTCGCAGCATCCATGCCGGCATGATGATAACGCCCACTCCAGCACATCCAGCGTCGCACCTTCCATGTGCAGGATGATAATGTCCATGTTACCAGCACATGCAGTGTCGCAGCATCCATGCCTGCAGGATGATAACGTCCATGTTACCAGCACATCCAGTGTCGCAGCATCCATGCCCGCAGGATGACAGCGTCCATGTTACCAGCACATCCAATGTCGCAGCATCCATGCCTGCAGGATGATAACGTCCATGTTACCAGCACATCCAGTGTCGCAGCATCCATGCGCGCAGGATGACAACGTCCATGCTACCAGCACATCCAATGTCGCAGCATCCATGCCTGCAGGATGATAACGTCCATGTTACCAGCACATCCAGTGTCGCAGCATCCATGCCCGCAGGATGACAACGTCCATGCTACCAGCACATCCAATGTCGCAGCATCCATGCCTGCAGGATGATAACGTCCATGTTACCAGCACATCCAATGTCGCAGCAGCCATGCCCGCAGGATGATAACGTTCATGCTTTGCTGTTCATGCACAGAATGATGAGGATGATGATGACTCGGACGATGACACTGCTGTTCTGCCTCATGTTGCCGCACGTCCTAGTCATCCCTGCGCCCTCGACCCTTATTTTTTTACTCCCTCGACCTTCATTTTCTTAAGAACGAAACCCCAAGCCATGTCACACCACATACCGAAAAGCGTCTCGCGCGAGAGGGTCGCAACTTGGTCCGCGTTTTGATCCAAATCAAAACCTCGGAAATGACTGCTTGCTGGACTTCATGAACAACGAAACCACGGTAAATAACACTAGAAACTTAGCCTGGAACATCATCAGCGACGAGTGTCGCGTGGCATAATGCAGGGTCTGAACGGGGTTTAGGGATTTGGGGGATTAGGGGTGTAGGCGTTGGGAGATGCAACCTGGTTGATCCTGACTACCTGCCAGTAGTCATAGAAGCTCTTACGTGGCGAAGCTGCCAATGGCTGGTTCAAGCATGCATATATATATATATATATATATATATATACATATAATTTTTTATTGTCATTGCTACATGGATATCTGTGGTAGAGCCTATCCATGCACCAAAACCCAACTTCGCAGAGGGGTTGTTGTTATGGGATACACAATCAGCGCAGGCTTCGCCTGGTTGTGGTGATTCATGATAACTCGATGAGTCTTGTGGCTTCGTCGACAAGTTTCTGACGTATCAGCTTCCAACGGTAGGGCATGGGCTTACCGTGGCCATGGCAGATAACGGAGAATTAGGGTTTGATTCCGGAGAGGGCGCCTGAGAAACGGCTACCGCATCTAAGGAAGACAGCAGTGACAAGAAATAACAGTACGGGGCATCCATGTCTTGTAATTGAAGTGAGTTGAACTTCAAACCCTTTCGAGTATGAATTCAGGGCAAGTCTGGTGCCAGCAACCGCGGGGGGCTGTTGGGATGCTGCGGGGGAGGCAACTGCTGAAAGCACAAGCTAAAGTCTGTGCGTCGTTTGCCGTGCTGTAGCTGGGAGGTGTTGGGTGGGATGTGCTAGGTACGTGCCGCAGGACGGGGTGCGACCGTGTATGCTCGCGCTCAGGTGAGATACATCGAAGGTGTTTAGGCTAAAAAATCATCGAAGGTGCGTTTAGCTAGGAACATATCGAAGGTGTTTCCGCTGAACGCAGATATCCGGGCATCAAGCGTTAGGCAGCCCATGGCTTGAGGAACTTGCTATCCGTTGCCATGGGTCTGAAAAATCTATCCGACCGAAGGCTAAAGTTAGTCACCGGGCGAACAGGGACTGTCGCCACAACGCAAAAAAGATTGGGCTGTCCGAGCGAACCGCTGAAAGCCCAAGCTAACGCCTGTGAATTCTGTCAGAACAGCCGATACCAGGAGAACCTAGTGCTGTGTGAGGTTTCGCGCTGAATGCATGTAGAACACGTCCTGCACTGATGCCGAAGGGTTTGGGCTCTTGCAAGCAGAAGAGAGCGTGGCTGCGCATTTGTGTGCAGGGCTTAGGCCCACAACCGTGTGTCGAGGAGTATCCCGCTTTCATGGCAGCGGAGCCGCTGGCTTTGCTTTGAGCTCCGATGTCTTCCCCTTCGAACCCAGGAGAGCGAGGCCAGGACACACCAGCGTGGGATGGCGACCCCTCTACCTTCGCGAGCTTCGGGACCGCATGCCGCTGGTATGTCCTGACCCTGAAGGACTCCGAGAAGCCGGGCCGCTGCGGCCCGCATCCGGTAGTGAAGCACCTCGACCCCGAGCTCTTCCACAACAGCAAGGGCTTGGAGATGCTCCTGCAGAAGCTGCGGCGATCGCCTCTCCAGACGCTGCCGATACCGGACAGCTTCCAGAAGCTGGAGAAGTGGAGCAACCTTCGAAGAAGAGACCGGGAGTCCATCCCGGAGTTCCTGGTGCGGGAGGAAGAGAACTTTGCGGAGCTCCAGCAATCTTTGAAGAGATCCAGGGAACTTTCGAAGCCGACATCCGTGATCCCCTCCTTCCGTGCCAAGGAAGGTCTTGACGAGGGAGAAGGACGCCCCGGAGGAGCCCGAGGACTTTGAGCTGGCCCGGTTCCCCCGGACAGCAGCGGAACTACGAGAAAGCTCGGCGACGTGACCTTCACTCGGCCGAGATGGTGGCGTGTTCTGTGGCCGAGTGGCTGCGTGATCGATGGACGCCACTTTGCCCGGATGTGGCGTGCTGAGGCCCAATGGGGCTGGCGAGGCCGAGCGATCGAGAAGATCAAAGAAGCCGACCAGTGCTGCTACGAGAGGGGCAGCCTCACGTCACCCAACCGATGGAAGATTCTCACGAACGCGAAGCAGCTCTACTACAAGATGGGACGGCGATGCTGAAAGCATGGCGACTGGGAGCTGAAGGCGCTGGAGCTTCCCCCGGCATGATCAAGGACATCACGGAGGCCACGCGGTGGGAGCTGCAGATGCGCTATGGGTCTCTACAGGATGACGTGGAGGCCTTCCTTGCAGGAGACGGTGGCGACGTTACAGCGAACCAGAACTACGACGCCACAGCGAACCAGAACTACGACGCCACAGCGAACCAGAACTACGACACCACAGCGGACCAGAACTACGACACCACAGCGGGCCAGAACTTGGGCGACCTTTACCCGGTTCAGCGCATGACCCTGCCACCTGAGCGACCTATTGGGCGGAAGCTGGAGGAAGTGAATAGCGCTCGGGCACACTACTTTTTGAGTCTCTGGCACGCTTGCTTGAAAAGCGGAAAGCAGCAGGGTGGGCTTTGAGCTGGCCAGGGAGCTTCGGTGCGCTGATCGTGAAGAGAGTCGCCGCATATCGCCGGCGCCGCCGGCATCAACGGAGGATCCCCCTGCGCTGTGGGAGGTTCTTGGCATGGACGTCTTTGAGCATGAGTTTGCCGAGGCTGGTTCACGCAAGAAGGGCAAGTTTCTTCTTATGCAAGACCGAGCCAGCCGACTATGCATGGTCCGGCACCTTCGAACCTTTGGTGCCGAGGAGAGCTGGGAACCGACCTCCAGTGACATCCGGGCGGCTTCTGCTGGCGCCGGGGAAGGCCACTGGATCATGGGCCACGAGGAGCGGCGGATCCAGACCTTGAAGCGGACGGCTCCCGAATCGAGAAGGAGTCCCTGGACCTCAGCATCGAGGAGATCTTCTCTTTAGCGGCCCATGGGGCGAACTCGGCGATCAACTCGAGTGGGTTCTCTCGATCCTTTTCAATGGACCCGAGGATGGCAACGCGATGAAGTTGAGGAGCTGCCCGACGGGATCAACCCGAAGAGAGCCTTCTCGAGAACATTGGCTTTGAGAGAGAAGGCCAAGGCGGCGTTTGTCAAGGCCGAGGCGGCAGAGAAGCTCTCTCTCGCTTCAACAATGCGGTGACCCGAAAGGCCGAGAAGTACGAGGCCGGTTCGCTCGTGATGCTTTGGCGGCAACGGATGCGGCAAGGAAAAGGTGGCTGGGCCGGGCCCCTCCGAGTTCTCCTTCAAGAAGGTTCGACCATCCAGAGGTTATTCCGGGCGACACTTCCTGGATGCGACCCAGGAGACTCCGAGCCAGCATCTGGCAGACGACTTGGCACCGACGGAGGTGAGAGTGGAGCCGGACGCAGCCAGAAGGCAGACGGCCCGCGACACATGGGAGATTCGATGAGCAACTCTTGTTCTTCATGGCACTCCACGCCTCACGTTGTTTACACCCGACAAGGTTCAGGAGTGCCCCGTTCCGGACCAGTCCTTCACCGGCAAGCGCCGGACCTTTGTTGAGAGTCCGGGCTCGACAAGGCAGCAGGTGATCGAGGACGACTTCAAGGAGGAGGCCAAGCCGAACGGGGCCTGCAGCTTTCTTACGAAGAGAAGCTGGAGTTTGATGAGGCCCACTCACCTCAGCGGCGGTCCGAGCGCTGACGCAGACCGAACTGCAGGGCATCGACCCAGCGAGGGTGATGAACATGAGGTGTTCACGAGGAAGAGCTCGGGCACAGCCAAGGCTCGACTGGTGGTCCTTGGTTTGCAGCAGTACAACCTGTCCACAGTGCAGACGGCAGCCCCCACGCTGTGCCGATCACAGGTCGGTACGCCTTGCTGCTGGCGGCAGCGTCCAACATGGGCTTCAAGTTGGAGAGCGGGGAGTGACCTCCGCCTTCCTCAGACCATGGGACGCCTGGAAAAGGAGCTCTACGTGTGGGCGCCTTCGGAACTGTCTGGGCTATTCGGGGCAGAGGGCGGCGAGGAGGTCATCCTGAAGCTCACCAAGGCGTTTTACGGCTTGGTGCACGCGTCTCGCAAATGGCACGAGGCGGTGGTGGAGGCTTTGCTTCTTGGAGGCCTGGTACGACCAGGGAGCTGATCGCGTTGGCTGGGATGCATGTGGATGATTTCCTCATCTGCGGCAAGCCGGACCACCCGAAGTACCTCGCCGCCAAGGCAGCTCTGCAATCTCAGTTTAAGTTTGGCAAGTAGCGCGAAAGCGAATTTGACTGACTTCGCGGGCTGCCACCTCCGGCAGAGCTCCGACGGGATCTATGTGGATCAGGAGGAGTACGTGAACAAGTGGCTGGAGGAAGTCCCCTTGACGCGTGACCGCGAGAAGCAGAGCAAAAGCTCCTTGACAGCCAGGGCCAGAGAGGTGTCACAGTTGAGGGCCGTGTTGGGAACGCTATCGTGGAAGGCTTCCCAGACCGGGCCGCACCACCAAGCAGAAGTTTCGCTTTTGCTGTCGGCCGTTCCGGAAGCAACCGTGGCTACTTTGACCTCCATCAGCAAGTTGGTGAGGGAGATCAAGAAGGAGGCCTCCCAACACTTGTGGTTTCCTCAGTGGAACAAGGACTGGAAGGACATCGCGACGGTTGTTTGGGCAGACGCCTCAGGCCCAAGAAGTCAAGCACCATTGGGTACGTTGCCGGGTATGCACCGCGGTCTATCCTGGACGGTGAAGAAGAAAGTGTGGCGCTGGTGTCTTGGAGGTCTACCAAGGCGCCCCGGGAAAGTCTCGGGAGCAACGGCTCAGAGGTCCAGGAGTCCAGGCCATCACGGTCGGAGAGGACACGGTGTTCCTTTTGAGAGCCCTCTGGTACGAGATCCACGGGAGAGAGGTTGTCCGAGGCCGTTTGGAGAAAGATCTTGCAGCCTCCACGACTGGAGGCCTGATGATGGACTCAAGAGGAGTCTACGATGCCATGACCAGGAGCCTCTCCGGGCTTCGTTCCTCGAGAGCGGGCTACGAGCTGACCATCGCTGTCCAGCAGGCACTTCAACTAGGCACTCACCTTCGGTGGGTGAATGGACTGGCTATGCTGGCTGATGGCTGGACCAAGGGTGGAGCCAAGAATGACTTGTTGAACTTCTTTGTGAACCGGCAGCGGTGGAGTATCGTCCACGACGAGTCTTTCACCGCCGGCAAGAAGCTGCACAAGGCGGCCCTTCAGAGGAAGCTCACCGAACGGGTGGAATGCTTTCTGAGTGCTCTGGGCGACTTTGCCGCTCAGAATCGTTTGCCTTGGTTCCTGGACGAAATCCCAGGGCCTGGCGAAGAGGATGAGCATTTAGTGCAAAACATCAGGGGTTTTATGGTCGTGTCAGAACAGCCGATACCAGGAGAACCTAGTGCTGTGTGAGGTTTCGCGCTGAATGCATGTAGAACACGTCCTGCACTGATACCGAAGGGTTTGGGCTCTTGCAAGCAGAAAAGAGCGTGGCTGCGCATTTGTGTGCAGGGCTTAGGCCCGCAACCGTGTGAGGAGTATCCCGCTTTCACTTTACTTGCACCCAGACGAGACTCAGCAAGAGGATGGGCCCGATATCCGCACAGACATGATCCAAAGTGATTGCCCCAGGCGTGCTGGGCCGTTGGCAAGGGCTTGCAGCTTCACTAAAGTGTAAGCAACTTGTCTGTGTGTTTGTGTGTCTGTGTGTGCGCGCATGCGCGTGTGTATGTGCAAAAACCCTAGTCCCAATTTCTTTAGCTTGTTATTTGTATTTCAGCACGAGAGTTAAGCCCATCATACCTACCTGACGCAACGAAGCTACGGTATGATGGGGGATGCAGTGCTTGGCCGCCCATGTATACCTGCAAATTTTGCTTGCAACATCCTGTAGTTCATGGCTGGGGCTAAGCCAGGGACCCCTTCAGCAATCGAACATGTTCTTGGTGCAGCCGCCGTGATCATACAAGGATGGATCAGTGCTGGTGCGTTGGAACAGGATAGCCCAAGTAGGGTTTAGGAGGCGGATTCAGGTTTAAAGCGCTACACTTTTTGATTTTTTTGGCGACCTTGCTGCTCACGAGGATACAAGTCAAATGCCCGCTGTCGGGTAGGCACTGTGCCTTGGGTGCGGCAGGATATGGCCGCGACAAAAGTTAACCCACATCTATTCTCAGCGTGCGTGTGTGCGTGTGTGTGTGTGTGTGCCTGAGCATGATGCGTCTATGCGTTCGTTCACATTTACATGCACATCCGCATACGTAGAGAGGGATGCTTGTATGCGCCTGTGTAGTGATTCGGAAGCATGCAAAAGATGCGCAATGTGCACGAGGTCTCGCAGACCCTGTTTGGGGAAGCCGCTTCGGCGGTCCTCGCGGTGTTCCTCATTTTCGATTGCGACTTGCAGAAGCGCTGAGCTCGGTGAGAGCTTCGGATCTCGTTCGCGGGTTTCTTTGCTGCCTGTACTCGAAGGCGCAACGTTTTGGAGCGCATGATCGAGTCCTTGTCCAGGCGCCAGCTAATGCAAGGTCGAGGTCAAAGAGATAGGCATCGAGAGGCCTTCGCGTGACTGCGAGAGCTGAGGATAGCCACGGGGAAGTACACCTCCAGCGAGCATGCCAGTGTCATCCAACCAGAGCAGGCGCGATCTCGAAGTAGCGGAGCGTTTGCGGGTTGTCCTCTTTCCAGGAACATCGCTTGAGGATCTTGGCCCTTGGCGCACTCTTGACTCTGGTGAAGTCGCTGGAAGTCAAAGCGCAAGGAAGCGATGCATGATGCAGCTTTGTTGCGGTAGGCGGTCGGGCCTTGCAGTCTCAAAGGGATGCAAGGCAGCGAAAGGGCTCGCCGCCTCAGCCTGCCTCAGCTCCTGCCTGCAGGACACATGACTCCGCCGCGAGGAGGGGAGTAGCGTGGAGCAGTTGAGCCGTTGATGCTGCTATCCCTGAATGCTGTCCGCTTAAAGGCAGCTCCGGAACTGCTTTGGGAGCTTCGTGGCAGGTGGGCTAAGCACAACATTCTTCAAAGTGTGTGTGCGTGCGTGCGTGCGTGCGTGCGTGCGTGCGTGCGTGCGTGCGTGCGTGCGTGCGTGCGTGCGTGCGTGCGTGCGTGGGTACGTGCGTGAGTGCGTGCGTGCGTGGGTGTGCGTGCGTGGGTGTGTGTGCGTGCGTGGGTTTGTGTGTGTGTGTGTGTGCGTGCTCATCTGCATGCAAGGAGCCCGCCTTGGAGGACCCGCCTTGCACATCCTGGGTGTTGCATTTTCTAGATGTTGGCCCCGCAAGCTTTCAAGAACAAGACACACGACCCACGACACCGGGCGTGCTTGCCAGACTCTGCCCTTCTTTTGGACTTGGTGAGAATGGTCGCTGTAGCTCAACTCCCGAAGCCCAGTTCCGGCTGTCAGACACGGTCTGAGGAGGATGAGGAGCCGGAGAACGAGGAACTCCCCGGCACGAGCAGAAGCCTGGGGCCCAGAGTCTCGGCGGAGGCACCACAGCACTCTCGGCTCCGGAGCTTTCTCCTTTGCGAGGTGCCACCGCGGCCCTGGATCAGAAGCGGCTGAAACGGGAGCTGCAGGACAAAAACGTGAACACGACCTCCCTTCATCCCTCCACACTCATCCTTGTGAAATGGGATGCAGGAAGGCGTGAGCAAGTTCAACTTGAAGCCAAAGCAGCTCGGCTCAGAAGCTTTCAACCCTCTCCTTTCCCTGCCCTGGCCTTCCTTCACCTCTCACCTCTCACCTCTCTTCTCCTGGACTCGTGGTCTCCTGCGTCTTCGCAAGGCGCGGCCTGGAGCACCTGAAGAGAGCCGGGCTCGTCGAGAACGAAGACCCAGGAGCTGCTCTCGTCGGGGGCGTTCTGCGCGGGCCGGGGGCGTTTTTTGGCAGAGGCTCGCTGGCCAAGCTGTTCCGGAACACGGAGATCGGCCTGGACAAGACGACAATAGGTGAGGGGGCTTTCAGTTTAGGGCAGCTCAGCGACATGGGGCACTCTCTCTGTCCGTCTCCAGGTGATTACCTTGGCGAGGAGATCTCTAGACTCTAGACTCCAGCATCTCTCGTGGCTCCTGGCCTTTGTTCTTCCTCTTTTCTCCCTCTCTTCCACTGCCCTTGGAGAGGACAAGGCCTTCAACAAGAGGGTCCTGGATGCGCTGCTCGAGAGCTTTGACTTCGCGTCGGAGGGCCCAGGGAAACCGGCGAGGGGAAGCGATGATGCCAGAGACGTGGTGGATGGAGACGGACAGTGATGGAGAGATGCCCACAGACGGACAGGGCAGGGCAGACAAGTGAGTGCGTCAGCATCAGCAGAGAGAGAGAGAGAGAGAGGTTCAGTCCAAGCCTCATCGAATCGTGAGCCACAGAGGACAAAGACTTCGGTGCGCGTTCTCTCTCGCGCGGGCGGGGGTGCTCTCTCCTTGTCCGCATGCAAGCAAGAGAGAGAGCGAGAGAGAGAGAGAGAGAGAGATAAAAAGAGAACCCTTGCGGAGGAAAAGAAGAGAGAGAGAGAGAGAGAGAGAGAGAGAGTGAGACAGAGAAGGATAAAGATAAAGAGAGAGAGAGAGAGAGGGAACCCGAGCACAACCCTCCACCATAGCCCTGGCGAAGAGGAAGAGCCCTTGCAGAAGAAGAAGACAAGGATAGGGAGAGAGGGAGAGAGAGAGAGAGAGAGAGAGAGCGATCCTGCCCGTCTTGCGTCATCTCAGGAAGCAAGAGTTCGACGAGGCCCTCCGTGCCTTCCTGGCTGTCTTCAGGCAGGGTTCCCCAAGCCCCAAGCCCCAAGCCAAGCCGGCCAAGCCCCAAGCCAAGCCCGCCGGCTCCGCCTTTCGGAGGCTGCCTGGGGAGGGTCAGAAGATCGACCGGCTGATGCAGCACTTCGCCGCGAAGTACTGCAAAGACAATCCCGGGAGGAGCCGCCCACAGCGACTCGTCCTTGACTGCGGCGGCCTGGTAGTCCGGTGTGAAGGTTCTCCGATGAGGATTGCGTCTACGTACTAGCCTATTCAGCATGGCTCTCAGAAATCGGAGTTCGAACGCATCCCTTGCAAAGAGCTTGCGTCAGGTCATGATGTTGCAGACGTCTCTTCATAAGCCATCCATCAAGGAGAAGGAGCTTGGCGACATGGAAGCAGTATTGGGAAATTGCGACTGGCTCGAAGTCGAAGCAGGACCGGATGACAAAGGCAAGGTTTTGGGGAACTCTCAGACTTGGCCAATACTTGAGAAGACTCCCTTTCTCACTGCAGGCTCAGTTCATCAGCAACAATCGCGGCATTGACGGCGGCAAAGACCTGCCACAGGCCGCCGGTATGCGTCTGCGAAGACTCCTTTCTCTGTGCTGCCTTGCCGCCCTGTTCTCCGTGCTTGAGGAATACCTGGAAGCCTTATACGACATCGCAGCTTGATGTCGAAAAGCACACAGCGAAGCCTGTGATAGCGCAGTCCCGAGGTCTTGAAAAGCCCTTTTTCCCTTCAAGAAGACGAGGATTTTGCAAGCCATGCGGTATCATGTGACTGCGCACACATCACTTGTACGGTGCTTGACTTTGACAGGACGCGAGGGTGCGTGCCGAGCCCGCGGCCCTAACAGCATCGAAACGCATCGCAGCACTAGCGTGTGATTTTGGAAGGTCTCAAGCCGCGCGGAGTGCGGCACAGAAGGGGGAGCTCTTCTTGCGAGAGGCTGGATCCCTGAGGCCCTGGACTTCTCATCCTTTTGTCGTGCAAGGCCTGGAAGCTGGTGGCCAAGGCCGAGGAGACGATGGCATCGGAAGGTCTCGCTCTCGTCCCTTGCCGTCGAGGAAAATCAGAGCTTTTGCAAGGTGAGGTGCGGTCATTGAGCCTGCGGGGCGCCGATGTCCGGTCGCTGGCGCGGACTTTGTTCGAGGCCGCTTGCTGGCCGATGCTCGCCTCGTCAGACCCTCAATCGCAAGGATTTGGCACTCTGCCGCACTCACTGACCTACTGAGGCTTTCCGTCGTCCTGGAAACGCAAGAAGAACCCGAGTGTATTGAGCTTTGTATTACCGGCTTCCAACAGTGCATCCGGGCAGCAGCACGCTGCCCGACTGCAAGAGACTGCAGGGGATGAGATAGCACTGGAAGTTGATCTGTGACGTTTGAGGCATGCAGATGGATGTGGAGCGAGGCTGAGTGACCTCTGTGTAGTTTAAGTTTGGCCGTGCTCCCCGGCAGCACCTCTTGAGCTGTGTCCAGACGCCATCGTGTCCTCGCTGGCCAAGTTCACTTACCTGACCACTCTTAAAGAGCCCTTCGGCGCAGAGCAAAAGAGAGTCGCAAGTCGCATCAGTCACTCTCCAGACATCCCTCAGGATGAGGCAGAAGAACATTGAGTGCATCCGCGTGCTCATGGCCATTGGTATTTCGGAGGGCAACAACTTGGGCTCCTCCTGGCAGTACGTGCTCCACTGCATCTCCCAGCTCGAGCGCCTGCAGCTGCTGAGGACGCGCGCCCTGCAGGCCAGGTTCCCGACACAAAACCCTCCTTTGAAGCTATCTGAGAGAAGAGACAGAGAGAGAGAAGAGACAGAGAAAGAGAGAGAGAGAGAGAGAGAGAGAGAAAGAGAGAGACAGCCGCAGACTGCAAGCGGTGCACTACGGCCGACATGGACCCTACTGAGAACCTGGGGGGGGGAACCACTCCTGAAAACTTACCTTAGTTCAGTTCCTGCCCTATCCCGCACCCAAGGTTCTCGGCAGGGGACAAGCGCCACAGTAGTCAGCACTGCCAGCCGGAGCTCTAGGGGGATGTAACTCTCTTTGTGATACAGCCTGTTTTGCTTGTACCACCGCAGCTCAAAGGTTGGCCCGGCCCTCAGCTCCTGCAGTCGTTTTGCACGTGCAGTACTGTTGCTTGTTTGTTTGAAAAAGAGGGGGAGGGTGAGCTGGAGGGAGAGCTGGCACAGTGGGGAAAGGCTCCTTGCTCCGAACTGACCTCTGTGAAACTTACTGCCGCGTCTTTGTGACCCTGCGTTCCTGTAAATAAAGCCGAGCCCCGTAGAGGAACAACCCTCACGGGGAACAAAGAAAGCCCGCGAAACGCGGGTGCGCGGACTCGCACGAGGGTTAGAGCCTGAACACTGCTCTACCCTCACGCCCGGTAGAGAGAGAGAGAGAGACAGCCCGAAATACCTGCGACAGTCGTGTAAGCATGATGGTCCGGCCCTCAGTGTTAGCAGCGTTGTCGAGTCGCTGTTGTCTTCAACTACAGTTGCAGAAAGTGTCGCAGAGTAGAGCAAAGCTGCTGGTGCTTGCGACCGCGGGGGGAACCTACCGGACGGCGTTTTTGAGCACAGAACAGCTCAGTTTTACTTAGGCTAAAGAACAGGGGGGATTAACGGGAGCAAGCCAGCGCCTCGTTCAAACGGGGGAGACCATTCACCACACGAAGCAGAGACCAGTGCGCGCCCGCGCGTGAGAGGGGATGCCTCTTTGGCTGAGTGCAAGCAAACAGAGAGAGAGAGAGAGAGAATCAGCATGGTGGCTGCATGAACGGCACCACGGCTTGGAAAACGCGCCCGGTACGGATCGGAGGAGCCCAACTGAAGCCATGGAGAGTGAAAGCGAAAGTCCACGCTCCACCGACGTCGGCGACTGTTCTTCGACCGTCACGGGCCCCTCCGAGATGACCTGAGGGGGAACGCCACGTTGGGGAAAGAACAATATGCCTGTGAAGAGGTTCCCTTTAAGTTTTCACATAAATGCTGTGTCTTTGCTTCTTGCAAATCGAGTCGGGGGAAACTCGATATAAACCCAGCTGTCCTCAGAGCGAAAAAGCCACAGTACTAAGCTGTGGCTCTGCATCCTTTGTATCCGCGGTGCTTGACATTCTGCAAGTGTGGCTTCCGTAGATACGTGAGAGAGTTGGAGGGGGAAGGGCCGCGATGTTGCACTTGCCTTTGCTTCGTGTGAAGTTGTGCCTAGACTGGATAAATACTCTTATGCTGCCAACTTCTCTCCTCAATCACATCGTGAGCTTCGAATGCAGTGAGCCGAGGATGAGTGACGTTTTCCACCCGGTATTGCCTGGTATGTCGCAGGCTGTGTTGCATGTTACAGCAGTTGCTTAGAGATCGTCAGAGGCCATCGGTATGCACTAGTACAGAGCTCCTTTTGTTTGCAGAAGCTTGAACCAGCTATTGAAGATGAACTAGAACGCTTTGCCCCGTAGGGCCTCTAGCTACATTGTCTCCTTGTTGCAACATCAAACAAACTGGTCGCAGGACTTTGGAGGCGTATTTATTTTGGGATTTTTTTTTCTTTTTTTGGTATTTTTTTTGGTCTGTGTGCGTGCGCGTGCGATTCTCCTGCCTTCCCGTCGTGCATGGCTTCTTCGTTTTCGTTGCTTCTTGGCTTTTCGATGCACCCTCGACTTCTTCTAGTATCGTAACTTGGAGCATACTGCCTTCTCGTTTTGCACGGCTTGCTGGCTCTCTGGTTTCCTTGGCTTCTTGGCTTTCGGAGCATCTTGCCTTCTAGCTTTGTGTAGCTTCCTGGGCGTATTTCTTCACGCCCTGTTTGTTTTTTGTCTCCCTTTTTTTCTGGCCCCTTGGCCCTCTGGTCCCGTGGTCCACTGGTCCCCTGGTCCCTTGGTCTTCTTGGTCCCCTGGTCCGGTGCAGCCCCTGGACTTCTGGTCCAGTTTTCAGGATGTATAGTAAGTATAGAAGGTGATAAATATACCTTTCGAAGCAAAGGTGAGCAGAGGTGCTTGGTTTTTCGGCCACTCGGCTTCTTGGCCTTTGAACTTTTTATAGCTTCGTGTATTATAATATACTATGTTATATTAAATTACATATATATATATATGTAAAGTAAAGTGTATTATCTTCTAGTATAATGTATTATATGCTATCATATTATACTGTTCTGTAGGATATTATATGCTACGACATTATATTATATCATGTTAGATCAGATTGTATCATATTCTTGCTGTTTTCTAATATACCACAATAGACTAAGTTATACTATATTCAAGTTTTTGACAATGTACCATAGTATATCATATCACATTTGATTTATATATATATATATATATCCATATTTTTAATGTATTCGTCATGTTATATTATATTGTATTATATGATCTATTTAATGTATATTATATTATGTTATACTACATTGTGCTATGTCATGTTAAAATATATTTATATTCACATGCTTTTAAACTGAGCAAAGTCGCTTCGAGCATCATCCTGCCAGCAAAGACAGAACCCATATGGACCTTGTCAGAACCCGTCATAAAGACGTTGTGTTTGCAAGTGGGGGGGGGTGCGCCCCCCCCAACCCCCCCGGTTTCTTTTTAAGCCGTGCAGGCTTGGTTTCAAGAACATTACACCATGAACAAGACTTTCACCAAACACAAAATTGGTTTAGAGCTTTCCAAGCCTCATCATACAAGCATTCTGTTTCCAATTTGGGAGGTGCGTCCCTTCAGGTATCAACTTGCCAGCAAAGACAGAACCTCATATGGACCCTCTCAGAACCCACCATAAAGACGTTGTATTTGCCAATGGAGGGGGGCTGCCCCTCCCCAACCCCCCCCGCTTTCTCTTTAAGCCGCGCAGGCTTGTTTTCAAGAACATCGCATCATGAACAAGACTTGCATCAAACACAAAGCTGTTTTAGAGCTTTTCAAAGCTCATCATAAAGGCATTCTGTTTGCAAACGGGGGTGCGTCATTGTTTTGTTTTATTTTATGTCATAGGGTGTTATATTGTACTATATCATGATATTCTAAGTATGTCGAGTCGTATCAAAGCATGTCATCTTTTAGTATACTGTAGAATATTTTGTCATATGATAGTATATTAGTATACTACATGATGTTATAGTTTATGTTGTTATATCAGATAAAGTTATCCCATGTTATATCGCATCATATCATATTATATCATATATTATCATGTTATACTTTATATTTCAGGAAGTTGTATTAACGTGTGTATATTGTATTGTTCTATGTTATATTATATCACATTCCATTACGTTATCATAGAATGTTGTATTATATATTGCGTACATTATTCCATTGTATCAGTATGATTAATGTTTCATCATGTAGTAATAGTATTATATTATGTGTTATTGTGTCCTATTATGTTATGTTATGTTATGTTATGTTATGCTATTTTACATTAGATTAAGTAAGTTATAATGTTTTATGTCTTATTTCATTATTTTTTATCATGTTGCATCATATTATAATATCAAAACGGGGGACCCTATAATATAGTGTCTCATTTGTATAGGGCGTTATATTGTACTATATCATGTTATTTTGCGTTCGGCTGCAGCAAAGTGGGCTGTTTCCCCCACCCTGAAGACAGAATAAAACAAACCAAGAAACAAGAAAAGTGATCAAGTAAAATGCGCCCCCTTTTCAACCTTTCAACTTCTTATGTTGTCATGGCTTCGAGCATACTGTCATGGCTTCGAGCATATTGCCTTCTTGTCTCGTACGGGGTTTTGTCTTTTTGGCTTCCTTGGCTTCTTGGCTTTTCGGCCTCTCGGCATCTAACCCTACATAAATGCCGAAATCTTCCAAATGAAAGCTTAAACCCCCAGTCAACGGTTTCAGCAGATCCTGCTGTGTTTCTTGAGGTCGCAAAACCTCAGAACATGAGACAGAATCAGTAGGAATATAGTGTTTTACTACCAAGCAAAACCGAAGGAAAGAACAAATCATCCTTAGGAAAGTAGCGTCTTTCCTAGGAAAAACACAGGATTCCATCCAAAATGTACGGAAATAGTGTTTTCCCTTATAAAATGCAGGAAAACATGCTGCTTTCCTATGCTTTAGGCCAAGCACGCAGCCAAAAAAAAAGATTCCCACAAAAACTAAGAATAAATTACCAAATCAATTTCTGGCCCCAGGACTTTTGGCATGGCATGTGCGCATACGTATGTAATGTTGATATGGTTGGGTTCATTGTCTTTCACATACGGCTTCTTCAGTTGCTTATCATGTTGTCGCCCGACATGCGAGTGCATCTATCTGCTGTCACAGCCATCCCGCCACGAGACACTGGGCCAGACATCTTGTTTGTCCCCTCAGGGAGTCCAGTATCGCTGTGCCTGTGCATCAAACGACAGGGATGGCTGCAAATATTGCATAGCCTTTTGACAACAACATCAGGAAAAGGCCAGACCAAAGGTGCTACGTGTATCGGGGGCCGATTGAAATCGACACTGGCCTTGAGCATGAGGTGAACTGCAATTCGGGGAAGCTCCTGATGCTAATGAATTGCAGAACATCAGGCAAGACTTGCAAAGCGGGGGGAATGTTGTTCCTTGGAGACTTTCGGAACATTGTATCTTACCGTATGGATGTGGTGATAATTACCTTGTCCGTCAAGGAACACAAGCAGGTGGAGTACAATGTCACTGAGAACATACGTGCATCCTTCGTCATTCATCCTATACTTTATGGCTCTAGCCCATTGGATGCACAATGTTCGTTCCTCACTCCTCGAAAACCCAATCAACGTATTGGGTGGGCTTTGAAGCCAGGGACTTGGACCAGTCCCGAGGGAGACAGAGAGCACATGAGCTACACTGTACATAATCTACACTTACCCGAGCAACTACGATCAATCACTTTCCCCAGTTACACACACATATGCAGTCAAGCAGATATTCCTTTATAACGTCCAGCCGGTTTCCCAGTCTTGAGCCACTGCCATTCGACATCAAAGCATTCATAAATGCATCATGTGCATTAAGTGCATTCTTGGACTCATGTCATTTCACACAATCCTTTGATCCTCACTGACTTTAGTCCAAGATCACTCAAACATGTAGCCCTTGGGAAGCATTAGTCGCGAAACGAGGAAAAGCCGTGAACAACAATCAATCAAAGCTGCGAAGGCCGTTGGACTCGTTCTGGGCTTTGTGGCTCGACCCGGAGGACATTCCGATCATTGATGAAAACCTTGGAGGCTGATTGATTGCACTGTACAAAGCAATCGCGGGTAGTCGGGGTTCAGATCCATTGAATCCGAGAACTTCAGTCTTTACTCACCAAAGAAAACACCCACTCACGACTTCAATTCAAACTTCATTTTGCCCAAAAACATGCGGCATTCGCTTTATTTTGCACTTCTGAATTCATTTGCCGGCTCAATGCGATCTCACTTCACGGTTCATTAGGCATTCTTCTGCAGGACAAGTTGCATTCCACTGCTGAGGAGGACCTTCCGTTCACAGTGCGGACCTTGAAGACACAACTAGCATTCCCAAGCATCACTTCATCAGCTTCTATGTCCTTTCCAAGTTACACGCAGTGAACCATTGTGATCCTGCTTTGGGAACACGCACCTTTCCACTCACGGGCGGCACCTTTGCATCAGTAACTCACCCAACATGCACAGTGTCCACCACAATTTCGATTCCACCGACGGTTGTAGGCAGTCTTGCCGTCAGTGCCAATCAAGTAATGGTTGACAAACCCCTGGGCATGCTTCACAGCCCACGTAAACATTGGCGATTCCGAGCTCAACTTGAAACCAGTCGATTCTTCATCTTGGGGCAGCAGTTAGCGTCCTCAGTTGTCCTTGGGCATTCCCAACACTGCCTTGGCTGCGCAGCACGCGCCATTGACTTCAGTGGCGCTTCCTTGTCATATTCGACATTGCCGGAAAGTCCATCCAACTGAAAAGACAAATTTTCTCAATTCGGCCATGGGTATTTTTCAATGCTGCCTTTCGAAGGCAGCACTACCGCCCTTGCATACCAAGTCTGGACATCGGGTGGCATTCAACACGGTCCTCTTCGGCAGATCATTCTCGGTCGCCATGGATCCTTCTTCTTCACTGCGTGACTCTGCTTGAGTTTCGATTTCAAACAGTGCAGGCACCAATCCTTGCAAAGCAGGTGAGTCAGTCAGTTCGTGCAGTCGCCGTTCATTCTCCGACGAAGCTTCACCAGGAACCGTGATCATTTTCAGCTTCGATGCACTTTTGTCGTCGGTCGGTTGCTCGGCATTCTCACCAGCAGTAGGGCGGTCAAGTGGCGTAAACAGTTTCTACCATTCCATTTATGTCCAGGAGGGCCTCTAGGGTCCGTGCATTTCTTCACCGTGCCATCAGGCATCTAGATGTCTGCCCACTCATTTCGATGGCCGGAGTCTATCATGTCCGGGTCACTCGAAGCAAGCACATTGTGTACCGATTACCCCACAAGCAGCCACCCAGCAGTCCAGGAGGAGCTTGCATCATCAGGATGGAAGCAACAGCCACGCCATTCATGGTGCAATCTGACCCAATATCGAGGCAAAACCAACCAGCGATCTGCAGTCCTTGGCACTGCAGTCTCAGGGTCCTCGAGATTGAACAGTTGCAGAAGCAACTCCTTCATCTTCGCACTATGCTGTGGCAGCAAGTGCAAAGAATTCTCAAGCTCAAACTCCTCAACATCGCGACTCACTCCCCCCGTCTATCCAACTCCTCCGGCTTTTGTCGATGGTCTCGTACTGTAGCCCCGACTCCACAACATCGGCGTTCGCTTGTTCAGGTGGCAATTTGCCAATCTGCAGATCAGAAGGACGTGGCGCTTCTGCGCATGCCTTAGTTGGGGCTTGTGCTTCAGTCCGAATTCCACTGGCCCTTTCCATTCCCGACATTGCCTTTGGTGGACATCTCGCTGCGGAGGGGGAGGTCAGATGGCCCTCTGACGATGCCATCGAAGCCCTCTTTGGAGATTTGAGCCATGAAGAACTTTGTGATGCCTGGCGGGTCACAAGAAAGAAACACCTGGAAGCGCGAGAGAGAGAGAGAGAGAGATCGGGGGAGGGAGGATAAGAAGAAGCAGGATATAGAATAAGAAGATGAACAAGAAGAAGACATTTGCGAAAGAAAGAAGGACAGGGAAGAAGAAGAGGAAGGAGAGTTTGGAGGGCAAAGAGCAGAGAGCTGTGGGCCTGAACCCTTTCTGGCTGTTAAAGGACTTCCAGTTCTTTGCCAAAGAGGCGAAGAACGGCTCCACCAACGGCAGCTTCGGCGGCAGCGCTGGCACACCCCATCAGGCAAGCCTCCGGCACCGCTCCTACGGCACAGGCCAGGCGAAGAAGCAAGCGGAGGGGGCGGACGAGGGAGGGGAAGGCTTGAAGGGGAAGGCGGAAGGGAGTGAACAACTGATTTTCTGCTCTGCTGAAGTCTTCTGGTTCCAACTAGCTGTCGCTCTCCTCTCTCTTCTCTCTCTTCTCTCTCTTCTCTCTCTTCTCCCTCTTCTCTCTCTTCTCTCTGTTCTCTCTCTCTTCCTCTCTTCCTCTCTCTCTCTCTCTCTCTCTCTCTCTCTCTCTCACTGCGAGGTTTTTCGGCCGTGATGACGGTGAGCCCGGAAGAGTCGCGCCTGGATTTGCTGAATGCCGAGTCCGTCATGGCACAGATCGATGCGGCGCAGATCGACCTGCTCTTTGACAGGCCGAAAGTTCGGAGACGGGCCAAGGGACCTGGCGCCGATCGAGTCGCCTGGGCCAGGTCCGCAGGCTTGGAGCTGAAGGCGGTGCTGCACTTCCTCAGCCAGCTCATCCAGGCTGGGACCCGACCGGCCCCGAGCCGAAGCTGCCGAAGCTGTAGCACCGCTGTTGCTGCAGGTCTCCAAGGCGGAACGGGCCCAGGGCGATGTGAGACCGTGCGTCCTTTTCCTTCTACGCTCGCGCTCTCTCTCTCTCTCCCATGCCTCCTTCAGGAGGAGCTGGCCTGTGAAGAGATGCCTCGCCAGAGCCTGGGGAAAGGGCGAAAACTGCAATCGGGCCGCGAGACTCACCCTTGCGAGGCATTTTTTCGTTGCAGAAGTTGGTCGAGGCGACGAAGCTAAAGAGTCCTCTCTGCCTCCTCTCGGCTTAAGCAGCTTGTGGGCCTCTATGCTTGACAAAACAGCTTTGTGGCCCCGGGGCTTTGCTCACTTCCGTCAGGTTTCCATCGGTAACTTGATGCGCCCGCCGGAGGCAATGCCTTCATGCAGCGACAACCATGATTACCATGCCGTCATCCATTGCCTGCAACCCGCCTTAGCAGGTTTGGTCGGAAATTTGGCGAACTGTCAGCCGGCATCTAGCCGACGTGGCAAGCCATCATAATGTCAGTATAGGCGTGGGGCTTCGCTGCTTTGCGCTTGGTACCTGGTAATCTGCTCTGGTGCTGTGCCAGTCTTCCAGGTCTCTATGCCATCAACTGCTTAAAGCAGCTAGCGATGAAATTTTTGGAACGTGAGGAAGTGCATCAGCAGGACGGCTGCGCTCTTTGCCTTGCGACAGATGGCGTCGCGTCGTGAGCTGCCGGAGAGGAAGCCTTTGGGCAAGTCTTGCTGGAGCCTTTCGAGAAGTTAATGAAATCCAAGAGTGCCAGCCCTGACGTGAAGGCCACGTGCAAGTGCTGCGCTTTGCGATGGAGAGACCGACGCGAGCATGTCTTGTGGACTTCTGCCGCAGGGGCTCGTCGTGTCGAGTGTCGACTTCATGGCCGGGGGGGGGAGCTTTGGTGAAAAGCAAAGCAGAGCAGCAGAGCAACAGTGCCCTTCAAAGAGGTGGAGCACCGGAGCAGCTCCATCAAAGCGGGCTGGGCGCAGGAGCGCCGAGCCTCCGAGCCTCCGAGCCTCCCTGCCTCCCTCCGCTTTGCTCCTAATTTTGGGAGGTCTTCCAGATCCTGCAGCTGGCGGCCTCGGAGCCCAAGTCCAACAAGGCCAGAGCTCAGAGCTCTCTGCAGCTCTCTGCCTCCGAGCCGCCCCGGCCGCCCCGGCCGCAGGAAGTCTTGGATGCGGCCTTTGCGATCATGAAGATCGCCGTGGCTTCGAGGTGCCACCTGGACAAGAGGAGAGCCCTCAAGAGCCGAGAAGAGCCCCCTCCTCCCTACTTCGCAAAGAATGCTCTGCTCGCAGGAACTTTGCGAAGAGCGTGCATGCTCTGCTGGCTTTCGGCCACTGTCGCTTCGCTGCCATCAGCTTCCAAGCCCTGGGGATGTTGAGGCACGGACCCTTGGAGATCCCGACCCCTCCTCGAAAGATGAAGACAGCAAGACATCCCGGCGGAATGTTCCTGCGGCCAACGCTGAGCTGCTCAGCTCTGCGATGCTCGGGCCATCCGCTGTGCCGCAGGCAGATGGCCGATGACCTTCAGTCGGGAAGCGGGACGCAGACCGCCGAGGCCGAGGAGCGAATAGGCGTCGACCTGGCGTCTATGCGCCTCAAGCTGCGCGTCTAACAGTACCGCCACAGTCCTAGAGGGGCTTTGCTGCTTACCAAAAGCTGATGCTGAGTTCAGAACCTGTACGGTTTTGGCACTCAAAGCTAACTGCAGGACTGGCTGTTGTTGCTGAACGGAATGACATCTATGATCGGCGACCTGCGGCAAGAAGTTTCAGTTCGAGCCACGGTCACCGCACCCCGGCCAGAGCTCAATCAAAGCAGATTCTCCTTTCCAGGCAAATAGAGACGATGGTTTTTCTCTCTATGTTTGCAGGCTTTCCAATGCCTGCGTGACGTGGGTGCCAAGAGCTTCGACGCTGCGACCTGGTCCAAGGTGGGAGTGTCATGTCCAGCATGTCCAGCTGTTTTGCTAGTTCGTGAGAAATCGCGGCCGCCAGGTCATCGAGAGCGTGGTAGAGCCTGTGTGCGAGAAGGTGACTGGCCAGCTCCAGCAAGGTGGGCGGCCGAATTTGCGGACGTGTCCAGAATTGCTTTGGCTCCAAGGTGACTCGAAAATGGCGACGGTGCCTTTGCTGGCAAATGCACTGCGTATTTTCTCAAAGCGTATCGTGTCCCTCAGCGTCTAAGGCGGTGGCAGAGTTCATTCTGCCAGACCTCGAAGAGCTGCCCACGAAGACGCTGCTGAGGTGTCGAAAGCCTTCGCAAGCTCGTGGCCTTCGTCACCCGAAAAAAAAGCGGAGGTACTTGCCGCAGATTTTCCCGGTGCTGGCCCGCCTGGTGACGGTGCCGTCGCCGGAGGCAGGAACAAATCGTCTGCGTAGCATTGCCAAATAGCGAATGTTGGGCGGTGCGTCGAGGTTCGGCACCACGTGCAGACACTGTTGCTGCAACTTGGCAAGATGCGGCCCATGCGGGATGCTCGCGGGATGCTCGGACTCGGACTCTTTCCTCAATCCGCTGTTGTACTGCAGGAGACTGTGTCCGTTGGTGGCCCCCCGTGGCCCAGAAGGGCCGGCGGGAGCGACACCCGTGGATGGGCGCAGATGACGAGCCCAGCTGCGAGCCACCCATGCAGCTGCCTTGGCAAAAGCCAGGGCAGGAGGTGGAGCGCAGCAGCCAAAGCCCACTCACACGACAGCGCGTCGGAGAAAAGATCAACAGAGGGCCGACCGTGCCGAATAGTCCGCTCTCTCGCTGTCTTGCTCTCATCTCAGCTCGCTCAGGAAAGTGTCGTACGCGGTGACGTTGAAGGGCCGCTGGAGGGCTCAGGAACGTCCGCACGTTCCCCTAGAGCTGCTGCGGGCGTCCGGAAGCCCAGAGACTCGGCGCCGCGCTGCCCCGCGCACCGCGCCGCGCTGAGGCCCCTGCAGGTCGGCGAGCCTGTGGAGCTTTGGCCGGGGGGCACTTCGTGGGAGGCTGTGAGCAGAGCAGTCGCGCAGCAGCGTCTATTGACAGGTCCAGGAGCTCTTTCAAGTGGCTCCTCGCAGAGGTCGATGGCCTCGAGGCACCCGCCCTGGGGGAGCTCTTTGGCGATGAAGCGCTTGCCTTGTTTCAGGCCACCACGGCACTCCTCCGGCATTACAAGGCGGCCCCCCGCGAACTCTACAGGATGCCATCTCTTTCCTTTCTTGGCTCCTTTCGCCCGGAGGTGCGTGTCTACGGCCAAGAAGCCGTGGCCGTTGCAGAGGCGTGCTAGGGCACTCCCAAGGGGCCGTTCCCGCATTGAAGCGACCACAGGCCTCCTACCTCAGGCGGCGCTTCCTCAAGGGAAGCAGGGAGCTCAGCAGGCCGCCTGAAACCAGATATAATGATAATGTGTTTTTTGGAGGAAAAAGCCAAGGCCAGGTGCTCTCGAAGGGATCACAGCACTCTGAGGGCTCTGGCGAGTCTGAGGTGCTGTGGAGGTCTATCGGGGTTCGTCACGTGGCTGGATCTGCACCAGGGTTGCCGACATGGCTCCTTTAGGCAGGGGGGGGGGCAAAAGGGGTCGAGGGCCGAGGGGTTTTCCGCGTAACACGCCGCAACACTGGGCAGGCGGAGGCCCCGAATCCGACTTCGCTTCCCCTGCAGCCGACGGAGATCCCGTTGAAGACGCCGAAGCAGAGCAAAGAGTGCAGTCTGTGCAGTCTGTGCAGTGCTCTTGAGCTGAGGCCGAAGGGGCCGAGTCGGCCGAGGGCCAGGTCTCGGCTGAGCCTCCCTTGGAGCTCTGCGAGCCCCAGAGCCAGAGCGATGGCCGACGAGGCTGCCTTTGAAGGAAGCCTGAAGCACAGAGAGCTCAAACCTCACGCTCTCAGGCGCCCCACCCCGGAAGTCGGATGGCTCGAGGTCAGCTTCGAGGGGAGGGGGGAGGGTTTTTGTGTTGCCAGAATAGAAGGTTCCAGCCCTGCGACTTCGTCGCTGCGCGCCCAGTAAGGAAAGCTCTTCGGAAGCTTCTGTGTTGGGGAGTTTCCGAGCTGAGGCGATGATTCCGGTGCTCAAGGCGGGCGAGCGAGAAAGAAAGAGAGGGAGAGGCCGGCGGGGGCGGCGGCGGGGCCAAGAGCAGAAGCGCAGGAGTTCGCTGTGAGCCACGAGGAGGTCGAAGAGGCTCAGAGCCTTCTCAGACTCGTCCGCTTCGGCATAGAAAACGAGCGAACGAGCCTCGAGCTTGCCATGGAGGTCCCGTCCTTCTTGCTGCGCCCAGCAGCCAGCAGTGCGAGGGCCCAGCTTTGGCCCAGCTCCCTGCACCGTGAGAGCCGTGAGAGCCGTGAGACTGAGGTCCCTCCTGCCCGTCCCAAGTGTTCCAAATCTGAGCTCGAGAGTGCAGGCACAAGCTCCTGCAAAGCCGAAGGCCTCTCAGTCTCTCCGTCTCAGAACTGAGTCGGACTCCGAAAGAGACACGCGAACGCAGAGCAAGACAGACTCTTCACAGGAATTCGAGCGAGACTGTTGGAGTTCCTGGCTGATGCGGAATTGCGTGGCGCCCATCTCTGGAGCGGCTCAGAAGTTTGGGGGCCCTCCCACTGGGGGTTAGCAGCGGGAATTCAGCCCCTTCAAATGGAGCCTCTGCCCTTGGAGCTCGCCTGGCACTCAAAGGGCAATACCACGTTTCTGTGGAAGCCCTGCTCTTCCTCCAGTCCGCCGCGCGCTGTGCCACCGGCCAGACCCGCGCTGCCCGGCTTCAGGGAGCTGCGCCAGAGAGAGGCAGAGAGAGAGGTGCCGCGGGCGCCGGAAATTACGCAACATTTGGGGCTGTTTGGCTCTGGCGTCTCGCAGGCGCACTGGGTTTCTCCCTCCTCGGCTTTGGCCTCAGCGCCGTCCGCACCCCGGCAAACGGGCAGAGCAGCCTCTTGCGGCGCTTGCGGCGCTTGCGCTGCTCCACAAGGTGGGGCTCAGGGCCCACTCGCACAGGAGGCTCCAGCGGTGTTTGCGATCATTGGCACTTGGCACGCAATGCGAGTGAGATCGAGACACCGCGAAAGAGAGAGAGGGAGTCAGTTGTTTCTATGGGGGGGGGGGAACGGATGAACAACGGCCTCGCCCTGTACAGGCTCTCCCAGAAGCGTATTGGTTAATTACTGCAGGTGTACTAGGTTTGCCATGATATTTAGTTCCGCACGGTTCTGGTGTTGTGTGTTGTGTTCTTGATCCTAGGTTTGCTGTCTTGCTGTCTCGGTGTCTTGTTGGTGATGAGCGTTCAGATCTCATACAGTCGTATTATTCGAAGATATCTTTGAGGACTTTGATGATGGAACTTTGTGTGCGTTGTGTTTGCCATCAGACAGAAATTCAGAGGCCTTGCCGGCTCTTCCCTCCGATGAAGAGTATTCTTTGCTCTCAGGGCAAGCGTCCGTCACCTCTGCGGTTTGTCGCCCCACAGCGTTTTGTGACATCGTCTTTGGTTCAAACCCTGTCTTACGTTGACAGTTTTCTTCCGGGTACTGAGTTGGAAGTTCACACCACCACATCGGCTGATGCGGTCGCCTTGCGACCCATGATTAAGAATGTGCGGGTGTTAACTCTTCCTTACCTGGAGTTTGAGTACTGTAATGTCTACAGGGGGACTCACGGGAAAACACTTCCTTTGGTTCATAGACATCCTGATGCTGTTGTGATTTTGTGGCAGAAGGGTGAAATGGATCATGTGTTTTTCTTGACGATGGCGCAATGGCTTCCTTGTCTTCAAGATATGCAGTCTACGCAATGGTCGATGATAGTTTTCAGGAGCGAAACTCGCGGAGTTGGTTCTAGAAGAGGGCCTGATGTTGGGTTGGATTTCACGGACCAGCCAGCATCGGCTCCGGTTGTACCGCAACCACCGGCCAATGACCATGATGTGGACTATCCTGGGTCCTGGGTACGAGGATCCGCACGGCGATATGTGCCGCCTCAGCAGCCTGAGCAGGATCTAGATGATGATCCTGTTGAGCTTCATGTTGGCGGTGACCCTACCTGTACCAGGTTGAGATGGCGAGCGAACCCGGATCAGGTTCTTAGTCCACGGCACCACCCTCACCTATTGTTCCTGTTCCTATTCCGCCCGCATCCACACTTTCCGGTGCCGCAAAGTATGCGACCGCCTTCACCGCGCAATGTGTCTCAGACGCGTGCTCGTGGTGTTCATCCGGATGATACATCCAAGGCCCAGTCGCGTACTGTCGTGGGACCTCCGGTTGTGTTGTTGCCTGGTCAGTCAGTGGAAGAAGGATCCTGATTCTTCAGGTGACTTCCCGGTTCCTGATGAACCGGCGTCTTCGTCTTCTGATCCGGCTCCGGTTCCTGGTTTGCCAGTGACTGAGGGGGAATTTCCCATTCAGCAAACCCCACCCGGAACCCACCCCGGAACCGCCGGTGCCGGAAGCTGGCGGGGATACGGACTCTGACGCCACTGTTGGCTATCGTGATGAGAGTTTGCTTGCCTTGGCTGTTGGCGACGATGACGCCTTGATCCGCCTTCCGTCGGACCTCCAAGTTCCTTCTGTTTTTCCGTTGGATGGTGATGGTTTTGCGTCGTGGTTGACCAAGAAAGACAAGATCAAGGCAGGTACCTTGACGCCGCCGGAAATGTAGCGCAAGTATGCCGCGGAAATTCGTGCGGCTAAGCTTGAAGAGTTCAAGAGTTACTTGGACAACGATGCTATTCGGCTCACGGACCGCCGTAAGCTCGGTCGTGATGTCAATTTTCTTACCGGACGTTGGGTCCTCACGGTGAAGGTTGACAAAACTGTTTACTTTTCTAAGTTCAAAGCGCATTGGGTTTGTCGTGGGTTTCAGGACAAGTTTGCCTGGGATCAAAAAACGGACAGCCCTACGGCAACTCGATATGGTTTCCGTTTGGCTGCGCAGTGTGTTGCCAATCACTATGGGACCTTTTTCATTTGGATCTTAAGACCGCTTTCCTTCAGGGGGAACACTACAATCTGTCATCTCGAATGGTTGTGGTCTAGTTGCCTCCTGACATCGGCCTGCCAACTTGGATGGTCGGGCTGTGCCTTCGACCGGTCTATGATCTGAACGATGCACCGAGAAGATGGTGGAATCGATTGGACAAATTCCCCCGGTCCGTTGGCATGGAACCGACTAGAGCTGACCGATGCACTTATGTCGCATACGACGGCATCGAAGGCAAGAAGGGTAAAAGCCACCTTGCAGCAGGAAGCTTCTCTCAGGAGAAGGAACCTGAGGCAGGAAGCACCTCACTTGAGGTGGAACCTGCCTACCTCAAGGAGCTTGCCCTTCATGTCAAGGACTACCCTTGTCGTGTTTCGATGATCCCTCGTCAAGGAACATGGTGGATTGTTGAAAGGGCCCATGACCTGAGGTTGGACAAGGGTGACAAGACCTGTTTCCTGGAAGAGGAAGCTGAGGTTCTGGTCTCTTTGTTCCTTCCAGAGAAGGCTTCGCACAAGGTCGAGAGTCTCTCTGAGCTCTCTCCCGAGTTGGTTGTGATCAGCTTCTTGAACACTTCGTTGATCTTGTGCGTGGTAGCCCGAGTAAAGGCCGGAAGACAGTTGGAGTGATGAGTCTTCATGTTGATGATCTCATCATAAGTGGAACCCCTGAACTCCTCACTTGGTTCCTCAAGAAGATAAAGGAACACTTCGCTGTTGGCCATGAGGGCAAGAACGACCTCACGTTCACGGGAACGCGTGTTCGTTGGGTTTTTGATGCAAGAGGTAAGAAGAAGTACATATCGATCGATCAAAAGCTGTGTGTTTCAGAGAGAGCTTGAGGAGATCGTCATACCGAAGCATCTTAAGGATGCTGATGCGTGTGATAAGACTCTCCACACCTCTTACAGATCGCTGCTTGGTTGCATCAACTGGCTTCAGTCGAGGACGCAGTTTCAGGCATGCTATCAGTTCTCTCGCTTGGCTTCCGCATCTGCTGCTCCAACCGTCGGTCACTGCAAGGAGTTGATCAAGTTGTGTCGACAGATACGCAGTGACGAGGTTGAGTTGTTCAGGGTGGCCAGTGAAGGGATCACCGAGGATTCTTGGAATTCCTGACGCAGCTTTTCGTAACAGCAGCGACAAGTCTTCGCAGAGAGCGATGACTATTTTCATGGCAGATGAAAGGGTCAAGAATCGAAGAGACGCCCGAGTGTGGAAGGACTTTAGTGGTCTTGATGCTGAGATTCACATGCGAACTGACGCTAACAATCTCGTGTCTACTGCTGCTACTACTCACTCACCCGAGCAACAGGAAACCATTCACATGATTCAAATGCTGAGGAAGGAAGCTTGCTCAGGGGCTATTGCTGATCTTTCTCATGTTCGAACCGAACATTGTTTGTGTGACTGTCTCACGAAACGTAGCGCTAATCCTAGAAACCTCCTGAACGGTGTTCAAACCGCGTGGTTGAAGGAAAGTGATTCACATCCTCCTTTTCGTTTTATGATTGAGCACAAAGCCTTCTTGAACGCCTGGCTCCGTAAGGAGTACGCGGTTTTAGGTCAAGTGCAACATGTCATGTTCATGCAGGCGCGATTGTGAATCATGTGCTGCTTCATGTGTGAGCTGTCAGTGCAATTCAGTGCATGTGCATTCTTGAAGAGTTGTTGGTCTCTCTCTCAATTTGTGCCTGCATTGCTCAAATCAGCGGGTTCAAAACTCAAGTGAGAAAGTAGCCCGCAACTTCCACTTATGTTACCAGCATGGCTGCGGCAGGAGACGCCTCGATGGATACTGGAAGCTCCTCTCAAGAGGAGGCACCAACACAGGTCTTCTGGACACGAACATCGGATGCAACCTCAAGGTTGATATTCGCACTGGTGTTCCCGACTTTGCCATGTATCTGAAGAGAGCGTCCTGGGAGCCACATCGTGTACTCCGAGCAGTTGGCGAGGGCGATGTGGTGATCTATCCTGCGAGGAGGTCTCGCGCCTTTCCTCGTGATGCACCTGTGGCCTCCCTCAAGATCAAGCCGGAACCTGTTCCTCGCTTCTATGGACAGCAGGATGTTACGGCATACTTCCCACATGGGGAGACAGCCGTAACAGAGATTCTGGAAGGACAATTGGCATTTCTGTCACACGTCCGTCTTTATGAGGAGAGCCAGCCGGGAACACACATTCTGCAAAGGGATCTTGTCTGGAAGTATGGGTTCCTTTGCTGTTTCCTGGGCTGCCTGGACTCTGGTGAGTTGGCCGCGCTGAACACGGAGATCTTCGAGTTTCCAAGCTGAAGCACAACCATGGCAGTGGGCCGTTCGCAGCTCCACGGCCTTATCTGGGCTCTTGCGACACAACGAGTGGGTCACTCCAGGGAAGTATATGGAAGTGTCCTTAAAAACGATGATGAGGCAGAAGATTCGCCCATTCGATTGGAACCCACGGAAAGTCTTCAGCTTCCTGATGGCGAACTCGAAGGGCCGCTTCAACATCTGGGTGGCACCCAAAGCATTGTCCTTCAGTCGCTCCCTCGACTGGGATTTTGAGATCAGGGTTTCCGCCATTCAAGGACACAGCAAAGTTCCCGAGCAGGTGTCAGAAGCCGCGTTGGGTGAGAAGCTCACCCTGGAAAGATGCTTTCATGCCACGGATAACAACGTGCGTGGGGTTGCAGGACTGACCAACATATCCTCGCACTGACACCACCGGCGCCCTTGGTAGGGGCCGGAGGATCGGCAATGTTGGGAGCAGGGGCCGGACCTGTTGCTGCCTTTGACGTGATCAGTCTTGCAAGCTCAGCCTTGCAGAACTGCTCCCCAGTAGCCATAATGTCCTGCAAGAGCTGTAGCTGCGCTTTTGCAACTTTGTCGCGTTCATCGGCAAAGCCTTGTATTTTTCTGTCGCCTGTCTTGCCATGTCGACCTGACAGTCGCGGATTTATGCTTTGGGGTTTAGGGTTGTATACAATTTAGGGATTTAGGGCTTCGGGTTTAAGGTTGAGGTTATAGGTTATAGGGTTTATACTTAGGGTTTGGTGTCAATCCCAGGATGCAATCGCAAATCCAGCGCCACCGAGGGCACAAGAGTCGTTTCCAGTGCAGAAAAGGTTTCCTCCGACTGGTCGTAGGTCCCCCAGGGGAGGGTGTGGTTCTAAGTTGTTGGAAGGGTCTAAACCGTTCGGTGGGTTGCTTGTCTGTGCTGTTGTTCCCAAGTCAGTTCTAGTTTAACATTGGTAGCGGAGCCTCGGTCGTCGTCCGGGGCTCGTAGGCTGTCTTTGTTTCTTTGTCTTCTAAGTTTTGGTGTGTGTGTGTGATCGGGGTTTTGTTCCGGGGCCATGTCTGCCACGCCGGAGAATCCAGAGGTGCAGGGTGACCGCGCTGACCTGTGCCCTCATAATTGCAGACGCCATCTCCTGCAACGCCTGGCAGTGCAATCACAACGCCTGGCAGTGCAACAACAACGCCTGGCAGTGCAAGCGACGGACCGAAGGAGCGCCGCTATGTGAAAGGCAACCCAAAGAGGATGCAAGCATTGCCCGATGATTTGGCAAAGTTGGTGCAGGACGATGATTCAAAGAGCAAGGATCTGATCGGTGGTGATGCCAACATGGCCCTCTATCGGGCCACTGCTCGCAAACAGGAGTCCATGCACATTCGCGGCGGCATGTGTCAGAACCTCCTCGCCTACTTTCTCGAGGCTTGGTCTGAGAGCCCAAAGCGTCCTCACCTTTGTGCTCCGCGTGCAAGGCATATTTCCGCAAATTCTTTATGCCTCCTCAAGCAGTATGAGGACACGCTCGGTGGCCAACCCTACCGGGATTGCCAAAAGCCCGATTGGAACAGGTTTCCAGGGCCTGATCCCTTAATGGCAACTGTTCTGGAGTGGGGACCAATGGGCAGAGTTTTCGCCAAAGCAATCAGAATACAACATACACATGTCTCCGAGTGGCTCCTCAACTACACCAGCGCCTCGTACCTGTTGAACGACCGGGACCACGACGCCCATACTCCTCTCCTGATCGAGGTTCACGCGAACCAGCACACAGGTGGACGGATGAGGGCGTTGAGCCGTAATCCCGAGACCGTCAAAGAGGCAGCGGACAGGAGGAAAGAGAGACAGAAGGCAAACAAGGCGCGTGGATCTGGTGGCCCCTCGTCTGCCGCACCTCAGTGAGCAGTCTCTCCACAGGGAGAGGGAGCTTCTGGTGCAACCACGTCTGGTTCTCAACGGCAAAGCGGAAGGCGGCAAAGGAGGCAAGTCCTCCAAGCGAAAAGGCAAAGACACTGACAAGGGCAAGTCCAAAGGCAAGTCCAAGGACAAGTCCAAGGGCAAGAACAAGGGGAAGAACTGACTAGGTTCTGAGGATGACCATGACGACGTTCCTGACGAAGACATGGGTCCTGGTCCCACGAATTCTCTTGGCGATGGACCGTGGTTTCCTTACGTTCTGCAACTCCATCACTGGCGTTTGGAACGATGGTACTATCCTCATCGACATCTTCCACATGAAAATGAGGATCCACGAGTTCGTCGGCTTTTGGATCTTTACCAACAACAAGGTCCGGTTGAAGAATTGGACTGAGTGTCCACGGAAAGCGTCTCACAGGAGAAGGTATCCACTCCGAACATTCGCCGTTTCATAGGGAGATGCTTGTCTGAGGAAAAGGTACTTCCTAAAGACTTTGCCAAGAAGAAGATACTTATCACAGGATAAGATATTTCTAAGCCTTTACGATTTGCCTTGCCGCAATGATGTCATGCTGGCATCAAGTGGAGCTCAGCTCTACAACCTTATGTGCAGTATGCTTTCCACCTGGAGAGGGAACTGAACACCACAGTGGGCAACTTTCAAGCAAAAGCTTTCTGCCGAAGATCCGTTTGTGTTTATCGCGTGTTCTGTTCTTTTCATAAGCTGTCTTTAGGCTGAGATGTGTAGTTTCTCGCAAGTCGCAGATGTAGGTCAATCTCCGCAGTTTTAATTTGCTTGGGCAACAACAGGCTTGTAGAATGCCGACTCCACGGCCATGAAAGTTCTACGTGTTTTAAACTTGTGCCTGGTTGAAACACTGATGTTGCACATCCAGGTGCCTGTGTGTTTCACGTATCACTTGCATGTATCCATGCCTGTTGCTCAAGGTTCGAGTGCAGTGGACTACAGCTGTGCGCCTGTAGTAAAAAGAGCCTGTGTTCCTGTATGCATAGCGAGGGTATACACGCCCAGGTTACATCTCAGGAGGGGGGGGTTGGCAGATTTTGGTGGGTTTTTGGCTATCCCCCAACTCTTTGGTAAGTGCCCTTTTCCGACGTCGGAAGGAGAAACGGGGCTCCTCTGATGCTACTGATGCTGGCCTGGGTGTGTTGCCTGATGCTGCTGATGCTGGCCGTATCGTGCCATGTTGTGCGAGAAGACAGTGAGTGTTGGGAATTACTGCGCTGGGCATGCTGCAACATGTCTGTCCGTTTATGTTTAGCACAGCTGTCTGTCTGTCTCTGTTTAGCAAAAGGTTGCTATGTTGGATCAAACTTGTAAGCTGCTCTTGCAAATCTTGCTTTCTGCATCTTCCGGTGTCACTTTGGCTTCATTAAACGATGACTGCAAGCACCCGCCACTGCAATACATAGCTGCCGTCTCGGTTGCTACTTGCTGCTGCAAATTTGTGGGTGTGTGGGCGAGTGTGGGCGTGGCTATCGGGGACAAGTTGGTGTTTAAATTGCGGAACGAGCGTTTGTGGATAGGATTGAACAACAGTGTGATGATGAGAGTACAAGCCCTCAGTAGTAATGGCATCATCCGTGACAGGAAAGCTGAGACTTGACATTTGTGAATGCCGTTATGTGCACTTGACGTATTGCGCTAGGCGTGCTGTAACATGTCTGTTCGTCTATGTTTAGCAAAGCTGTCTGTGATGTTGGATCAAAACTGTAAACCGCTCTCGCAAATGTTGCTCTCTGCATCTTCTGGTCTCACCTTGGCTTCACTAAACGATGACTCCAAGCACCCGCCATTGCACTACATAGCTGTCGTCTCGGCTGCTACTTGCTGCTGCAGTTTTGGGGGTGTGTGGGCGAGTGTGGGCGTGGCTATCAGGGACAAGTTGGTCTTCTGTCTGTCTTTGTTGAGCAAAGAGTTGCTATGTTGGATCAAAACTGCTCCCGCAAGTGTTGCTCTTTGCATCTTGTTGTCTGACATTGGCTGCACCAAACGACGGCTGCAAGCACACGTCACTGCAATACATAGCTGTCGTGTCAGCTGCTACTTGCTGCTGCAGATTCCTTGTGAGGGGGCTTGTGAGCGAGTGTGGCGCGGCTAGCAGGGACAATTTGGTTTTTGAATCCTGGAAATGAGTAAGATCGAGCGTTTATGGATCGAACAACAATGCGGTGGTGATAGTACAAACCCTCGTTGCCTCGCCTGCTTGTATAGCTGGTCATGTTGCTTCCGTGTCACCAGCCCTGCTCATGCTAGAGCTTTCTTCCCAGCCCGTGGCTCTCAAGTCGTTTGCCTCTTTCACTTTTTGATGCTACCTCCATCCTTCCATGATAAGGTCAGGGCTATAATTGGATTCGTGCGCTTGGAGGCTTTCGAAGGCTGCCTTACGTGCTGGCAAAGGCTTGAGACCGCATGTTCTACCTCGGGTGTGAGAATGCAAAATGCAGCCCGAAGAGCCAGGTTCAGACCCGAGGCAGCGTCGGGGTGTTTGACGCTCCGAATTTCTGCAGCCTTCTTTGCTGCACGTCATGCTCTCATTGCTGTTGGACGGAGGAACCCCTTCACTGAATGGAGGGACTCTGGCTATGCAATTCCAGGCACAGCTCTGCGAGCAAAACATCACGGAAGCAAACAGATCGGATCCAATTCTGAGGCATCGATGGCAAGCCTGAGAACTATTCAGGCCTCCCGATTCTCTTGCCAACACCCATCGGATGTCGGTTCGGAGTTCTGCCGAACATGGCAGGGGAGGACTGGATGTTCGGCATGCGCGAGGCCCTCGGGGGCAAAGAGCGGCTGGCAGCCAAGAGAGGTTCTGGCCTCCCAAAGTGCGTCTCTGTCCCCTCCTCCCTCCTTCGCCCTCTTCGCCATAAAGCCCTCGTGCTAAGGGAGCTCCAGGCCGAGGCGAACGCTCTCGCGCACCAGGCCGGCCGCTGGCCGCCGGCCCGGAAGGGGCGGAAAGCTCTCTAGTCTTCAGGTCGCCAAGGCCGAGCAGCAGCAGGCGGAGACAGGGACTGCTCGTGACTTTTTGCCGCTGAGTCGAAGCAAAGAAGCACGGTTGAGTGTGGAAGGCTGCGCTATCCGAGCGCCTCACCGGCGCAGAGGACCAGAGAAGAGCAGCAGAAGTACAGAGCCGTACACAGCAGCACGTGTCTACGTACTCTCGATGCTCTCTGGCAGGGGGGAGGGCTTTCGCCGGCCAGGAGCGCGAGGGTGCGCTGCGGGAGCGGCTCCTTGAGGAACAGGCGCGGAGAGCTTTCGCTTTCGCCGCGTCGGCGCGAGGGCGCGTTTTGGCGCGCTTTCGCAGCCCAGTCCCAGTTCTCGGAAGTCGCGACCAGCTGTCGCGATTCGGTTCTGCAGGAGCGGGCCAGAGTCGCGCAGGAGAGCTACGAGGAGATCTGAGCTCTTGGAAGAGAGAAGACGAGAGACTAAAAGAGACGAGAGACGAGAGCAGAGAAGGAGCTCGCGGAGCGTGTGGAGCAAGCACAAATCGCCCGAAGCTCGGGGTCCTCATTTACGCCATCTCCTACTGCTCCGGCTTCTCTTCCAAGCCTCCTCCATGGCTCCTGTTTCCGAGGAGAGGGACTTGGCACTGGACGGCAAAGACAGCCGCGAGGTCTGGAAAACGGGGCCACGGGGCCTTGGCTTTCAACCCCAGCCGGAGGAGCTTGAAAGGAAGATTCAGGAGATGAAGGAAGGGCAGCTGAAGGCGCTTCTTCTGTGTGGAGCAGCAGCCCAGCAGCCCAGCAGCCCAGCAGCCGCCTGTCAGCCGCCTGTGCCAGTTGGAACGTGAGCTGTCGGAGTCCAGGGCCAGGGAAGCCCGGGGACTCGGACCAGTGCGGGAGCTCCGCTCGCCCGCAGAATGTGCTTAGCCGGGCTCAGGCCGAACGTGCAGGGGAGCTGAAGGAGAAGGAGGCGGAGCTCATCACCGTCCGCCGGGAGAAGGCCCACTCTGGGAACTGCGACGCCAACGCGGACGCCTGTGCTCCAACATGCTTTTTCTGAGGTCGTACTTACAAAAGAGCTGGCGGATGCCAAGAAACGGGAGAAGGAGCTGGCCGCGTCCGGATCTCGGTAGTCGGCCGGAGCGCTCCTGCATGCAGTTCCTGCCTGTTTTCTGCCAGGCTGCTGGAGCAAGCGCAGCATCAGATCCTGGAGCTCACCAGCGCAAAGCGCCAAGCTTCGCCTACTGCCATAGCTTTGCTTCCCCGGAGCTCCACACAGGATGAGGCCGGAGAGATCCTGGCCGACATCGACCTTGAGGACCGCAGCCGCACGCAGCCGCGCCGTGCTGAATTGGAGTGAAAAGATGCGCCCTACTGCGAGGCTCTGGCAGCACCAGGCCCGGAACCGCCGGAACCGCCGGAAGTATCCTGTGCATCTTGAAGCAGAGACTTAAAAGATGACTGGAGGTGTGCCACCTCCACCGGCTCCACCGGCAGCAAAAGCCCCACCACCTCCGCCGGCTGCGGCGAAGGCGGTCCCAGTGCCCAAGCGAGCAGAGGCCTCCACACCTCGCAGACCCCCGGCACCCCCTGCGGCACCGCCTGCGGCACCCCCTCCAACACCCCCTGCACCATCGAAACCCAAGTCCAGGTCAAAACCCAAAGCGTCCATCCCTGGTCCGCCACCCTCGCCGTCACCACCTCCGCCCCCTTCCTTGTCTTCTGCACCTAGCAAGGCGCCGCCCAGACCCCGAGGCAAGGCACCGCCCCCACCCCCCCCGTCCCCTCCTTCCCCGCCATCGAGTCCCAAGCCCAAGGCCCCGCAGAAGTCGATGGGCCGGAAGCTTTGTGGAATACCACCAAACGGCCCAACCCATCTCATTCTCTCCACTTCTCCGCTTCGCTGAGGCCCTGCCTGATAACTGCGCTGCTGTCTGCGCCTGCGCTGTCGGTTGCGCGCATCGAAGGGGAGCTCCGGTTCGCGCACTGCGAGCGAAAGGGCTTGTTTGTGGTCTTATGCTCGCTCTGCTTTGTTAAGCGACCTGGCTCTGCTTTGACTTGCCTGAGAGATGCCCGGAGTGGAGTGTTTGTTGCAAGCCAATGTCCTGCGGCATTAACAGCAAAGACATCGGAGTGAGATGTTCAATGCTCCAATATGCAAGTCCGAGCATGAGTCCAAGCATTTCCTGATACCCATGGTCCAAAGCTTCAACCTTCCAACCGAAACTGGCCAGGACAAAGTTTGGCCGGAGACAGTGAGAATTGTTGCAATGCGCACCTTCATCAGAGCTGTGCCTAGCTGCCCTCAGCCTTTTCGCTGAGGGCCCGGCTGCTTGACACGTGGAGGCGGCTCAAGCCAAGAGCCTTGTCAACCCAACTTTCCCCCCCCCACTTTGTGTTTCAGAGATCAAGGCGCTTATCGCAGGTCTGAGCGTTTTTTTTCGCTTCACCGCGCGGCCGTCCCGTCCCGTGGATCTTTGGGATCAAGCGGGAGGAGCGGAGGAGCGCCGCTCATCGGCGCGCAGTCTCTCCCTTCCTCCCTCCTCTGTCGGTCGTCGTCTTTTGCGCAGATCCATTTCTCTCAGCTTCCAGACGCTCGATTGCACAGAGAGGGCTGTTTTTTTTTGTTGGGGGGGGGGCGGCTATGCAAGAGACACATGTCGCCTCAGTGGCATTCATCCTTGCAAGGCATTTGGGGTGATTTGTTGCCTTTGTTGCGCTGCAGGGAGACAGCTGAGCTTGAAACGATGAGGAGTTGATCCATACAGCAGCGATTTCAAAAGCACCGCAGATCTGGGCCATTGAAGAAAGCTAATCCAGCGTGAAGACGGAGTCTGCCCAGGCGTATTCACGCTGGATGTGAGTACTGCTGGCTCCCAAGAAGCGTGGTTTGCATGCGAGCCTTTTCCAGAGCCTGTATGGACGAGGCATATACTACAAGATGTTCGTCGCAGGCCGCCAGAGCCGAGCCTGCAGTCTCAGCGAAAACAGAGCGTGCCAGGTCGGCTGCGTGCCGGGCAGCTCCTCAGTTTGGCCCTGGCCCTGCGGGTCACACCCGCAGCGCCGACGAGCTCGGCGGCGCACGCTGTGCCGGAGGCGTCCTCCCCGCGTCGGCGCAGCCTTCCACTCCCAGCCTCGTCGTCCCTTGCGGTCACCGCCGGTCCGAGGAGCTCGAGCTGGAGGCTCCGCCTCGGCTGATGCGAGCGGCCGCTCGTTTCCGCGACGAGGCCGACAGAGGGCACACAGCACACGAGCTCAGACCAACCGCCATCCAGGCGAACGTGCGGCATCTCGGGGCGGCCATCGATTTGGCAGGTTTTGAAGCCTTCTGCTCTGCTGCTCTGCTGCTCTGCTGCTCTGCTGCTGAAGTTCACAGGAGAGATCGAGTCCCTTGAGTTTGCGGCCATCGCCTCGGGGCCCCGGAAGCGGCGCCAGCCGCAGGCGGCCGACGTCTTTTTCTGTCGCCTTTGCGCAGGCGGAGGACGTCGATTGCGTGGCCTCCTCGAACTGCTCCGAATTTGGGAAAGCCTCGAAGTTCCCTGTGACCTGTGAGGTTTGGAATGACTGGGTGGACTGGAGCGTCTGCCAGTTCACATGCGGGGGAGGCGAATCCATCAGGCACCCAGAAGCATGCCATGAGGAGCATGTATGGCAGTTTCGGTTTGTTTCTTGCCTGCGTTGAGGACCCGCAAAGTCAGAATAATGGCGCAGGGGCACGGCAAGGCTTGCGATGGCAACGACCGAGAGTCCAGGGCCGCTAGCCTGTATAGCGGCTTTCTTGTGATGACATGGCGGGCCATGCCCCTCGTTGTTATGTCAAGGAGTGCACAAAGAATGACTGTCCGGTGGACTGCTTGTGGGCAGACTGGTCGTGTCCTGGCGGCTTAGTTCGGTGCGCCCGGTCCTTCGCGTGCCGAGACAGCTTGACGGCTACAGGAAGTACTCGGCGTGCAGCTCGACCTGTGGTCCAGGCACGAGGAGCCGCTCACGTGACTTTCGGAAGGCCCCTCGCCGCCCCGGCCATAGATTTCCTGTCCATCTCAAGTCGATGAACTGCAGGCAGCTGAATTTGGCGGTGCCCAGTGCATGGGAAACACCACACAGCTTGGGCCACGGATCCGTGAGAGCTGCCGAAGCTTCCTCTGGCCTTGAAATAGGACGTCAGACTGCAATTTGGGCGACTGCCCTATCGACTGCGAGTACGCGGACTGGGGTGCCTTGGCCAGAGCGTTAGAGCGGCACGACTCCTCCCTCAGCTCTGAGACTCTGAGACCAATGGGGCGGCTGCTCCAAGTCCTGCGGCAAGGGTACGCGCTTCTTGGCGCTCAGGAAGGGAGTGTCACTTGGAGAGATGCGGCCTGACCGCAGACGGGCAGACGGGATCGGAGCTGAGGAAAGCGCTTCCGAAGCGTCGCCGCGCCTCATCCAAAGCAGTTGCGGCGTAAGAAAAGGGCTCTGGGCTCACCTTTGTGTTTTGGAGGTCCAGCCTAGTGCCGACGGAGCACCATGCGAAGAAATTGGGCAGGGAGCCGACAGGAACCTGAAGAAAAGTTAGCAAAAACTTCAGCTGGTAGGTCGGACATGGAAGAGACCAGCTGCGGGCAGAACAGCTGCCCCGTGGACTGCGTCCTTACGGACGGAAGCGCTGCAAGCAGTTTCGGGCCGTTCTGGACCTGTTGTGCAGGACTGGGGCTTATGGGAGCTCTGCGACGTGAGCTGCGGCATGGGTGTCACCCGACGCACACGATCAGTCCAGGCCGGTGTCCTCCTGTCGGGCTCCTTTAGCTATGCGCTGTCCCCGGCACTTGTTGGAGGTTTATGCAAGCTATGGTGGCCTCTCGTCGAAAGCCGAGCAGAGCAGAGACGTGTCACCAGTGCCTCTCTTTTCAGGCTTGGCATGCGAGAGCCTGTCCGAAAACAAGACCTGTGACAACGGCGTTTGTCCCGTTGACTGCGAGCTCAGCGACTGGAGTCGGGGTCTTGTTTGATGCGGTCTTGTGAGACTCCGTGACAGGCAGCAAGGAGAATCGCAAAGAAACACCGAACCACTCAGAGAGAGAGGGAGAGCTTTGGTCCCTTGGGCGGCGGCCACAGGTGGCAAACCTTTCGGCGCGGCCTCTGACGGCTCAGAAACTACTCTGACTAGTCTTGCGGCCCGACCACCGACCACCCCAGCCAACAGGCAGCTTCGATAAACGATTGATGGCGTACACGGGTGGCCCTATGGCACACAGCACAACCGAGAGCACGAAAACAAGCGCAACACAAAACCAGAACCCATGATCAAGTTGTGAATGTTGAAGGGTCGTGGGGTCATGGCTCTAAGATGGCTTTGTTCTATAAGCTTAGCTCTGAAGCTTCAACACATCAACGCGTAGACGCGTACCACAGGGTTTGTGTCAGCCGTTGTTTTGGAAGCCTTTCTCCGGCTACCGGTCCACCGGCCCGGCGGGCCCTTGCCTGGCCCCCTGGCCCCAGTGCGTTGTTTTTGACAGCTTACATCGGCCCAGGTTGGCTGTTTTTTGTTTTTTCTTGTGCTCGGGCTGGTGCACATGGAAAAGCACCAGCCACAGCACAAAAGATTCAGATCTGCAAAGTCTGTGCTCGGGTTTGTGCTCTAGTTTGATTTTTGTGCTCGGTCTTGAGCTGCGAACTCTTCGCCTGCCAAAAGACACAAGCCACAGCACAAGAAGTATTTTGCTTCGAACATCCCCACCCTGCAGATAATGCATTTGCGAGGCCTATACAAACTACTGTGCAGTAAACTGTAAACTGTAAGTTTCGATACAGGTGCCGGGGAATTCACAGTGCTGTCTTTACACGGCGATGCAAAAACCCAGTGTGGCTGTCATCAAGGTTGGGCCACGGATGATCTTTTCTCGGAGCATGGACGTGATTATGCTTGGGGGTGGAGGCTCCGGTGGGCGGAAACAACCTAACCTAGCACTAGCCTCAACCCTCTCATTAGGGACTGAAAAAATGCGAAAGGGGAATTAAACGCTCGGCCCTAAACCCTAGGTGCCCGCCGAACCCTGCTACCCTAAAACTTGGGGCCGATTTCTGAGAGATGCGGTAGTCCGGTTTCCTCAAAACATGGGGCTGCTGAAAGAGCGCTCCGTCGCGTGCTTCACGGAAGCATGTGGACATCCGTCCAGCCCGGTGTCGGCCAGAGCATTGTAACTGTAGCTCAGTTCTGTAGCGTACAGCGCAATGCCAATAAGGTAATCCAGACAGCGGTGTCAGCGCGCTAACGGCTTGCAGTTTGGTGAGTGCCTGGTGCGAAGCGTCCGCCCGCCGAGCAGAAAACAACGACTGCGCCTGCCTGCTTTGCGTGGGGTAAAGTAGCTAGGCCTTAGCCTGCTCTCTAGGCCTTAGCCTGCTCTTGCTGTCTTCATTTTGGGGCTTGCTTCGTGAGCGGCATCTGCCACAGTGTTAGGACTACTATAGTGCCAGTACGACTGTTGTACCTGAACTTGTACCAGGTATAGGTCTGGTACTCGCACCAGCACTTGTACCAGTACTACTTGGGTGGTTTAGGACATATCTGCCCTGATTCCTTCTTCCTTTTAGCCATTTAAGCACTTCAGCTAAGCTTTTTCGTTTCCGCTCCAGACTTTCGTCTGGAAATGTATTCAGGCGTTCTAGATGCGGAAATGCTTTCACCAGTTCTCCGATACACATTTGGGTGTTACCGGCTATCTCTGCGAATGCTTCAACGCACTGCTTTGATCGGTTAACCTGGTCGACATTCTTCTTCGAGTCGTCCAGTTCATCTTTCACGCTATGCAGGCGAGGCGCCGCAGCAGCAGCAGCAGCAGCAAAAACGCGCAGAACAATCGCGGCTCGCTAGCACGAGGAGGCTGGCACGGGGGGCTGAGCTGCAGCAGTAGTTGCTTTGCCCTGCAATCGACAATGATCCATCTCGATAGGCACTGCAATCGACCAAAGGCCATCGTACCGTTCGCGGTACGCCGTGATGCCTGAGGCGCCAACGAAGAGCACCACACAATCCTCACTCGCCGTCAACGGTGCGCGGCACCGGGCACAGCGCGGTCTTGGCATGCAGGGCACCTTTGAGTCCCCGAAAGCTACCCCCATAGGTTTCCGGCAAGGGACGGCCCTGGATCGTCTTGACAAAACGCCCGAATCGACCAGACTCTGAAATGACCCGGCCCGATTCTTTGCAGGCTTAATTGTGCTTTTTGCTGGTCTATCAGCAATCGCACCGAGGCCAGGCGAGAGTGTGCCGCAGCGGCCATATCTCCTTAATGCGTGGCTCGTCGAACGTAAACGTAGTCAAGAGCAGCTCGATGCATGTAGCATCGGCCCCTTCGCGGAGTAGCGGCTCGAGAAAGGAAGAGTCAGGTCGAAGCCGGACACGGGTACTGAACGCGGCTTCAGTGGGCACCGTGTGGCGGGCCTCGTTGTCACGAGCCGGGCGGAGAGCATGTTATGCGCGCACTTGCGCCGCAAGTCCTTGTTCACGTCGGGTGGATGCGTCAAGCATGCGTCTCAAATCTTCGCACTCCTTCCGAAGAAGCGCGAGTCGAGTTCAAAACTGGTTTCTCCTGAACCAGTGCTTTGCATGCCTCTGCACGAAGCTTCGCCAGGAGCTCCATCACCAGCGTTGGTGAGCGCTCACAGCTCTGGTGCACTCTCTTGCTGAAGACCTGTTAGGAAGCATAGGGGCCCTTCGGAGCTTGCAGTGCTGGGAAAGAAACCCAAGACAGGTTCCACACCGTCATGCTTTCCTTGCTGCCAGAGGTCTCGTGACGTAGGCCACGGCTTGCGCACCCTTTTTGAATTAATAAGGGCTCGCCCTGCAGTGTTCAAATCGTGCACTCGTAACGGTCTCCGAACACTAGCCGCTTGATCCAAAGGCCGTTCCGTAACTCTCTGACCCTCCTTTCTTTTCATCTCACTCAGATCAGCAAGCTCCGCTTTCTTCGAACAACCTCGAAGGTGACCCAGATGGCGCCAGCTGCTCAGGCAGTCGGCTGCGAAGTGGAGCTGGCAAGGACGTTGGCCTTTGGCTCCTGGACTGATCGAAGAAGCCACAACTTCGGACCGCTCCAGTAGCAGATATAGTTAATCCCAGCGGTTAATTGTCTCAGCGGTTATATTCCCAGCGGTTGGCTCACATCCCAGCGCAAGGGTCGGGATCCCAGCGGTTAAGTGAAGGTGCCAACGGCCGTACGAACATGGTATAACGAATTTGTGGGCGTGGCGAGGTGCCAACGGCCGTTCTATGACTCCTGACGGGTGGTGCAAAGCAGCCAAACCTCACATGTGCACTGAAAACGGAAGCAAATGCAAGCATCCCAGCAATCAGTCGCAACCAACCAAGCACAAGCAACCGACCGACCAACTCCAGCACATGCATCAAGCCAGGCACATAACCGACGAACAGCCGCATGCCTTCAAGCAATCAGTTGCAACCAACCAAGCACAAGCGACGGACCGACCAACTCCAGCACATGCATCAAGCTAAGCACATACCCGACACAGCCGCGTGCCTTCACCCGCAACAAAGCACAACCGACCGAGCGACCGAAATTCAGCGGTCATTTCCATAGAACCCCAGCAGTTGAATACGAGGTTAGTTCAAATGAGGGTTAACTCGAATAACTTGCGTATTACCGGAACAAATGACAGCATTATGCAGGATTCCTTGTTGTGGGTTTTAACAGTTCAAGTTCAGGCGTGGAAACCTAGGTTATGATTTGGAGTCTGTGCAAGCTTTGGCCAGGGTTCAGGATCAAGGCGGATGCTGCGAACAAGAGAGGTTTCGGGAATATGGGGATTAAGGGGTGTATATGTGAATGCATCCTCCTCTTTTTGGGGGAGGCCTTGGGTCTTGAGGCTTCAAATGTGGTGCCTTTGCAAGCTTCGGGACTATGGAATGTGCATTGTGGAAAGTTCTTCCTCAAACCGAAATCTAAACCCTCAACCTCCAAACCTGAAGCCCCAACTTTGGAAACCCTAAACCCTGAACCCTTAAGAGACCTGCAGCGTCCTCTTTTTGACGGCGACGCGGTGCTTCTTCTTCGCCTTCGCGCCGGGCAATTGTCGCCAGAGAAACACTTGTTTCGTCAGGTAACGTCTTGCCCAGGTGCGAGGCTGAGAAGTCACGTGGCGGCCGGCCGAAACAATCTTGAGGAATTTCATATGATCCTCGGCCAAAAAATTCGCAGCGTGGTAAAAGCTGAGCTTGTGGCAGGGCAGCTCATCCACCAAATGCTGCGTGTAATGCATCTTCGGTCGAAGTTTGTGCAAGCAGCAAAGGCCCATTCGATGGAATCTGCTAGCAGCATGTGAGTCGGCCAGAAGAAATGTGTCGAAACACCAGCTTGCTTCGCGGATGTCCTCTGGCCTGAAGTGGGGTTTTCTGCCAGTTCCCCCAACACTCAACGCTGCATCCAAGCACCCTACCATCGTTGCCCTGCACCTCGACCAATGCACCGTGTCTGAGGTTGCGTCTTCAGACACCAGTATTTCCAGTTGACAGCAGTATTAAGCGGTAAACGCCAGCAAGTTTCTGGCTCGACTTGCTTTTACACGGCCTGTGAGCTCAGGGTAGATAGCCTTCTTGTTGCGTGCAACGTTTCCCACGTCGGCTTCATCGAGCAATCCAGCACGATCCTTGCAGAAACTTTGGGCTTCCGAAGCCCACCTGTGAAGAAACTGATCTGGTTTGCCATCGAATCGCAAGAAAGCTGCGGGGAAGGCACCGAGGGCTCAGGGTCCGCATTGCGATTGCATCGGGAGTTCCGGAGTTCCGGTGAAAGTCATGGTGGTTTTAGACTACGTGACTACCTCCGCTCGTGGTTGAGAATCAGGGCGCGTTCCAGCGGAGTCTCCCCGGCCTCTCTCTGTGGCTATGCGCGGCTGCTGGGGCTCCATCGAGGACACGGAGGGCTTTCCAACGCTTTGTTTGTGTCTTTACGCAAAGTGATTTCGCGGGCGCTATGGGGCCGCCTCGCTCCCATTCTCTACCGAGCGAAATTCTTGCGTCACGCCTGGCGACGGTCTCAAAGGTCGAAAGCGACGATCTCGGAAAACCTCTTCCTGGAGAAATGAGCCGATTTTCTGCAAATAGTCATTCAAGAGGTCTTTTTGACACTTATAGACTCCTGCCGCGTTGAGTTCTGTCAACGCCTCTAAACAGCTAGCTCACTTGGAAGTCTTGAAAAGCCGCCGCTTTGTTTTCCAGCGCATCGTAGCGGGCGCGCTTCTCGCGCAGCGAAAGAAGCCACGCTTGGACCGTGCCTGATGCGTCGGTGCCGCCAGCCTCTAAGTGGGCATCCGCAGGGAAGGGGGGTCATGTGTGGTTTTTTGGGGTTCACTTGTGTCTGTTTTTTCGGGGTCACTTGTGTATTTGCTTCGGAAGCAACAGCCTCGAACGAGAGGTGCCTTGGTAGGACCTGACCCCGAACGAAACCCTGATGAAACAAGGCCCTACCCCTAAGAGGGGTAAACCCAGAACGAACCCTAATGAAAGAAGGCCCAACCCCTAAGAGGAGTAATCGGCCCAACCCCTAAGAGGAGTAAACCCAGAACGAAACCCTAAAAAGAGTAAACCCAGAACGAAACCCTAATGAAAGAAGGCCCAACCCTAAGAGGAGTAAACCCAGAACGAAACCGTAAAAGGAGTAAGCCCAGAACGAAACCCTAATGAAAGAAGGCCCAACCCTTAAGGGGAGTAAACCCGGAACGAAACCCTAAGAGGAGTAAACCCAGAACGAATCCCAACCCCTAAGAAGAGTAAACCCAGAACGAAACCCTAAAAAGAGTAAACCCAGAACGAAACCCTAATGAAAGAAGGCCCAACCCCTAAGAGGAGGAAACCCAGAACGAAACCCTAAAAGGAGCAAACCCAGAACGAAACCCTAATGAAAGAAGGCCCAACCCCTAAGAGGAGTAAACCCAGAACGAAACCCTAAAAGGAGTAAACCCAGAACGAAACCCTAATGAAAGAAGGCACAACCCGTAAGAGGAGTAAACCAAGAACGAGACCCTAAAAGGAGTAAACCCAGAACGAAACCCTAATGAAAGAAGTAGGGCCTAAGAGGGGTAAACCCACAACCAAACCCTAAAAGAGTAAACCCAGAACGAAACCCTAATGGAAGAAGGCCCAACCCCTAAGAGGAGTAAACCCAGAACGAAACCCTAAGAGGAGTAAACCCAGAACGAAGCCCAACTCCTAAGAGGAGTAAACCCAGAACGAAACCCAAAAAGGAGTAAACCCAGAACGAACGAAACCCTAATGAAAGAAGGCCCAACCCCTAAGAGGAGTAAACCCAGAACGAAACCCTAAAAGAGTCAACCCAGAACGAAACCCTAATGAAAGAAGGCCCAACCCCTAAGAGGAGTAAACCCAGAACGAAATCCTAATGAAAGAAGGCCCAACCCCTAAGAGGAGTAAACCCAGAACGAAACCCAAAAAAGAGTAAACCCAGAATGAAACCCTAATGAACGAAGGCCCAACCCCTAAGAGGAGTAAACCCAGAACGAAACCCTAAAAGGAGTAAGCTGTATATGTTAGTTGCATGTGTTTATGTATACGTATATTTTTACATATAGGTATACGTATATGCGTACAATGTGTAATATACAATGAATATCTACACATGTTTAGACACCCCCTCGTAGAGTACGCATGCATGTCTATGTGCATGTGGACGCAGAAAGGGAGCAAGCCAATTGCCTTTGCACTTTATGTATATCGAGCCTGAAACTGAGCGGGGTGAGGTCCTACCAAGGCACCTCTCGTTCGAGACTGTTGCTTCCGAAGAAGGAAAAAGACAGAAGCGACCCCGAAAACAAAGACACAAGCGACCCCCCAAAAAAAGACACAAGTGAACCCAAGAAAAAAGACAGAAGTGATCGGGCACCTTCATCCGCAGTACCCTTGTAGCGATAGTAGATCGCCACAGGGTGGGCACCTGGCATCTCAAGCAGTTTGCTTATGCCGGCGCCGATCGCCCTAAGCACATGGTCCGCAATTTTGTTTTCGCCAACAGGTGTAGAAAGCACGGTGAGCTACTTCTAGCGTTGTTCACATCATCAGAAGGATACTCACTAGGAAGTATTGATGTTGGAGATGCTTACTTGCTGGTTGAGCAAGAAGAACCAACAGTGGTTGAAGTTGACGGTGAGTACTACGAGTTGGGGTACACACTCCCAGCACGAAGGGTTGGACCAAGCGCATGGTTCAGCAAGTTGAAAGGATACTTGGAAGAGTATGGTCTGAAGTCGGACCAAGGATTACCTGCGCTATTCACAAGGATGCCATGACGTGGAGTTATACGAATCAAGAGAAGTTGGTTGAATTCCTGAGAAGCACAGGGTTGAAGATCAAGGTTGAAGGACCAATGGATGCAGAAGAAGGCTCAATGAGTTTCTTGAAAAGAAGTTTCAGGTCGACCAATGAGGGCGACGTTGAGATCACGATGAACACGAAATATGTTGAAGGATTGCTGGAAGTATTGGAACTTCGAGAAGCCTATCCGAAGAAGTTGCCATGTCCATCGGACAACGGAAGACCATTTCAAGCAAAGAAAGGAGGAATGGATTCGCTAAGCGCCGAAGATCATCACGCGTTTCGTTGGGGTACTCTTGTACTTAGCTCCGGAACGACCGCACATAATGTACGTTCTCAAGAAACTCTCGACGAAACTTGCATCGCCGGTTCAAGCAGATCTGGAAATGTTACGTTACACGGCGAAGTACTTGAAGGGTAGGCACGAAGAGTTATCCTGGAAGAAGTTTTGCTGAAGTCCGCAACAGAAGTGCAGGAAGAAGCGAAAGGAATGTGTACAAAGAGCAAAGCTTTATAGAAGTGATTACGGATTCGGATTGGGCAGCTGACAGAGAGACAAGGCAAAGTGTATCGTGTGGAGCAATCATGTTGAGCGGAAATTTGTTTGAGTTTCAAAGCAAGAGACAAAAGAGCATTGCGCTAAGTCGTGTGATTCAGAGACGATAGCAGCGACATCGATATTGTCAGAAGCAGTGTTCTTGCAAGGAATGCTGGAAAGAATTCTGGGCATAGGGCCGAAGCTGGTAATGTATTCAGATTCAAGCAGTTCGAGGCAGCTGATTGCAAGTAAAGGACTCGGGAATGCCCGACATTTGGACGTTGATTTGCTTTGGATTCAGAAGATCAAAGGTTTGGCGATCAAAGCAATCAAAGGAAAAGACAATCCAGCAGACCTTGGTGCAAAGTCACTTAGCAGAGACAATATCAGTAAGTATATGTTGATTATAGGATACACAGGTGACTATCTGGATCAAGAAGTCCAAGAAGAAGCAGACGATAGACAAGTCAGCACAAGGAAAATTTTCGATGAAAAGACAAGGATTATTTAAACAGTGACGACAGCAGTGCTGATAAGGTTATCTGAAGAAGGAGTACGAGAAGGACTGAGAAGCAGTGCAAGCATGTTGTTGTGCTACATGTTGAGCATTTTCTGTTTCATGTGCATGACCGCGGCCATTTTTCAGATCAAGCTTCCTAATGGAAGCTGCAGAAGAAGAAAGGAGAAAAAGAAGGAAGAAGAAACAGAAGAACAAGAAGAAAAGGAAAGAATGGCCGCTGACGAGTCTCTGAAGGCTTTGACGAAAAAGTGCAAGGAGCATAGAAGCGATCAACTTCATTGATCGAGAGCTGAAAAGGAAGATGGAAGACAGGATGGCAGGAGAGGCGGCACAAGCCAATGTGCTGAACTTAAATACGTCCCGTGAGGATTCTCCTATTGCAAAATTTTGCACACTTTGTACTCGTACAGTAAGTACTCGTACAGTAAGCACATGTAGTTTTCATCTGTTTTCCTGGCCGGTATTTATGTGAACACTTGTTTTACTTTGTGAGCTCCCGAATTCGTTTGAGCCCAATATCTGACTGAGCTTACTCCGCAGGCGCTTGTGTTTGAGTGAAAATTAGCATGGTAGCGGAGCGCTTACCGGTTCATTCCTTTGGGTCTGACCGAAAGGCGTCTCCGAGGAGCCGAAACCTTGCTCCCCTGCTACACACGAAGGACGAGGTACGACCGCGTGTGCTAGCGCTAGTATCCTTTGTGAAAACATCGAAGGTGTTTCGATAGAAAACTTCGAAGGGGTTTTTCTCGTGAAGCTAAACAGGACGTCTGTTTCGCTAGACTGTCGGCACATGGCCTGTGGAACGTGAGCTATTCCGTAGCCATTTTGGCTCAAGGCCCCACAGCTAGTGGGGGGGCAAATGTTGAGTGCGGGGTAGAAAGGGAACAGGGCTAATTAGCCCTGCTTTGATGTCGGACAGCCGCTACTCAAGTGGAGACGCCGCCGGGCAGCGTAGAAGCTGCCGCCGACTGCGCTACCGTGGTTGTGGATTCCCCACCCCCGCTAAGTTCCAGTTGTCCTACAAAGGTCCCCACTGTGCTTGGGGAGGGCGACACCGCCTTTTGGGGGAGGTACTCTCGTGGGCCCTGGTGACCCCAGCTAGTGATCCTCCGCCCGATGATGCTAATGTTCTATTAGGCGGGTGGGAGTTGGAGGCTGAACTGGATGCGCAGGCTACGGTGCAACACAAGCGTAGGCGCCTGCTCGATAGGGCCTACCGTCACTTGCTAAGCCAGGGGTTGGAAACGGGAGCGACAGGCTGCCTGTGGTGTCCAGATTAGTTTTTACAACAGCTGCATGTGACAAACAACATGTGTTACTTCCAAAGGGCATTTCGACGTGCAGCAGCTATTTGGGCTAGAGACAATCACGAGGTGTGCAAGGAGACATGTGTTACTTCCAAAAGGCATTTCGACGTGCAGCAGCTATTTAGGCTAGAGACAACCACGAGGTGTGCAAGGAGACATTTGCTGTTGAGAGACGGAGAAAAAGAACGGTGCCAATTCTCCACGAAACTACCAAAGAACATGCGTGGTCTTTGGGTCCAGAAATTGCATGTCAATTAAGTATTCGAAAAGTTGTTTGTGCAACTTGACTCAGGCGAGTGGAGCCCCTGCGATCGCTCCTGCAAGACCGACTCCGAACCCGGACACCGTCCGCCCTCGACGCACTTCGCACATGGAGGCTTGAACTGCGCCTCGGCTAGGCAAACGTTTCAGAACAGTGGTGGCTGGGGCCTCAGCACCTGAAAGCGACAAAGCACCCGCAGCATCTTTGCCTTCGAAGGAGCAAGGGAACGAGCTGGGGAAGCCTTGCCCATCAAACCAGACGTCGGAGACTAGAGTCCCAGACAAAAGGCATGGCATCTCGATCGTGTCCTCAGGTCGATTCAGCAGACGGGGACTTGCAGCTTGAAACAATGCCCGATAGACTGCAAGCTCTCGGACTGGACGCTCTGGTCCGACTGCAGCGCTTCGCCCAACAGACGGGAAGTGCGAAGATCTCGCAGCGAAGTTCGCTGCACTCGAGGTGTCTCCTGCGGGCCCGGTCAAGCAGAGAGATCGCGACAGGTGCAGGCGCTGGGGGAAGAATCGCCCCAGCTTTAAAGTGTCACTGAACCATTGCGGAGGTAGCAGCCCTCTTTGGTGGTCGGGACTGTGCTGCCGGGAATTTGCCGGTGCCTCAAGGAAAGCCATAAGAGCAGCGTGAAGAAACGCCTCGGCGCCAAGGACCTACGAGAAGAAGTACTGCAGCGTGGACACCTGCCCTGTGGACTGCGAGTGGAATGCGCGCACCCCAGAAGCGAGAGAGACAGAGAGAAAGAGGGGCCCAGCAGCCCAGCATGAGCAGAAAGTGCAAATGAGGACTGGCAGGATTGGCGCGGTTGCTCTGCATCCTGCGGCCTAGGTTTCCGTGGGGCATGGTGGGGAAAGGATCCTGGCGGGATTTTCGGTTGCCAGGCCGTGGGCTGCGCATGCGGGATGCCGGGTGCCAAGCGGGGCCGAGCGCTCGGGAGTTCGGAGGTGGAGACTTTCCCCACTTTAGGTCCGAACGCCCATGCTGCACGGCGGAAAGGCACGAAGAGCACTGAAAGGTCGCTTTGTGATTCGTTGGCGAGAGCTTCTTTGGAGGATTGCGAGGGTGGCTTCTCCCAAGAGCGGGACTGCAACCTGCGCTTTTGCCCACTGCACTGCGGGTCGGGGCACCCGGCACCGAAGAGAGATGGTGGTCGAGTCGGTCGAGTTGCCCTTGCCCAGGTTGGCTGCAGGGCCCCCAGCGACTCAACGGGTGCTTTGAATCCGTTCCAGAAAATCGCGGCTTTGGAGGATTGGAGCGACTGGGGCAGCTGCAGCACCAGCTGCGGAGACGGCCAGGAGGCTCGTGAGCGCAGCGTGGCGGTCAGGGCCTCGACAGTCACTACGTTCTGCCAGCGCAGAGCAGTGGGACACCAGGTTGAGGCAGACTATGGAGGGATCCCGTGCACGGGGTCCCCCACCCAAGCTTCCAGAGGCGGGAGAGCACGGCGGGAGCACGGAGCCGCCGGAGCCGCTCTCTTGCGTTCGGTCCGCTCAAAGGCTGTTTCCTCGCGCATTGCCCAGTGCACTGTCAGTGGACGGCCGCTCGCCTCAGCCGCCTCAGCCGCCTCAGCCGCCTCAGCTGTTGTGCTGCATGTAACCGACCGTGACCAGAGGACTGGACGGACTGGGGGGAGTGCACGAGCTCTTGCGGTTCAGGCCAAACATCTGTCTCTACATGCTGTTCCAGGAAACTTGTGATTCCATGAGGCCAGCAGGCGCGCACGCGCGCCGTCGCCGTGCAACCTGCCTACGAGGGGGACATCTGCGAGGTGGCGGGAGGAGCAGGAGGAGAAGGAAGGCAGGAAGCGCGCAATATGGTGCAATCCTCTTTTCAGGGCTTCGCCTCGGACAGCCGGCGTTGCGAGAGTCTGCCGGTTTGTCCCACAGACTGCGAGTGGGACGTCAGAGACCGAGCAACGGAGTTCGAAGCCTTTCGAGAATCGAGGATACTTCAATTGAAAGATTTTTGGGGAGCGTGACTGCCTCTTATTGTGGTTAACCTTGCAGGTCTGGACCGACTGGGAGGCTTGTTCCGTGACCTGTGGAACGGGCGCCCGTGGCCCAACTTCCTGCACCGTAGCATGCTGAAAAGTGACTATTCGAGGTCTCCAGGAGGACACGGGCGAGGAAGAAGTACGAGAAGCCGGAGCCCCGTGAAAACACTTTTTCCGTCACGTTGTCGACTCTCTGCTTTTCCAGGGATGGCGGCCACGTCTGCTGGGGTACCGAAGATGACGAGCAGGCACCGGAGACTGCCACTGCAAGCGAAACAGAGAGAGGGATCACTGCAAGAAGCTAGACACGGCAACAAGGCATGGCATGCCAGTGCAACTGCATTCAACAACATGGGCCTGACTTCGTTGCAAGTGTGGGGCGCGTAGTGAGTGCGTCATGTGGCGCCCGTGTGATTTGTGTGATTTGTTGCAGCGGAAGCCCGCTTCGACTTAGGGTTACAATGCCAGCTTCCCGGATTCCCACCTCCCATGATCACTCATGTCAATGTCCACCATTGTCCACCCAGCCAGTCTGATCGCCGAACACAGGGCTGGCATCTTGCAGGTCTGCTCGCTGGATGCTTGCCCAGTCGATTGTTTGCTGGGAGCTTGTGGCCCAGAGAAACTGCATGGGAAACCCTCTTCAGACCTTCTGACATCGCCATTGCATCTCTCAGGATTGGTCTCAGTGGTCGCAGTGTTCCATGACGTGCGGTAAAGGTGCCTTGCAAACAGCAGCCATGCAGCCATGCAGCAATGTAGCCATGCAGCGGCCATCCAGGTTTGCCTTGCCCCAGGTTCACAGACGCGACTTCGGGGTATTCGGAATGGTCCCGCGTACGGCGGCAAGGCGGGCGCAATTGCAGAGCTCAATTGAGATGTGTGTCTCCGCGAAGGCTTGTGATCCGAAGCTCAACGAGACCACGACGTGCGGAGCGGAGACCGAGTGCCCGATCCACTGCCAGCCTCGGCCTCGGAGAAAGACGAAAGCCGAAGGAGCCAGGCCCTAGGCGGAGAGAGAGCGCTGCGCAGAGCTTCACTGACTTAAGTGTTTTTGCATCTACATTCTACATCCTTCAGAAAGTGCATTTCTCGCCAGCAGCTGCCTTCAAGTGCAGTACAAACCTCTTCCTTCAGCACCTTCTTGCAGCTGACCGCCGGGTTTGAAAATGTTTCCACAGCAGGCACGGAGAGGATCTTAGCGAGGGCAAAGGAGGGGGGAGCAGAGGCAGCGCATCGCAGGCTTTACTTCCTCCTGGAGCCTAGGTGGTCTCACTGGGAAGCTTGGAGCACTTGCAGCCGTAGCTGCAACGGCGGCACCTACACCCGCCAGCGCGTCGAGCAGGTTGGCCCGTGAGCCGCTCGCGACGGCCGATGGCCCCTCTTTGAAGGTTCCTGCATCGCATGGCGGCCGCTCCTGCTCGGGCTCCGCGGACGAAGACGGCGTCTGCAACGTCCAAGGCCGGAGCTTGAGTCAGAGAGCTGCCGAGCCTCCAGTCTGCAGAGCGCTTCCTTGAGGCTGCCCCGTGGATTGCAAGTGGGTGCTCGGTGCTCGGAGCGGGAGCGGAAGCGGAGCACAGCAAAGGAGCAGGTCGCTTCGTCGCTTCGCTTTCAGGCCGTGGAGCGACTGGTGCTTCTCTTAGACGCGGCACGAGTCTCCTTTGCCGCAAAGCACCTGCAGACCTCTCGTCTCCTAAAAGGGAGCTTGGAACTGGTGCTTCTGAGGGGAAGCTGCTCCGCTTCCTGCGGTGGTGGCACCAGGACTGAAGAGTTGCCCAGGGGAAGCCCTGCAGCCGTGGAGCCTGGATTGCAGGATGCAGACGAGAGTCGTCGAGGTAGCGCCAGAATGGGGCGCGATACCGAGAATCAGGGCCAGGGAGCCTGACGGCCTCAGGTTTAAGGCTTGAGCCGAAAGCTTCGGTTTCAGTGAAAGGTGGCCTAGAGTGCGAGACCGACGCCTCCGGTGGCCCCAAGACCCAGAAGACGGCCAGCGGCCAAGGGGCCAAGGGGCCAAGCCCGAGCGCGTCCTGTGCTCGCGTTAAACGACACACAGGAAAGTTGCAACGAGCAGCTCTGCCCGGTGGATTGCGCATGGTCCAGCCAGAGCCTCAAGCGCCTCCTATGTGCACCGAACGAATTCCCTTCCGCCGCGTTCCGCCTTTCGCTTTCGTCCGAGGCTGGAGCAAGTTCAGTCTCTGCTCCAAGACCTGCGATGCCGGGACCATGTCCCGGAAGCGCACCAAGGCGCCGGAGGCGGGGCCCGGGGCCCGGGGCCAGGATTCTTTCATCACTGCGGTTCGGGTTCGGACGGCCTTCTGCAGTCGAACGGCGGCAAGCCCTGCACCGGCGACGAGGAGGAGTCCAACTTTTGCAACACGCAGGGCTGCTCGCGACTTACCGTCTTAGTGCCTCTGCATGTGGTTTGTCCGGGAGACAAGGGAGGGCGGCAATTTGGGGGGCACGGCTCTGGCTCCGTTGTCAATCAAGTGCGCTCGAATGTGCTCTGCCCCACACTGTACAGCTTTGCAGATCAAGGGGATCGGCTGTGTAGATGTTGGCAATCCCCCCCCCTCCTGAACATCCTTAATCCGCATTAGTGACGGGGGGGTCCGGCTCTCTGATCATCTGTATTGGTCTGGGTGTCTGGGGCTCCTCTGTTGTACAGAAGTATAGTTGTACAGTAGTACAGTAGCACAGTACTACAATACAGTAGTACAGTAGTAGTACAGAATAGTACAGTATAGTTCAGTACTAGTACAGTAGTAGTAGTAGTAGTAGTAGTAGTAGTAGTAGTAGTAGTAGTAGTAGTAGTAGGAGTAGCAGTAGTAGTAGTCGTAGTAGTAGTAGTAGTAGTAGTAGTAGTAGTAGTAGTAGTAGTAGTAGTAGTAGTAGTAGTAGTAGTAGTAGTAGTAGTAGTAGTAGTAGTAGTAGTAGTAGTAGTAGTAGTAGTAGTAGTAGTAGTAGTAGTAGTAGCAGTAGTAGTAGTAGTAGTAGTAATAGTAGTAGTAGCCACCCCCCCGCCCAACTACACTTGTTCCATCCGGGCTGGGCAGCGGTAGCTGCTAGGCGCCTTAACTGCGACAGTTGCAGAAGATGCACGGGCTTAGGCTCCCTATCTGTGACAGCTGCAGAAGTTGCAGAGGGTCAGTTTCCTTAACTGTCACAGCCGGTGAAGTTGCAGGGGCTCAGGCCCCAAAACTGCAACAGCAAGCTCAGTTGCAAGCTCGACGGGGGCAGAAACTGCTAAACCGCAGGTGGTCGGATAGTACGAAAACGCTGTAAATACAGTGCAAAACGCAGGTGCTGCCAAGAAGGGTTTAACATTTCTAAAACCTGAAGCGCAAGATCTTCTAAACATCAAAAACAAAGATGCCAGCTGTACGTGGGAGGGGCTCGCCAACAGCCCTACCGCCCAACGTGGGCGTAGGAGGGTCTGTTTTTTTTTGAAGTGGTGTGGGTGGTGTGTGCGCGTTTGAGTGTGGAAATATTGTTCAAACAGGGTGTCCGAAAAACAGTGTCGTGATCATCCCCGAAGAAGCTTTTCCCAACCCAATTTCGAGTTTTTTTGCAAACAGTTCGAAACAGCAAAGTTTAATACGCGTAGTCGAGAAGTAGGGGCTCAGAATATGTAACAAAGTCTGACATCACGAAAGTACCGTAAAAAACGAGTTAAGCGGCTCTTGTGTTGATGCTGTTGGGTGTGTTCGCGTAACACTGTCGTCATCATCCCCCCCACCCCCCATCCCCCCCTGCTGGATGACAGAACCCAGCGGCACGTTTGAGCACTGGACGTGGTACGCAACAGAAGAGTACCAGCAGTAGACGAACGCACAGCCGAAGTCTCCCTTCCAGCCAGTGACATTACAACGGGCTGCGCATTGGCCCATTCAGCTTCGGAACTTGCAGCGCGAAGGGCATGAGTAGCCCCACGATCTACCAAAGCCAAAAAACTAGGGTCCCATCTACTTCCAAAGCCTGCCCAGGCTCAATGCCTGTAAGATGGATGGTCATATAGTCATAGTGCTTGGCTCAGGCTCCTCCTGTACTGCAGGTTTGTCTTCAATCGCCGGAGGCTGCGCGGGAGCGGCTGGGTTGGATGCAGGAGGAAATGCTTCGGCAGAACTGGCAGCGCGTAAACGCTGTGAAGTCCTCTGCTCGGCGTGGGCTCGCGCCCGGCTCTACTGCAGTAAACGCCTGATCAGCCGTTGTAGGCCTGTGGACTGCAGCATTGTTGGTGTTCCGGCCATATGGCTGTCCTTTCCCTTTAGGGCTTCCACCTCCAGCTACCGGGCAGTCCTTTTGATGATGTGCCTCAGAGCCACACGCTAAGCATTTGTTGCTGCTCTGCTGGAGGAAGTCTTGGAGGCACTTGGAAATGAAATGGCGCCTCCGGGGTCAGAAGTCACTGTCAAGGACTGTGTTGACACTGAGGACGTTGAGATGGAGGACTCTGTGCCTGAAGAGGCAGATGACGGCAGAACTGCAGAAATTCCTGTGCCAGCATGCCCTTCAACCCGCCTGCTGAGTTTTCTGGTGCAGACGCTGCCAGATTCCAAGATTGTGGAAGATGTGCGCAACAAGATCTGCAATGATGCTTTGTTGAACAGAACCCGTAAGACAACGTACTCAACGATTCAAACTGTGATTGAGAATTTCCAACGTCTTTGAAAGCCGCTCAGTTCGGCATCCGGCAAAAGTCAAACGGAGATGTTTTGAAATGGAGCTTTGGAATGTGGACAGGAAGCGGCACAAACTGTGCTTCAGAGGATGTGTCAGCAAGCTGCCGTCAAAGTGTACCCAAATTGACATTATCATGGGTGACTTCGTTGATGAGCTGGTTCTTGATGACCTGCTTGCTGAGGACAAACAACAGTTTAAAGTGGTCTCAGAATTTCCAGAGATCATGACTGACCCTCCGTCAGATCAATCAAAGCTTCGTCACACTCCTCAGGCTTGCCTTCCAAGTTGACGGGTAGTTCGCGTGGTCCGCCTCCTTGGACGATGTGAAGGGCACTCTCCTTTCCCTCGGGGGAGCGATATCCCTCCCAGGTCATAGGCTCGAAGACGTTCTTCCCGATCCCGGCTGCTTCGTGTTTCGCGTCAACTCCACCCATTTCGAAGATCACGATGGGGTCCGACTCCACCGTGGGGTAGACGTGCTCCGCCACGTAGTTCCTGGCCGCGGCAATGAGCGTGGCCATCATAACGCTGATCTTCGCCGCAGTGTTGAAGAGATTCTCATCGTGCTTGCGCGGGGCTTAACACTCTCCGTTCGACGATGGTGCCCTGCGCGAACATCCTGTTTCCTCGGAAGGGGAAAGCCGCACCCGTTGAGGAACTTCTTCATTCCATCCCCGGCCTTGTGGAGGTTGCGGGTGGTGTGGAATGTGAGGCACCACCTTGTCCCGGTCCAAGGCTCGGACTGCCCAGTGTTGGTCCTCCTCCATTTAATGTTGCCTTTGATGGTCTCCTCGGTAATGTTCTTGTCCTCGATCCATAGGCCACGTCCGGTCTCGTGGCCGAGGCTGAAGTGAAGTTCGAGGTCTCCTTGAGGTTGTGGTAGTCATGATGTATCTCCGCGGCGACGTCCGGGGACACACTGACAGAGGACCAGGTAGCACCTAAGCCAAGATGGTGCCTCGCAAAGCCGTTGACGAACCGTGTCACATTGTCGTACTCCCGAGTCCTCTTTGTCAACCCAACGACTCTGCTGTGAGGGAAGAGGCCGTAGGTGAAGTAGTGCACGAAGTCCCCGGTTTTGCCACTAAACACCCCATCACGCCCTGCTTTCACGGGGCTCCAGCTGTGGCCGTCCAACAGCTGCCGGAGGGTTGCGATGTCGTAGTCGCTGTCACGATAAGCTTGCTGAACACATCCTCGTCGACACCACCAGCTCTCTCGCACTTGTAGTTGATGTAGTCGTCCTTGCCTCCGCGCTCAATGTCCTCGTTGGTGATGAACGCACCATGCTCAACCTCGTGTTCGTAGTGGCCGCAGCAACCTCCCTGATGTCCAGTGGTCTTACCTGCCGCCGAACTTATACTCATCAACGCCGCCCTCGAACATGTTGCGTGCGATGCAGCGCAAGTGAAGGAATGTGAAAGGGTCTCGTCGTCTGCAAGGTTCGCGGCTTCTTTAGCCACGGCGCTTCCCAGGGACGTGGTCTCGGGATCGTGTATGACAAAAGCCCGAAGACGCTTGATGGCATGCTCCCGGCGGTGGTCGGCCGGGCGCTCCAAGCGAAACCTTCTCAAGCGGCCCATGACACTGATAGGAACCTCTTCCAACGCCTGGCGAAACCCCGCATAGTCCTTTTGAGGCAACTGGGAAGCCTCGGCAGACCCAGTAGAAGCCTGAACTCTCCCAAAGCAAGAAGAGCCGTCTGGGCAGGACAGGTGTGTCGGGCACGTATGTTGTTCAGGAAGCGGCCTAGGCCGGATGAAAATGGTCAAGAGGGAACAGCGGCAGAGGCCAAGATTGTCAGTCTCTCCTGTTGAGGTGTTAGAGGTGCCTGCAATGGCTGTCCCAGCAATTGGAGAACGGGTTGTTCTACCCCATGGCCCCCGACAAGGTCAGTGACAGCCAAACCGTGCTTACTGGCGAGTGGTGTTGAATGCCCAGAATGTCCCAAGGTCGCAGGTGAGATTAAGTACGACCCGAATCCTGGTGGCAAGGACAGACCAGACTGGATTCTCCAAGTTCGTATGATCGACTACGGTCTCTTGGAAAGATTCAGAAACTTGTTCGGTTTAACTTCGACGTGGGTAGTTCAATTACTTGACAATCTGCAGTGCTTGTGCTACATTACTTACACTACATGAAAGAAAGACAGAAAGAAAGAATGAATGAATGAAATGAAATGAATGAATGAATGAATGAATGAATGAATGCATGCACGAATGAATGAATGAATGTCTGTCCCACCTCGTACCCTTTCACTGGAAACGTCAGCAGAGCAGGCCGAACAGTTCGTCATTGACCACAGGCCCTGCTGTGGCCCGACCATGGAGGCCTCCCGACCGCTAGATGATGCATCGAGTGCTGGAATGAAAAATCTCTGTGTGTGTGTGGTTGATTCCAAGAGTGAGAGACAAAGAGGTGAGCTTTCGCAGCAACTCAATAATGCTGGTCCAAGCACATCATTAAGTATGGGCCTTAATTTTCCGCAGTGCTACAATTTCTCGGCACATAGCTCCGCAAAGACGCAGTACAACTAGAACGAGCTTGAACAGAAGCAATTTTGGTCCCACCTGGCAAGAGTCCAGTCCGACAGAAAGCCATGGAAGCAGAGCAAGCGCGGGCTGCGCAGGTCTTTGAAAAGCTACTGTCGCCGGGAATAGGTCATCGATTGGCCGAGAAGCTCTTGATAATGTGGCAGAGATCGTTCGAAGATCAATACGTGCACCTAGGTTTCGTTCAGAAACTAATTGTAGGTGTTGTCCAAGAACCCAGTAACGGTATATCGGTATATAACCTAATTAATACGTGAAAAGTACCTCACCGACTACTTGGAATTCCGGCTCTGTTGGATTGAGGAGAGTCTTGCCGAGTACAAAAAGAACCCCCCTCTCCTACGACAGCTATGTGCAAGAATTGACAATCCTCAGGAAAATCGTTGTTGTGGATTGACCTGGGAGCCAGGCTGGCGGCTGCATTTAATTCAAAGGTGTGTTCACGGAAGGCAGAGTGCCAGAGGGAAGGCAGAGTGCCAGAAGGTGTCGTTTCACCCAGCACCGGACCTGATATGCAAGGTTTGCTGCACTTTGCCTCCCCTGGTTTCGGCTGGCGTTCGACAGCTTAATTCGTGTGTGTTGATTTGTGCATCCCTAAACCCCCAAACCACACCCTGTGCCAGGTCTTCTTCATCGAGTTTCCTGGTATCTGCCTTTTCTTAACCCTTTGAAAACTTCTACCGTGTTACAAACAATGTCTTTGTTTTATTTGTCTTTAGTTGTTTGTATTTGTACTTATTTACATAATTTGCCTTGATTTGTCTTTGCTGGTTTATGTTGTCTTTATTTGTGTTTTGTTTGTCTTTATTTGTGGTTTTTGCACTGCGGGAACTCACGCTGTTTCGTGGTAGTGACGCTGACCGGATTGATTGGGTGAGAAGCGTGACACAAGCCCGAGCGGGCCTCCATTCACCCGCCAAAGTACCCAACAGATCCAAATCATCAGTATCGCGAAGCCGAGTATGGCAGCACCTTCTACCGGGACAGGTGAGCATGCATCATGAGGTTATCATGTGCAACCCCCCCGCGGTTTCTGTGCCTCGCCAAAGTTGGTGTGGACGTTGGTGCCGCCATGAGCAGTCGCCAGGCGCGCCGCCGCACCTGGCGTGTATTGAGTTTTGCGCAAGCGAGGTCCGCGAGATTGCCAGTGGAACGAATGGACCCAGTGGCTTGCGCCTCGGAGAGAGTGAACTTCTTCTCTTTTCCACAGGTGGCAGCTGTGTAAAGCAAGCCGCAAGCCTTCGCCCGCAAGCTGCGAGCACGGAACGAGAGCATAAGTATAAGTGGATTAGTCTTCAGATCCCAAGCTCAAGATGTCGTACGAAAGACATCAAGCAACTAAAAAGGATGTCTTGTTGAGGACTCCGTGCTCAAAGCTTTGTGGTGGGGGCAAAATCAAGCGCTTTCGCGACATTGCCATCCCCAGGACTGCAAAAAGCACGGCTTGGTCCCATTGAGTCCCTTGTGAGACAATCTCCTGTGAGTCCTGGCAGCGCAGGAAGAACGGCGGGGAGCACCTCGGCAACGTTTTTCGTTTGGCGCAGTTGCATTTTGCAGCAGAGTTTCCTGGATTTTCTGAGGCCCTGTGTCGGCCAAGAGCCCAAAGCGGAAAAGTGCCGTATCTGCCCTCGCCGTTTTCGCCAGCTGTCAAGGTCAGGCAGAGCAGGAAGCAGATTGCAACGTGCTGGACTGTCCGGGGCCCGGCGGGGCCCGGAAGCCATGCTGTGATAAAAAGTAGACTCCTCCGCTCCTTAGGTCCGGTGGCCTGCGAGTGGAACGATTGGTCTGCCGGGTGCTGAGTGGCTCTGCGAGTGTGGGGCCGCTTCTTCTTCGTGCAATTGGCAAGCTTTCCTGTGCTGCCAAGGACTGGAGTGTCTGTCCGGTGACCTGCGATGGTGGCACCCGGATGAAGCAGCGCAGTAAGAAGTGAGAATCTTGGTCGACTCTCAAGACAAGAGAAAGAGGGGTCGAGAGTCGTCGAAAGGCAGCAGGAGCAGAGCGGCGGCCTCCCCTGTGCTGGGGCCTCAGCTGCTTCTCGGCCCTTTGCCCCGCAGCGACCTGCGACCTGGACCTGCGCGGCTCTGAGGCGGGCAACGACACGGCACGGGAGTTCTGCAACTCCGAGCCCTGCCCGGTGGACTGCAGCTTCGGCCTGTCCGCCTCCGAGTTGAGAGGCCCGAGAGGCCCGAGAGGCCTTGAGCATCCTCGGCCCAGGCCAAGAGGCTTCTTCTGAGCACAAAGAGCTCGCAGCGTGCACTGAGGTGGGAGGAGTGGAGCGACTGCTCCACGAGCTGCGGCTTGGGCCAGCGCTTCCGCACACGAGCCCCGGACCCACAGCAGAGTGCCTGCGGCCCGCTATCTCCGTTTTGCCCGCTTCCTTTGAGGTGAAATCTGCGGAGCTGTACGGGGGCAGGCGCAGCGGTGCAGCGGTGCAGCGGCGCAGCGGCGGCGCGCTGTGCCCTCCTGCCAGGCCCTGCGAGGAGGCCATGATGCAGACCGGTGGCTGCGGCACTGCCAACGAGACACCTGGCTGCCGCGAGCCACAGAGTTTCCCACCTTTGCTGAGCAGTCTTCGGTTTTTGGGTTCAGGGCCAGGGCCTGTTCGCTGTCGGCTTCGTTTCTCCCTCTTCCTCTCTTACGAGGCCCCTTACTCACAGCACCGACGACCACCGACGGGACTGCGAAGGCTAGGACCACTGTGGCTGTGTGTTTCGTTGGGGGGGGCTCAACTGGAATCGGCAGGCGGTTGCGCAGGGCGAGTGGGGATCGAGCCGCAGCCTCGGCTTACCAGTCTGACGTCCAAACGCAACAGTGCAGTGATTGCAGTGAGTGCCGAGGCAGTGGCGGTGCCTACAACCCGAATGCTCACGGGCAGCAGCATGACGGGCTGCCAGGGCTGTAAATTAATCACACCCCGAAGGCCTCTGTGCAGACGTCTGCTCCATCTACAGCTGGTGCTTTAGGAGATCCCTCATGCTGACGACTTGCTGAAGAACTTCAGCATCGTGAAGGCTGTAACCGGTCCCAGTCCGCTTGCGATGTTCTTACGGTCTTCCAGCGAGGATCCACGTGGAATTCCAAGCACCACGACAACAGAGACGACCACAAGCCCGGACGCCAACAGGCCTATCGGTCCACGAAGGAGAGCATCGAAGCCTCCCTTTGAGGCCCACCGGTGCCTTGCACGAAAGACCAAATCGAGGCAGCATTGAAAAAGTACGATGGCAAGGGGCCCAGACTTCCCAGATGCAAACAGCGACGAGCCGCGCCTGCACGAGCCGCCACGAGCCTGCTTCTGCTCTTTGCCAGACTCGGATACCAAGACGCTCGACGAGGATCGGCGAGTGGGGCCGTTGGGTGGGCCATCACTTGACCGCACTGGAGTGTGATTCAGGTGATCGAAGACCTCACGGGCCACAAACCCACGGAGGCCCGGTCCAGCGGAGTCCAGCGGCCTTCTGTCAAGCTGCGCTTTTTCCATGCACATGGCGGCGTGGAGGCTCCCGAGGAGAAGCGCTTGGTTTCGAACGTCTCGGAGGCAGATCCGAAGGCCTCGGCGGTGGCCAAGGAGGCCATCCGTGCCATCGCCAAGAACCCGGAAAAAGCCGAAGCCGTTCAGGCGCTCGGAGAGGAAGGGTTTTAGGGGCTCCTTGCTTCGCCTTAGAAATCTTGTCAGGCCGTCGTGAATGCCTCCCTGTCGCCCGGCCTGACAACTCTTTCCGAGCTTATGGACGTCCTGAAGGCACCGGAAGTGCCTTGATGTGTCGCCGTTCGACTTTCCTGTTGCGTCGGATTGCATCCCTTCGAGGCGATGCCAAGGAGTCCTGCTATCGACATGCTGGTGGCAAACCTCACGGCACAGCTGGCCAACATGAACATGACCGCCGCTGGGCTGGAACGGTGCAAGAACGTGCAAGGCAACGAGCTCACCGGAGGGTTGAGGGGCTAAGACTGTTTGCTTGCCGAGGCCGAGCAGGCTTTGCAGGCCTCACCACAGACCTTGGACACCTACCTGGTTGAACGGGCACGGCAGCTCATCGACGACTTCATGAAGGCCGGAGCTTCGCAGCCTGGGCGCAGGCAGCGAAAGCGGTCGTGCCTGTGCATGAGCTTTCTGAGGCCTCGAAGGATCGGACCGGTGGCGAGCTGGAAGCAATCAGGAGCTCTCCTTCCTTGCAGTCGCAGTGTGCGGCGTGCTCAACGCCGAGTCAAACCGAGTCTCTCCAGAGGAACCTCTCCGCTGCCGCGGCGGCCGCACCGATGACGGCCAGGGAACCCTCAAACTGGTCAGTGCCGTGCCTTCACGCTCTTCTCATCTCGCCCAGGAGGCTTCGAAAAACTTCACAGTGTGAACCTCACTAAGCTCAGTTTGTACCCGCCAGTATATTTTGTGAACTTGCGGCATGCATGATGCTTCAGCAGCATTGCGAGGTGCCGTTCTTCGCTGGCAAGGAGCTCCGCAGACGTCCGCGGTTCTGAAAGAGTGTTCTCAAAAAGGCAGCTTGGGCCAGAGGACGGAAAGCATATTCTCGCGGAAGTTGGCGGTGCCGCCCTTGACCTCGCGGCGCACTGCAGATGATCTCCGCTGGCTCACAAAGCAGGTGATCTGGCCTTGGACGTCCAGGAAGCCGACCAGTTCGTTTCCAGCCCTGTCGTAAAGGTCGCCATGATGAAGGCTTCATCGCCTTTGCACTTCGGCACTTGGGCACCGCCATGTCACGATAGAACGTGGATCAACGTCTTCATTGCCCTTCCAGACTTCTCTTATCTCCACTTCCGTCTTCTCTGCGCCTCTCGATTCACTCCGCGATCTCTGCTTCGCTTCGTATGGCGACAGGCTGTGGCGGCTTTGGCGAATTGCCAAGTCTCTGCCGTCAAGGCTGGGAAGGGGCGCTCCTAAAGACAGCATGTCAGATTGAACGAAAGCCTCAACTCAAGCCGAATAAAGCTTGAACAATGGTCGCTTCCTGTTTCCGTTGAACTTAAGACAAAAGCAAAGCAAAGTAAAACCAAGCAAATGCACGGCGACCCTCCCGGCAAAAAGGCAATCGCAAAGCAACAAGACACAAGAACAAGGCAAAAGCAAGCCATACAAGCCTTCCCGGCTGTCGTGGTCCTAGCCGGAGACAAAAAGGGGGAAACCAAACAAAAAAAGCAAACACTCTTCAAACACCAAGGCAACACCAAGGCGACCCTCCGGCAACAGCAACAACAACAGCCCTGCATCTGCCGCCGCGGAGGGTGTGTCGTTTTTGTTTGAGGTCTTTTTGGTCAAGAGCCTGAAACCTAGAGTTCAGTGTGGTTTTCGTGAGTAACAGGATGTTTTGGCCCTTGTTTTTTGAATGTTTGGTTGTTGTTTTTTTATTTTACTTTTTTTAACGAAAGTGTCGCCCACACACACACACCCCCCCACACCCACCCACCCCCCCCCCCCACCCACCCCCACCCACCCACCCCCCCCACCCCACCCCACCCCCCCCCACCCCACCCCTGAGATGTAACCTGGACGTGTATCCCCTCGCTAGGCGTACAGGAACACAGGCACTCAGGTGTCTCTTTTGCTACAGGCGCACAGCTGTAGTCCACTGCACTAGAACCTTGAGCAACAGGCATGGATACATGCAAGTGATACGTGAAACACACAGGCACCTGGATGTGTAACATTCAACCAGGCACAAATTTAAAACACGTAGAGCTGCATGGCCGTGGAGTCGGCATTCAACTAGCCTGTTATTGCTCTCGGTCGAATTAGCGGAGTATTGAGCTACATCTGCGACTTGAAGAGAAACTATACATTCTCTCACCTGAAGACAGCTTCACTGAAAAGAGCAGAACACGCACGAAACGCAAGCGGATCTTCAACTGGAAACTTTTGCTTGAAAGTTGCCTACTTGTGTTTCAGTTCCCTCTCCAGGTGGAAAGCATACTGTAACATAAAAGTTTGTAGAGCTTAGCTCCACTTGATGCCAGCATGACATCGTGCGACACGGCAAATGTATAAGGGCATTAGAAGTATCTTATCCTGAGATAAGTATCTTCCCTTGAGAAAGAGTTCTTTAGGAAGTCCCTTTTCCTGAGAAAAGCATCTCCCTATGAAATGACGAATGTTCAGAGTGGATACCTTCTTCTGAAAGAAGCCTTCCGTGAAACACGGGCCGTGAGACTGTCATCTGTCTAGCTAGCTGAGTGTACGATTTCGATTCCAAGCACATCTCATGTGAACGCCTTAGAGCTTAACACTCAGCCAGTTCAGTCGACGAACTCTAGGTCTCGATCCCAGGTTCTATCACGCCAATGATCAGCACCATGCCAACGGTAGATGTCGACGGTATGGATCGGCATCACCGGCTGGTGACGAACAGGGTCGTAACCACGGGGATCAGCAGGGGACCTAGGTAGCGATATCTGTGGATCTGGAGCAACGTCTTCATCTTGTTCCAAAGGAACTTCATCAGAACCATTGTCCATATCCACGTCCGAAGAATCGGAACCTAGTCAGTTTTTCCCCTTGTTCTTGCCCTTGGACTTGTCCTTGGATTTGCCTTTGGACTTGCCCTTGTCGGCGTCCTTGTCCTTTCCTTTGGAGGACTTGCCTCCTTTGCCGCCTTCTTTGCCGCCAGGAGATTGTGCGGGTTTCTTGAGGACGTTGAGAACCAGAAGCTTGAGCACCAGAAGCTGCCTCTTCCTGAGAAGAGCTTGCTCCCTGTGGTGCGGCTTCAGGACCAGTAGAACCAGAACCACGCGCCTTGTTTAGCTTCTGTCTCTCTTTTCTCCTGTCCGCGGCTTCCTTCACGGTGTCGGGATTGCGGTTGAGCGCCCTCATCCTGCCTCCAGAGTACTGGTTCGCGTGAACCTCGATGAGGAGCGGGGTGTGAGCGTCATAGTCCCGATCGTTGAGAAGGTACGCGGCGCTGGTGGAATTCAGCAGCCACTCGGAGACATGGATGTCGAACTCGGTCTTTGAAGCTGGAAATTCAGCCCATTGGTTGTCCGACATGCTGTGTCCCCATTCCATGACTGTCGCCATAACAGGGTCCAGACCAGGAAAAGTATTCCAGTCCGGCTGCTTGATGTCCTTGTACGGCATCCCCAGCGTGTCCTCATACTGCTTCAGAAGCCACATGGCGTTTGCTGACACGAGTCTCGCACGAGGCGAGCAGAGGTGTGGACATCTCGGGCTTTCTGACCAGGCCTCCAGGAAGTAGTCGAGAAGGCTCTGGTACATCCCGCCACGAATGTCTATTGACTCCTGCTTTCTGCCCGTGGCCCGGTAGAGGGCCATGTTGGCGTCGCCACCGATGAGGTCGACCTGGTAGTGCAGGCAGTCAATGAACATGTTGCCCACCACTTCGTGAGCCAACGCCACCTTGTCTGCCGCCGCGTCGTTTCGGAGGTGGAAGCAACAGACCCTTATACGGTCGGAGCCGGCACGCTCCAGAACCTTGGTCAATGCCTCATCTGGAAAGTCACCTCGGTTGCCCTGAATGCCAGTTGGAACTGTCATTCCATACACGATCTCGACGACCATATAGGTCAAGGGAAGAGATTCGTGTGCGAATCCACTGAGAGTGGAGCCGGCCAACCGGGTGATCGAAGATCCAACACCATTGGTACGACTCCCCACCATCAGATCCTTGGACTCGTTGCGCAGGAATTGCCAACCGCGCGACGTGAGGAACGCTTCCTCGGAGTCATCGATCTTAGCCGCTTCGCATAGCATGAACAAATGCGTCTTCGACTGTGCAATCGATTTTATCAGGGCTCCACGAGATGGTGTAGCATCGTCCCAGTCAATGTGATCAGCGACGGAGGTAGGAGCAGAACGCTTCCTTCCCCTGCTCATGTTGCCGAGATTGACGATGAGCGCGGCGTACTTGGTCTTGCTGGTGAAGATGGGAATCTTAGAGTCCTCTGCCAGACCAAAACGATGAATATAAGGATTCGGCATCTTCTCAAGAGAGAGGTCCCCGATCTCCTCTTCATCAACTCCGGTGTTCAAGAAGTAATGAAGCATAGCATTCAAGAGCTCTTCTCGAGTTGCCGGATTGCCGCTTGCGTCGAGGGACTTCAGCTTTTCCAGAAGTGCTTCCATAACATCCAGAGCTGTTTCTCGGATGTCAGAGGCCTTACCCATGAGCTTGTCATCCAAGGTGCTGCGGACGTCCCCAGAACGAAAGACCACGTTCTTCTTGTCGGGACGACGCTCATAGATGGGAGACATCTTGTTGAGTTGATCGAAGAGGTCCCCCATGGAGAGGGTGTATTTCTGTCCCTTGTGAGGCGGAACATTTACCCTCCAACTCATATGCTGCACCTTGAAAGCGAGAACGGGCTCGTAATCAGGATCACGCAGTCCTGTATGATACAAGCCTGAATAGCCATATCCATTCAACTGCTTGGTGAGCAGCCGCATAGGGCTTTGTCGTTCGATCTCGGTGAGCTCCGAGAGGAAACGTTTGAACTCTTCGGTGTCCTTGAGCTCAATCTTTTCCTTGGCTTTGCCCATCTCTTCGAACGCGTTCTCGTTCTGGTCCTCTGCATCCTTCGCGGCCTTGTAGTACTCAGGATCCGGAGCAGTCTTGCATTTCCCCCAGATGCCTTGATCGTGAAGTTCACTTTCATCATCCTTCTGCTGTGGGACATCCACCCCAGATGCCTCTCCCTGTGGAGAGCTTTCCGGAGCGTCCGTCTCCATTGGCTCGACAGTAGCCCCAGATGCCTCTCCCTGTGGAGAGCTTTCTGGAGCTTCAGTCTCCATTGGCACATCGGTCGGCTCGGTCTTAACCGGATCAACCTTCTTGCCCTGTGGCAAGTCCGTGGATCCAGCCGACGGCTCGGAGGTGTCCATCTGAGTAGCCGCGGGAGGCTCCTCGATCTCCTCGATCCGTGGACATGGGAGTCGCTCGATGAACTCCTCGATCATAATGTCTTCATATGGTCGGGTGAGGAGCTCATTCAGCTCGGACTCCTTCTTCGCCTTCAAGTCCTCGTAAGCCACCAAGTCCGCTTTGGCTTTGCGTGCGAAAGCAGATTTGAAATCTCGGTGCTCAGATTCTGCGAAGACTTTCTCCAGAACCGCCAGAAGGTAGCTGCCGCTGAACGGCTGCTTGAGGGTACTGTCGTAGAGACAATAGCCCTCAGGGGTTCGCACCGTGTATTTCCGGCGAACCTCCAAATCACTGGCGTGGCGCTGGATGTAGGAGAAGAAGTCCACTCCATATGCCTCATTGATGACGCGGACGAGCATCTGAAAATCATCTCTCACATTGAAGACCTCGTCGTACACATACCTTTCCCTGAGGAAAGCCTTGTGTGCCTCGAGCTTGCGAGAGTAATCAGGATCCTCCGTCTTTGGCATCTTTGCACGAGGATCAGAGTCACGAGGGCGATCGAAACCAATGTGGCCGACGGTGGGTCGGAACTCATTCTGTGCGGCGAGGGTGACGTCCTCCAGCATCGTGGCAAGGCCTCCAGGATGACGCTTCATATTCATCCATGGTGACGAATAGCCGTTGGAATAAACCTTCGGCTTCTTGTCCAGCTCTACGAGGTAGTTCCCCTGCAACTTGCCCGTCTCGAATGCCTTCAAGAAGAAGTGCAGGGAATACCCCGACAGAGGATGCTGCAACCAGGATGCCCAGTCATATTCACCACCCAAAGACTCCCTCATCGAAGTAGTCAAAGTATGCCAGGGGGTGACCTGAACAAGGGCATCTCCATAGGTGCTAAGCATCGGCTGGCCAGAAGAATCCACCAGGTGCAACTTGCCATGGGTTGGTCCTTGCCTTGCGGAGAACCTCGTTAAGCTCTTCCTGCTGCTGGGACTTGTGCGCATCAACCTTGCCGTGGACGGTGTCCCCAGACTGGTACGCGTCCCCCTCGGAGGATGTGGCTTTCCGCTCCCGCTCTGCCTGAAGCTCATTTTCACGAATAAGCTTTTGGAGAGCTGCTGCGTCTAAGGTGGGTACCTTCCCCTGAGGGAAGCTTCCCGTTGACGCTTGGCCGGCATCCTGAGATGTCTTTGGCCTTTTCTTGGGAGCTGGCTTCGAAGGCATTGGATCCGAACTGCTACCCGGTACCCCTCCATGTGGAGAGCTTCCGGAAGCAGATGCGGAAGCAGACGCTGAGGTTCCCTCTTCATGAGAAGAGCCTACCCCTGCGCTTTGCTGCTTCCTCTCGTGGCGAAGGCCACCCGGATCCTGCCCGTGAGGAGGACGGTAGTGATGTGTGAGATACATCGCCGGGATGTCCTCGTACGAGAGCACCACGCCATTGTCTGTAAGATACAGATCGTGGCCGTGGTTCAGGTAGCTCTCGTAATCGAGCTTGGCGTAGAAGACGTAGGAGCCGTACTTAATGACGGTCCCAGGCCCAGGAGAAACCACTCCACCCGCGTAAACGAAGTGGATAGCCTTCCTGTGCCGCTGCCAGGCCGCCTTCTTTGCCTCCAGCAGCAAGCCCTTCTCCCGGATGCTCTCGTAGTTGGAGTTGTCCGAGGCGTGGAAGATCGTTCCGAGCTGTGGCGGCATCGGTCCATCGTGAGCTTCTCCCCGAGAGCTGCATCAGACACCTGCTCCGGCATCCGTGAGTGACCCTGGACGGCGGAGACCCCGACGTAGAAGTCGAAGTCGAAGAACCTGCCGAACTGCAGGGCCACCGGGGCCACCCAGATGTTGAAGCGGCCCTTCGAGTTCGCCATCAGGAAGGCGAAGAACTTCCTGGGCGCCCAATCGAAAGGCCTTAAGGGGTGCTTCATCATCGTCTCCAGGGTGATCTCCATGTATCGGCCTGGCCGGACACTCTCGTCGTGCCGGGTCAACTTGGACAACGATTTGGACGACCTGACGGCCCATCCATTGTGATCGTGTCGCATTTTCGCGATCGAGTAAATCTCTCGGTCCAATGCGATCAGCTCTTCCGTGTCCAAACAGCCCAAGAAGCAACGCAAGAACTCGTACTTCCAGACGAGGTGCCGTGGCAATACATGGGTCCCAGGGTAGTTCTCCTCGTAGATCAGAACGTGTGACAGAAACGCCAGCTGTCCTTCCAGAATGTTCACCGCGGCCATCTCCCCATGAGGGAAGTACGCCGTGGTGTCTGTCTGGCCGAAGAAACGAGGAACACCCTCCGGGATAATCCTGAGAGAGGCCACCGGTGCATCACGAGGATAGGCTCGACGATCCCTTGTAGGATAGGCAGCAAAGCCGTCGCCGTCTCCAACTGTTCGGAGTACACGACGGTTTGCCCAGGACGCACTCTTTTGGTACAAGGACAGGTCAGGGACACCAGTGCGAATGTCAACCTTGAAGTTGCATCCAGTGTTCGGTGTCCAGATAGCCTGCACTGGTGCCTCCTCGTGAGAGGAGCGTCCAGCATCCATAGAGGGTCCTGCCGCAGCCATGCTGGTAAGAGAAGAAGAGGAAGTTGTGGGCTACTTTCTCACTTGAGTTTTGAACCAGCTGATTTGAGCAATGCAGGCACAAATTTAAAAAGAGACCAACAACTCTTCATGAAGCACATGCACTGAATTGCTCTGACAGCTCACACATGAAGCAGACATGACTCACAAACGCTCCTGCATGAACATGACATGTGGCACTGCACTCAAAACCGCGCACTCCTTACGGAGCCAGGCGTTCAAGAAAGCTTTGTGCTCAATCATGGAACGAAAAGGAGGATGTGAATCGATTTCCTTCAACCACCCAGTTTGAACAGAGTTCAGGAGGTTTCTAGGATTAGCGCTCCGTTTCGTGAGACAGTCAGAAAGACAATGTTCGGTTCGAACGTGAGAAAGATCAGCAATAGCCCCTGAGCAAGCTTCCTTCCTCAGCATTTGAATCATGTGAATGGTTTCCTGTTGTTCGGGTGAGTGAGTAGTAGAAGCGGTAGACACGAGATTGTTAGCATCGGTACGAATGTGTATCTCGGCGTCAAGACCACTGATGTCCTTCCACAAACCACGAAGCATCTGACAGGTACCGAAACACTTCATCAAAGCATAAAGTTCAGCGACCGTGGTACTGAGGGTCGGTTGATTCGAAGAAGACCAAAGAGCCTCGGGTGTCCCTTCGATTCTTGACCCTTTCATCTGCGATGAAGATAGTCATCGCCCTCTGTGAGGACTTGTCGCTGTTGTTCCGAAAAGCTGCGTCAGGAATTCCCAGAATCCTTGGTGATCCCTTCACTGGCCACACCCGCAACTCAACCTCTTCACTGCGTATTTGTCGACACAACTTGTTCAACTCCTTACAGTGACCGACGGTCGGAGCAGCAGATGCTGATGCCAGACGAGAGAACTGATAGCAAGCCTGAAATTGCGTCCTCGACTGAAGCCAGTTGATGCTACCAAGCAAAGAGCGATAGGAGGTGTGGAGAGCTTTATCACACGCATCGGCATCCTTAAGATGCTTAGGTATGACGATCTCCTCGAGCTCTGAAACGCACAGCTTTTGATCGATCGATATGTACTTCTTCTTCCCTTGTGCATCAAGAACCCAACGAACACGCTGTCCCGTGAACGTAAGATCGTTCTTGTCCTCATGGCCGACAGTGAAGTGTTCCTTGATTTTCTTGAGGAGCCAAGTGAGGAACTCAGGGGTTCCACTTATGATGAGATCATCAACATGAAGACTCATTACTCCAACTGTCTTGCGGCCTTTGCTGGGACTTCCATGCACAGGGTCAACAAAGTGTTCAAGAAGCTGATCAACCAACTCGGGAGAGAGCTCAGACAGGCTCTCGACCTTGTATGAAGCCTTCTCGGGAAGGAACAAGGAGACGAGAACCTCAGCTTCTTCTTCAAGGAAACAGGTCTTGTCACCCTTGTCCAACCTCAGATCATGGGCCCTCTCGACAATCCACCATGTACCTTTACGAAGGATCATGGAAACTCGATAAGGGTAGTCCTTGACCTGATAGACAGGTGCAGGAGTACGAAGAGCCTTGGCCCTGTGAGAAACGAGAGCATGCCCGTTCTCATAAGGGAACCAACCTCTCTTCTTACAAGCAACACTGCCCAAGAATCGAGAAGCTTATCATCAGTCACAGGTCTCCAAGCATAGTCAACCATCTTCTTGGTATCGGTGTTAAAGCACTGAGCGATATCGGGACATGAAAGATAGGATCTCTCCTCCGCACGGTCGGAGGAAGAACGGTTTCCTTCATCGTATGCGTAGCATGTCATGGCATGAAGGGCGACCTCCTTAAGGTAGGCAGGTTCCACCTCAAGAGAGGTGCTTCCTGCTTCAGGTTCCTCCTCCTGAGAGGAGCTTCCTGCCGCAAGGTGGCTCTTGCCCTTCTTGCCTTCTATGCCGTCGTATGCGACATAAGTGCATCGGTCAGCTCTGGTCGGTTCCATGCCTACAGACCTGAGGAATTTGTCCAAACGATTCCACCATCTTCTCGGTGCATCGTTCAGACCATAGACCGGTCTGAGACAAAGGCCAACCATCCAGGTAGGCAAACCGATGTCAGGAGGCAACTGAACCACAACCATGCGAGATGACAGATTGTAGTGTTCCCCCTGAAGGAAAGCGGTCTTAAGATCCAAATGAAAAAGATCCCAATAGTGATTGGCAGCGCACTGCGCCACCAAACGGAAACCATACCGAGTAGCCGTAGGGCTGTCCGTTTGTTGATCCCAGGCAAACTTGTCCTGAAACCCACGACAAACCCATCGGGCTTTGAACTTGGAAAAGTAACCGTTCTTGTCAACCTTCACGGTAAGGACCCAACGTCCGGTAAGAAAACTGACATCGTTCTTAAGTTTGCGACGGTCCGTCAGCCGAATTGCCTCATTGTCCAAGTAACTCTTGAACTCCTCAAGCTTAGCCTTCCGAATTTCGGCGGCATACTTGCGCTGCATCTCCGGCGTGAGGGTACCCGCCTTGATTTTATCCTGCTTAGTCAACCACGACGCAAAGCCATCACCATCCAGCGGAACAAAGGACGGAACCTTGAAGTCCGACGGAAGGCGAATCAAAACGTCGTCGTCGCCAATAGCCAAGGCAAGCAAACTCTCATCACGATAGTCAACCGTGGCATCCGAATCGGTATCCTCACCAGCTTCCGGCACCGGCGGTTCCGGGGTGGGTTCCGGGAGTGGGGTTTCCTGGATAGGAAATTCCCCCTCAGTCACCGGCAAACCGTGAAAGCCTGGAAAGTCACCCGACGGATCGGGATCCTTCTTTCCCGCAGATTGCCCAGGCAACAGCACAACCGGAGGTCCCACAACAGTACGTGACTTTGCCTTAGAGACATCATCAGGATGTGCGCCTCTTGCGCGTGTCTGAGACACGTTGCGAGGCGACGGCGGTCTCATACTCTGTGGCACCGGAAAGTGAGGATGCGGCGGAATTGGAACAGGAACAATAGGTCAGGTGAAGGTGGTGCCGGCCACGGCATCGGTGGACTAAGAACCTGATCGGGGTTCGCAAACTGCGGAGGAGCCCCAGGAGAGTCGGGAGGACCTCCAGGAGGAGGCGACTCCTCGTGAAACTCCATCGGAAGAGGAGGCTCGTCCGGTGAAGGACCATAGCCAGGTCCCGGTCCCTGAGGACCGCCGCCTGGCGGATGTCCACCACCGTCCGGATCGTGATCCAGGTCGGAATCATCATCTCCCCCTGGTGCCGGTACATGAGTACCGCCTCCAGGAGGTTGTGACGGAGGGTCACCACCGACATGCAACTCAACAGGATTATCATCCAAATCCTGCTCCGGATGCTGTAGTGGCATCTCCTCGTCATCCACAGGCATATCACCGTGTGGATCATCATAGCCTGGATAGTCCACATCGTCGTCCGTGGTTGGCGGTTGCGGTGCAACCGGGGCTGGCGCTGGCTGGTCCGTGAAGTCCAAACCAACATCAGGCCCGCGTCGGGAACTGTTGTTCTGTGACTCGTTCCAGAACACTATCATGGACCAGTGCGTTGATTGCATATCCTTAAGGCAAGGAAGCAACTGTGCCATCGTCACGAAAAACACATGATCCATATCACCCTTCTGCCACAACATGACAACAGCATCAGGATGACGATGAACCAAAGGAAGTGTTTTCCCTTGAGTCCCCCTGTAGACGTTGCAGTACTCAAACTCCAGATACGGAAGAGTCAGCACGCGCACATTCTTAATCATGGGCCGCAAAGCGACCGCGTCAGACGATGTGGTCGTGTGAACTTCCAACTCAGTACCTGGAAGGAGACTGTCAACATACGACAGAGTCTGGACCAAAGACGATGTAACAAAACGCTGCGGCGCAACAAACCTCAGAGGTGTCGGAAGCTTCCCTTTGTCATTGTTTGAGAGTAATGAGTACTCTGCTTCTGACGGAAGAACCGGCAAAGCCTCTGAATTGCGGTCTGATCGCAAACACAACGCACACAGTGTTCCATCATCGAAATCCTCAAAGATATCTTCGAACAAGTAAGATTGTCGGAGATCTGATCGTTCATCACCCACAAGACACTGCGAAAGCAGCACAGCAAACCTTGGATCAAGTGCGTTAGCAGAGTCATAGCCTTCTTCCAACGACTCCAAACGGCCAAATGATCCATCAGGCAAATTAGTGAGAAAAGAAAGCTCACCATGCTGATGCTTACCGTGGTCATCTCCCCCTGAAGGAAGTAGAACCCACAATGAGAAGGATACATGATGGTCACGAAGTATCCATCACCCTTGTCATCTTGCCAACGACAGACTTCGGCACAAAAATGCCAGAAGGCATTGGCGGCCTTCCTGGGCCAACCGTCAGGAATGACAGGATGAATAAAGATGTGATTAGGCTCTGCCTTCAAGATCACTTGCCAAGCAGCCTCAATCGAAGATTGGATAGACTTGGCGTTCCACTCACCAAACAACACAGGTTCACTCGCATCAAGTCCAGAATGGACAGTGCACGCAGTAAGCCCGGTGAGGCGAGGTGTGATCTCAACGAAATCGCTCTTGCCTGAAGTGAGAGTGTGGTAACAGATCTCATGCTCATAGCAGAACCCAGAACCGGCACGATCAAGAATATCGTCGCCGATGCGGTCGAGTGCCTCTTCCTGAGAAGAGCGTCTCGGGACCTCATCTTTCTTCAGAGGAATGGCCACATCATGCCACGGATCTCCATCACGCCTGACCTTGGACTGATTAACCCGAAGAACGGCACGATGAACTTCAACCAACACCATGGCACCTTCTTGTGACACAACTATACCTCTGACCCAGGTTCCTTCAGACTTCTTCTTCGACTCATCCTTATGCCAAAACGAACACGCGGTCACCCTTCGAGTAAGGACCCTCAGACGGCATGACTCTTCGTGCAAGGTCCTTCCTAAGGTCGAGTGATTGTCTGGCCTCCTGATGAGCCCGCATGGCAATCCCCTGGAGTTCCAGAGTGGTTCGATCCTCCTCGGCAGGTTCAGCAGAGAGCTGTTCAGGAGAACTGTTCTCCACGTCAAACAAATCTGGTGGACGTCTTCCGGTAGCTATCTCCAAAGGAGAATAGCCTGAGACAGTAAGCTGGCAATTCCTTGCCCATGCCACCTTCTTGACTGCTTGACGAACAGTCACCTTCTCTGCAGAACCTTCATCAGCTAAGGCCTTTGCCATGATGGCCCACGTGCGCTTGAAAAGACGCACTGCGGTCTCAGCTCGGTTAGGCCAAGGAGTTCGCGGTCCACATGGATATGGAGTAATGCCATGGAACTTATAATAGGACATGAACTGTGGCGTGAAAAATGCTTGATCTCCTACGATTCCCTTAGGAACGCAGTTGTTCTCCTCTGTCCATTGTCGGAAAGCTCCCAGAGTCTCTGGCGCTTCCAGGCTTGTGAGAGCCGTAGCCCACAGGAGATTCGAAGCACCATCAATGATGACCAAAGCCAGATAGGCTTTGGTGCCAAACTTAATTTCTTCGTGATCAACAAAAATGAGATCACCGAAGGATGATGCTCTCAATCCTGCGATTCTGGCTCGCGGTGGCGTAGGCACGGAGGTGCTACAAACACGACAGCCTTTGACAATGCGGTCGTACTTGTCATAGATCTCTCCTGGCAGCCCAAGCATGCTGGTCCTGCGTCGAAACTGAGCAGGACTCATGTGGTAATGCTTCACATGCAACTTGTAAAGCTCAACATCATTGTTCAGCTTTTCCAACATGCGCTGATACTGCGGAGAAGCCCTTGAGACCTCGTGGCCTGGCAATGGAAGCGCGATCCTCCTAGGTTCTAGCGACTGTGGCTCTGGGGCCCTCGGAGGAAGCAAATCTGCATCCCCCGGTTCGGACGGTTCGTACTCTTGAAGATCCGGATCATCTTCAGGAGCAGGAGGAGAAGGAGCCGGTTCCTTGGGTTCCTTTCCCTGTGGAGAGCTTCCCTTGGCTCCGGATGCTCCTGTGTTCTTCGAGCTGTCTTCAGGTTTACCTGTGCTAACCATATCCTCTGGAGATCCTACCTTGCCACGGGTTGGATCCTTGGTCTTAGCCGGCACCGAGGTTCTACTCTCGATGCCACCAGGCAGAATCTTGAAAATGGTCTTGCCTTTCCAAGAGTCAGTAGTTCTTGTTGAAGAAGGCTCAGAAGAACGCCAGTCATCTTCTTGAGTTACGCTCTTTCCCTTGGAGAACTCCATGATCGTCTTGCGCTTGGTGTCCAGATACTCCAACGGAATAGGCACAAAACCCGCCTTGGGTTCGTACTTGACCCTTCTCATCTTCTTGTGGATGCGAATCATCTCCATGTCGGCTTCATTGATCACCCACTCATCATCCGTCGCCAAAGCGAAATTCTTGGGTACCTCTTCCTGAGAAGAGCATCCCTCGGTCTTCTGATGGAAGCCGTACTCATAGTGGGAGAAGTAGGTGAGGAAGCTCGACTTCTTATGCTTGCTGAAACGCACATTCCACATCAGCTGACTGAGTTCAAGAAGATCAAGTACCAGGTGTGAGCTGGGTGCAACCTTCAGCCTCACATCCTTGATTCCCAGCACAGGGCTGCTGAGCAAGGCCTTTTCCGGATGGAGCTCGAACTGGAAACGAAGATTGCGCATCTGAGGTAAGGACATGAGAATGGGAACATGCCCTTGTTCCACAATGTCGAACTCTGTGGATTGAACTGCAAAGTCCCGGTCGTACATGCAAATGACCAACTTCTGGTTGCATTTGGTCGACTCGGAATTGGCAAAGGTGAACTGAGAAGTGGTCTCAGCAATGGTGTACCATATGCCACAGTTCTGGTTCTTGTCACAGAACTCCATGAGGTCCTGTGCGGCCACTCTCGAAGCCATTGCTCTCGTGCATCCCAAGTCCAACACCATCGCGGTTGGCGTCAAGGGCTGAGAGATGAAGGCTTCCTCGATCTCATTGATCTTCTCTTCGGTGGCCATGAAAGAAAAGTTCGGAGTGTTGAGATGTTCAACGAAGAAGGTTGTGGCGGCTGTGGTGCCGCTCGGGGCAGCATCAGCAAGCTGGCTCTGTCCGTCCTTTCCGGACTTTCCATCTTTTCCATCCTTGCCAAACTTGCTCTTTCCTTTGCCCTTCTTTCCTTTCTTTCCTTTTCCTTTGGCTGCATAGGATTCCTCAGACTCGTACCAGGACCAGTCGTCCCAGGACTGATCGTTCCACTGGTAATCTTGCCACTGTCCTTCTGCCTGCCATGCTTCTGATTCTTCGGCAAGATTTGACCTGCCTTTCTTCCTTTTGAAGAAGCGCCTTCCTTTTGATCCTTTGCCACCTTTCGCTTTGCCTTTGCGCCAGAACCAACTGCACTCTGCTCGGTGTCCTCAGCTGTGGAGTCTTGCGTTGCTCCCTGTGGGTTCGCTGCCTGCAATGCCTGGAGCTCTTCTTGACTGAATAATAAGCTCGGGGATCTCCTTGTTGCAGCCGTCGTGGCACGGGCTTCTTTGCGAATTCTTTTCAATGGCGGTCTCCCTTGGTCTGAGGTATAAGCTGCAGTTGGAGATGCCGCTGTCGTTGAGGATGTTGCTCCTCCACTCAGTGCTGCAAACGCCTGCAGCAAGTCTTCGGGCTGCGCATTCTTGATCTGTATGTTAATCTCCATGGCGGTAGGACGCAGCTGCTATGGATAACTTAAAAATAACTTAAAATCAACAACGAAACCAGAAAGGAAATGCAACAACAAAAAGAAAAGAATGATTAAAGACAAGGGTTATGCGCTAGCGGTTTTACGCTAAACTTAAGCTTAGCCTTATCAAGAACATGCATGTCACTTTCAAGCAGACTTCAAGACATATTGGACTTCAAGCTGATTGCGCTGGTCCTCTTGATCAGCATGTGCTTTCCGGATTCAAGACAATTGCTTCCCAGTCTGTTGATGTTTGGGGTCTCTTATGAACCTAGCCGAGGATCACTCGTCCCACTCGGGGCACTGTTTCAAGGGATACTGCCTCGAGAGCAGCGGTAATGGCGCCGTGACGGATAAGGCCATGCCCAATTCACACTCGAACACCCAATCTCGCTGGTAGCATGTTCATTCGTGGTCAATTCTCACTCATCAATGAGTTCAATGACTCCGAAGAGAAACTTCAAAGGAAAACGTTGTCGGTGGGGCTTCAAGAGTCTCTGGTTGCCTTGCTGATGTTTACTAAAAGCAAAAAAGCCAAGGATCCTGAAGCATTGCACAGCGAGTATGTCAAGGATGAAGCATTGCACAGCTTGTATTGTGAATGATGTCACAAGCACTCTGGCAGGTACGTGGATTGAGCGTCCTCAATCCATTTCACGACAAACTGGAAAGGTCTTCGTTGGGCAGTGCCTTCCAGAATGTCCACTGCCCCCCTGCACGATCACTTCTCTTAGTCTCAACATTGCTATTCTCAACGTCACTGTCCCGTGGTAGGTTGGGTTCCCCACACACACACAACAGCACACAGCTCAACAGCACACAGCTCAACAGCACACACACACACAACATCACACACACACACAGCAGCACAGCACACACCACAACAGCACACATCACACAGCACACAGCCCACACACACAACAGCACACAGCACACAGCACACAGCACACAACACCACACACACACACACACAAAGCACACACACACACACACACACACACACACACAGACCTACACACACACACAAAGCACACACCCACACACATCACGACTACCACACACACACACAGCACAAACACACACACACACACACACACAACACACACACCACACACCACACACACACACACACACCCACAACACACACACACACACACACACACACACACACACACACACACACCCACACACACACACACACACACACACACACACACACACCCGCACACACACACACACACACACACACACACACACCCACGCACACACCCACGCACACACCCGCACACACCCGCACACACCCGCACACACCCGCACACACCCGCACACACCCGCACACACCCGCACACACGCGCACACACGCGCACACACCCGCACACGCGCACACCCACACACGCACACACGCACACACGCACACACGCACACACGCACACACGCACACACGCACACACGCACCCACGCACACACGCACAC